>CM076576.1:582835556-583347605 GCA_034641835.2 Pinus albicaulis | reverse complement strand
AAAACTTTGAAAATCCACTGTCAAACTGCCATTACCGAATTTTTTTGAAGGCCATTTTTAAACTAGCATCCCAGCATCTGTCTGCCGTCAGCCTGTACCTGTTAAGAACCGCCATTTTCCCATCAACAGGTATTTATTCCCATTTCCCGCTGAACTCTGTTAAAAATCCTCGTTTGATGTTTAATTTCCACAACACAGTCTGAAAAAGCTCCATTGTGATGTGTTTTAGTTCCTAGAACTGCAATTTCTCTCTTCAAACCTGAGATTGTGCTCGTTTCCATTAAAAACCCCCGAATTTCCGTTTATTTGAATACACAAGAACCAAAAAAAAATGGAAGTTCTGGTAGCCCTGAATGTAGCCCCATTGAATGCCCCTCATAGAGATTTGGATTACTTATCATTAGTGGATAAAGATTTTCAGATTAAAGACTTAGTTTTCAGTGAAAGCCCCCTTCGAATTCATTGTCGCTGCAGAGACAATTATTTGAATGGCTCAGAGAGTATTGGGTTATGGGAGTCTGGTCTTCCTAGATACTTGTTTCCCTCAATCCATATCTTTCCTGAAATTATCCATTATTGCCATGCTAATTATGATCCAAATCAAAGAGCAGTATTATCCCCAAGCCAGAACATCCTTTTTCCCATTACTGCTCAATCCATCAATGATATGTTACAATTTCAGCCCGGTGAAGCCCTTACTCCTTTGTTAATGGGAGATTTATTGGAGAAATCCACTAAATTATCCCAAGGGGAGTTAACTCACATTTTCCAAACCTTCATGTGGCCAGAGCATTAGCCTACAGGCCCTCCCCCTTATGCTAATGTTTATTTCACTGAAGAAGGTCAAAATATTTTGAGTATGATATCTTTCATAATGGGTTTTAATACCAGTGAGTATGTCGACCTTTTAACCCTGGTGTTATTATCTATGTTCACCCCTGGACAGCCTCCTGCTGTCAAGTATGACTTTGCATCTTTTATTGCAGAAAAGATACATGATCAATTGATGAAATTAGAGAATGAGAAATTATTCAAGTATTCTACTGTCATTTATCATCTCATCCTCTATTACCAGCCAGATACTTTCCCTTTCTATGTCAAAAAACTTGATACCCAAGGGAATCCAAGATCTGTTATATTTTGGTCAGCCATTACTCATAGTTCCCTAAATTCTCCCTATTCTTATAATGAGTTCATTGATCTTTTCATACATCCTGCAACTGCTTTATTGACAGGAGTTGCCCCTCCAAGACTCAGCAATGAAATTAAGAAAATCCTTCATCTTTCAAAATAGTATAAGATAGGCGACTGGTACTTCTCTCGGAATCATACTGAAATTAGAATTTACGGATGTGAATTGAGCCCTTTCAAGTTACCCAGATATGTTCCAATGAGACTTTTTGCACTTGAGTATTTCAGACAAATGAACAATTCAGATATAATTCACTTCTGTAATGCCAAGAAAAAGGCTCAACTCAGGATAAAGAGCCAATTAGGTCCATTTATCTGCAATTCTAGGGATGGAGGGGAAGAAGCTCAAAAGATATTAGAGGAACGTTGCAGATTACAGAAAAGTTTGCATTGGGTACCCTATGACCCATTCAACTTTATTTGTGACAAAAGAATGAAAAATAAATCAGCACCCTACATGCATCGAAGAATCCCTGAAATTGAAAAGTATGCCAATACAGATGAATGGGTAGAAGGAACATTAATTGAACAGAATAGTGAAGAAGACAATATGGACAATGTAATGAAAGATCTTGGAAAAATGCTTGACCTAGAATTGTTTGGGCAAGTGCAGGTACCAGACATTGGTCCTTCTTCAGTAGGGAATTTTCAACAAAAATCACAGGAAAATATTCCATCAATTGCAATTGAATCCAAAGGAAAAGAGAAAGAGCCTGAAATACAAGTGATTGAAACATTCAAAATGACTGAACAACCTCAAACATCTAAGGCACAAGGACAAGTACAGGTTCCTCCTCAGACCGATCCAGTAGAAATGCATCCAATAGAAATGCCAAACTTGCAAACTCCACTGAATATTGAAAAGGGCAAGAAAAGAGAGACTGAAGGTCCTACTCTTCCCAAGGAATCTTCAAAAAAGCCTCAGGCTAAAAGGCAGAAAATGAATCCACTTTCAGAAGTTCAATCATATGAAGAAATCATTGATATTCCTGAAAGAGAAGATAGTCAGAAAACAAGTTCAGTTAGTGGTACATACTCTGATCTTCAAGGAAAGACAATGCATAGGCAGGTAAGTACAGAAATATCTTCTTTTAAACCTCCAAAGACAGATGTAGGAGACATAAAGAAGAATTTCATTGATATAAAAATGAGGAATGATCCATTGAGGATACAGGTGTATAATCAATATCTTAGAATGGCTCCAAAAAATCAAGAGAGATTAATGTCAGCTTTTGACATTCAACAGGGTAAAATGCTGATGCGCCATTTTAAACCCAAAGTGCAACAACCACAGACAGCAGCGGATTATATCAGAACCAATTTTGAGGTCCTAGCAAAAGATATTCATCCTTTGGACCAGATTGAATTACACAAGCAGACTGGAGAAATGATATATTCTACACTCATCAAAAAGCTATGGCAGCTCATAACTATAGGATTTCTTTAGTCATTACAAATAATTTCATCACAGATTGAGAAAGCTTCTTCCACAAAGTATAACAGATAAAACCTTTGGATATGGAACACTATCAACAACAGTAATCCCATGATGCTGGAGTGTATTGAATACTAATCAGAAGAGAAAGACACATACTGTTACAATTTATAAACAATAGAACTACTGGGCCTAAGACAACTTAATTTACACAATGCTTGAAGGAAAATCTGTGAAGAGTGATGGACTTACTTTTAAAAGTTAGAAATTAAAACCACCTACTAAATATAGAGAAGACCTGATAATATTAAAGACAAATAGTTCATTATTCAATAATTTAGCAAATTATAAACAAAGAATATGTGACAATTAAATTATATGCCATTAATATAATAAAAATAGTCACTTAATATTTTAAGCGAATTAATCAAAGTGCTCAATTAGCATTAAAACCTAGTAACGTAAATTTAAAACAAATACGATTAATCAGCTATAAAGAGAAATCAAAGATTATAAATTCGCTTAAAATAGATCGAAAGGATTCTGCATTTGAAAGACTTTATGAATTAAAAGAAATTTTGGTATAACATTATTCAACCAATAAAGAACGCTGGTATTCTGGTCCAAATTGAAGGCGAAGTGAACAAGCAGATTTAATGATTACCTAGGTGAAGAATTGAGAGATAAGAAGAGTTAGAATACGCGAAGAAGCAACAGACTTGATTAACTATTTGAATATTTATTGCTAACAATTTATTAACTTGTGATGTTAATGTCAGTGATTCAACTGAAACTAAAGAGTTTTTTACCAAAGGGATTTTTATGAAAACTTTAAAGAAGGTGTTCGCACATGAAAGAAATTTTTGATCAAAGAAAGATTTGATGTTGAACAACAAAGGTTTTACTCATGTACATGTAATGCAGATTAATGGATTTGGGAAAGTTTTACAGCAAAAGTAAACAAACAAAGCTGATGATTGCTGCAATGATCAAAGACAAGAACAGAACATTAGCGGTCATATGTTTTTATGAAAATTAGATAGTTTATTTTATCTTTAACATGAATAAAACATTTGTTTCATATCAAATTATTTTTTTCAAACAATTTGTTGATAAACATTGAGAAAATTGCAAAGAAACTTATGCCAGAACCAATGGTGATGAGACAGAAGGAATTTTTATAACTTATCTCAATAAAAATTTGGTTTATTTTTACCATAAATTGTGCTAGTTAAATAGGGTAACAAATGGTATATCTGCTTAAAGATAAAGCATTTTGAAGAATAAAAGAGTACCTATAAAGGGCGTTTTAAAAGATCATTCAAGAAGACATCAACGAACTAAAATAAAGGAACTGTTTCAAAGACATTCTAAAAGAGGAGACAACACACAACATCAACTCCATTTATTTCGTATTCATTGTATTCTCCATATGTTCTCATTTGTATTATAATTTATTCATTATCGTTCTAAATCTTTATCCTTTTTGTTATTACATACTTTTAATAGTTTTGTTAAATAAGCCCCCGCATGATATTGAGGCGGATTCCCGCTTGTTTGTTGTAATATCGATTTTTTGGAATAAAGTGCCTGAAATTTCTTCAGGTTTTCACTTTGACGATGATTTGAAGCCCCGGACTTTACAGATTCATGCATGAACACTACAGCTCACAAGTCTTTTCATCCTATGTTTAAGTTTTTAACTGAAGTATAATATCACTATGTTCCATTTCCTGAATAATTGACATAAAAGAACAAATTAAAATTTACTTTGCTACCTACTTTCAATTATGTTATTCCAAATTTTTTTCCAAACTGTTATGTTAAAATTAATTCTTAATTTTCTTGTTTCTTATTGGTTTGAATATTTTTTGATTACTATAAAGAATTCTTTAACGTTTTTATTTGTAATCATCTATTTTTCTTTTGAATATGTTGAACGATTTCACTGCTCTTCATCCCTCAAAACCATTCCATCCATTTTTAATTCCTTAAAATTGTTTCTTTTGCTATCTTGCCCTCAAAGCCATCTTGTGTGGTAGAAGATTAATCCATAGCTGTTCTTTGACTCCATAGCTCTAATGGTTTAAAATATTCAACTCGTTCCTTAGTTGCTAATTCTGCACTATTTTTCAATGTAACCTTGACCAAGAACTACCTAAAATCAAGAATAAAGTTAAACTGTTAAAGAGAGAGCCTTCCTGGATACAATATTGGCTAGATTTTGTATCCGATGTTGTTTTGTGTTGCCCTGTATACTTTCTTCATAATCAAGGAAAACTCGTAGCAGATACCAAACCCCAAAGACCAATAAAAGAGGGTCGCCACGTTCACATGGCAGAAAGCAGGAATTTTATAGACTGTGGGTCCAAGGAGAAATGACTGAGTTAATGACATGAAAGCGACAAGGTGAGAGTTCGTTGTTCTTCCCGCCAACCCGCCCAAATCAGCCATTCTGAACTGATTTATGGTGGCATGGTAACTTGGCAGGTGGCCCACATGCAGACCAACCCATGAAGAAATTGGAGATATGATCATGAATAAAGCACTAAACTACAGTAACAGCCAATAAAAATAATTTAAAGCCAAGTATAGATGTCGTATTCGCTTAAGAACTTTCAATGGATACATTTTTCGTACTTAAACGTGAACCTAATCTTATAACAACAAGAGTTATAGTATTGTTGGTGAATAAACAACAACAAATTATGTCTAATTTCCTAGGTGAAAGATTAATATGTTACAACTATATGGTCAATTTAACTATATAATGAGAACAGTGTTAATATAAACAGAGACAGTGTAGCAAGAACAAACTTTTATGTATGGTGAAGTTAGACAAAATGTTTGACTAAGTAACGTTAACAGGCACATTGCAGCAGCGTTTATACTGACCCGATAACAATTAACAAATCAAGATGAAATTGATGCACAGAAAGTCAGTTTACACATATGGAACATATGTTACCATTTCAAGACACTTAGAGAACTATAAGTTCATCTACAAGAACGGAATGTGGTTCAAGTATAAACATCAAACATTAAAAATCAGAGATCCATTGAATAGAACAACATTACTTTCAAACCAGCTTCTGTTAAATACGGTGTAATAACTATGAGAAACAGCATGCTTCTTAAACACAATATACAATTACCCAAGAGGCAGAAAAGATATTAAAGAGCTCGTCAAACAAACAAACTACAAGGAACATCCATGCACTTAACAGAGAAGTATGAAGAAGAAGAGCACAAAGACACACACCACAGACAGAGTAAAGGTCGATCTCAGCAATAGTGAATAAAAATACAATGAAGAATAATTTGGTGCAATGTGTCGCATCAAGAAGACAGTAACAGAAGCATTTGTGGGAATTCTGAAAACAAAGCCACTCAACATTTCGATGGTGGTTGTATACAGCAAGAGGCGAAGACAACAGAACAGCTTGTGTACAAGCGAATATACAACAATCAAGCAACAGATTGGCTACATATCGTATCAAGAGAGAAAGCTATCATAGCAAGAAGCTAATAATGTACTAAATATTGATATTAAGATGTCATCGAACGTCATGTTAACAATTTAAAGATAAGTATTTGACAACGTATTAGAAGATGAAAAAGCCAGTACTGTATGATTTAAGGTCAGATGAAGACCATATAAATATATTAATTTCATCTCCTTTGTTGCGACACGTTTCATATTTTCTAGAGATGAAAAGCTATAAAGATTTTACAATCGCTAAACAACATATAATGATACATAGAATTTTAGAACCTTCGAACTAATAATAAAGCAACTTAGCATTTAATGCTGAACAAATAGCCCATGCCGGTGATATGAAAATCAGCACCAAGGTGACAGAAGTAATTCAATTTCGGCACACAAAGCAGTAAATTTAATAACTTACAGTTTAATCACGCGAAGAAGGAAGCCAAGAATCGTTAAAGAACCGAAGGGTCGTTATAATAGCAACTTATAGAAGCATCCGTTAGTTCTAGCAATATTAACAGACCAAGCTGACCATATTTTTGGGGGTTTGCGAGCAATAATTATTGTTAAAATCACGCGATAAGAAATTATTATTGCCAATAAAACCGCGGTGATATTTCCATGAGGTGATGTAGAACATCACCAGACCAACGTGTACCGAGGATCAAGGGCGGTATTATCAGCCAACAAATACCGAGTTGAAGGAATTATCAGCCAACTTCGCCCACTGCAGACCTGGTGCAGCTCCACAGTATCCAAAATAGCAAACTGTAAACAAAAGAAAATAAATTAGCAAGTCACATTTGCATAACTAGCTACAAGATAGGTGCATGGCACCATTGTTATCCTAAATCGTATTTATGGAATGTAACACAACATATGATCAACATATGTTATTAGGTTCCACGACATGTTTTGATGGGTAAGTATGATCACAGAAAAGGACTTTTAATTTGAAGGAAAACTATTTATTACAAGTCAAGGAACACACAGAAATTTGTGACAAGAAGCAACATAGAGCATGTACCACCACATCCAACGAACAAATGTATGAATAGTGGACACAAATTATTATATTCAATAGGAGGAAAGCATTCATGAAAATCACTCATATGGTATGGAACATATCTATGGAAAAAAGATTTATGAGGCCTACAAAATCTTTTCATATTACTACCATGAGAATAGGCTGATTTCACCATAGTTAATGCCAGAGCCCTCCGTGTCAAGGCCCTTGCTATTTATAAAGGCAGAGCTGAAGAACAAATGCAATTACAAGAACTGTTGGAGAAAGCACCATCCAAGTGTCCTATTGTAGAACTAAAAGGTTGTGAATAAAACATATTCGTTAGTATGATTTCTAGATAAATTAACAAGCTAACCGTCAAGAATAAATACCTCGTTTGCACTTATTGAACTGTTTGATTGCTAGAAGGACACGGTGTTTTCAAAATTGATTTAAGATCATATATCATCAAATTCAATTAAGGAGTTGAAGACATTTGGTGACAACATTCTGCCTGTACAAAAACTATACTCAGGACACATGTCTTTAATAGCAATGCACATAACCTGGAAAGAAGCTAATGGCTAACCTTCCACCCTCTCCTGAGAAATTTATTTTTATATTTATAGATGATGACGCACCATTCTACAACCAGGTATATACAAGTATACTTGAGGATTAAAGGAAATGCCACAGAAACACTACAATCGTATTTAAGAAAGTTCAATAACCGATTTTTCAAATGGTAAACTGCAGATTAGGCTATGTTATTTTAGAAGAAGCAGAATGTTGTTCATCCTATAAGACCAAAAACAATTATGGAAATGGAGAGTGCTCCTGGGTAAAATGTATACCATTAGATCCTTATGGGATTAATGGTACCATCGAAGATTATTAATATTTCTTTTATAATTGTATTTCTATTACTTTTGGGTAAAGAGAAAAGCAAAATTTTTGCTTACCAAGGAACTATAATGTTTGAAAGCTTTAAACAAATTTTGACCACCTAATTTATTAAGGCAGTTGATCCCATCAAAGAATCAAGTGTGCAACAAATACAAATAACAATAAAGCAATGTCTTGTGAAGGAAAAGAAAGAAGAAGTGAAGTAGTTCAACAAAGTTGAAATATCATAATAAAGGGTCTACAATGACATGATTCTGGAACTATTAACAAGAGACATGTACCCTTCGGGTATGGAGACACCAATTTCTCACAAAAAGCCCAGGAAGAAGAAGATGGGGATCATATGAGCTTGACTAGTTACTTCAAGCAAGTAGATTTAAACTCAAGACAAAAAGATGAAAGTCTTTTAAGTGAGTTTGATAAGGATACTTAGCATTTAGAAGTGGGTGCCAAACTGGTAGCTTATGCTTTTTAAGAAGAAAACTATATGACATATACCAGGACATAATTAATTGAAAGTAAATTTTTGGGAACAAGCAGAAAACATGTAACAACGTGTATTACCATTTTTTACATAGTCATACTTAAAATAGTAAATTGTAGCAAGGAAGAACTTAGTGGTTGGAAATGAAGATCAGATGTTAACTTTCAGAGGTGGGTGCTGCAGGTGTTACCGTATTTGATCTAAGAGTCATAACACGAGTAACGCACGCAATTATGTATGTTCAAAGACACGTGTAAAATGTTGACTACAATAAAGGTATTTTTTCTCATTTCTATATGCTAAAAATTTTTTGAATATCTAAGTAACAAGCTACAACAGTGACATATTACATCAATATCCCCAGATTGTCGTATCCCCACACTTATACTCGAATATGGGAGGTCAGTATCCTTAATTTCACATAGCTATCATGAACAAAAAGAAAATTACCTATTACAGTAGTAGTGGACAATATTTACAAATCACATATTTATACTCACATTATTTACTTAGAAGACCTATACATAAATCGATATATCTAACAGAAATTTTCGTATCAAGATGAATTACAAAGATGAAGTATTCCAAATGATGTTAAGTTTACTTTAATATCATAAATATCTGTTGATGGATTCAGAATTTGGACAACTTTATACAACTTATCATCCCTGGTACCTAACAACAACGTAGTGCTATAAATTATGTTAGAAGACATGTTATGGCTACAAACAAGATGTATTGTACCAACTAAATGGTATTTATCTGCATTCTCTTTAATTTTTCAACAATAATGGTTATTAGGAGTCCCCAAAGATGATTTTGAATGTGTGAGTGGGCAGGTCACACACCTACAAACTGATAAATTTCAGGACAAAATTAATGTTGGGACCCAAGATGCTCACTAATGGAATTAGAAGAAGCAGTTGTGTATATGAATCAAGGCTTCATGAAGATTTCACAGAAGATTCATAAGTATAAAAAGAGTAAGTCTTATTAGGAATTCAAGTATACAAACATGTAGTATGTGAGGATCAAACCGAAGATATACCATACATACCAAAACAAATTGGCCTTGTTACAGACTCCTTCCAACTCAGTAGGGACTATAGCTGATTTCCACTAGTTTTTACTCAGCTCAGATGGAGTGTCATGTTTTTAAGGGTCCCCCCTATTGAATAAAGTATAAAATACAATACATTAAAATATAAAGATAAAACAAAAAATCTCAACTTTGAGACAGATATTGTTTATGAAGTGGAATTAACATGGAACTGTTGTTTTTCAGTAGAACCGTATTTACTATGTTTCAAAGTTTGTGTAGCCAATAGTTACACTGCATGAATAGAAATTGCTAAGCTTCAAAGTAGTTGATTTTAAATTTTAAAGTGGCATTGAAGTTAATTTTAGTTTTAATGAGGCTACTTTGGGATATTAAAAAAATTTTGTATGAAAGTTTACCTTTTAACCTTTTATAGATTTAGAGTAAAACACCGAGGACAAAGGCTTCCAAGGGGAAGTCATGACAACCTCATTAAGTGACAACTAGTGTTAATTATTTAAAAGACAATTTTTGTTTTCTTATGGTTTTCAAGAAAATACTTAAAATTAATGCCGTTTGTTTCAGTGTTACTTACCGCAATAACAGAATACCCAACTGCTATAGAATTATTTACAGTGGCAAAATTTGTAAAATGTTTTAAGAACTTGAAAGTGAACAAAGATGGTTTAGTTGGGCCATTTGCTCATCCGAGGATAAAAATACGATTCCAGTGATAAGAGTAGGCCCTGAGGAAGAAGGAGAGGTATTTTACTTGAGACCAGCAGCACCCAAACCTGAAATTATTTTTGGTGAATCGACTAGATTGGCTGCCCCAAGGTCACAACAGAAATTTCACTAGTTAACCTGCGCTCATCCATTAATGATTCAAAAGAGTGATGTATTTAATCACCTTCGACATGCTGGAGACCAACAACCTATAGATTCAAGATAAGAACGATCGTTTTTTGGAAACTATTCATTTTGAAAATATCGTTCGTGTTGTACAGTATTCAGAGGATAAAGAAGCAAAATGTATAAACCGTACGTAACTTATGCGATATATCGTTAACAGATAGACTATTAACATATCAACAATTAAATAATAATCGAAAGTGAGTGCGATACCTTGCGCTTTTTCTTTATTTAAGTTATCCAAATGTACTTATACTTAATGCGATATTTATGAATATATCAGAATAAATTAATTATTTCGTATATGCTTGTGGAACTCGTTATGAGAACAACGATAAGTATGTTAAATTATGAAATGTTTACTTTTCTCGTGTGTTAATGGAAAATAACAGTTATGGGTGAACATGCCATAGAACTCATGATAAAAGTGTTGCTGAAGAACAATGGAATGAAATTTAACACATGACCCGATTCGTTTAGCTATTCATGGACAAATGGATAAGGAAATTTTACAATTGAAAATGGCAGAAGTAGAAAGCTAAGAACAGACCGAATTTAAACATCATACAAAATATTGGTATAACAAGAAAGAGAGAAAAACTGCCTTGTGACGAGGTTACAGTGGTAGAACTGGAACTAGTCTCTTGTCGTTTTCATAGATATGTTAAAGTGGACAGAAGGAGAGGTGTATCCGTCACCATATCTACCAAATTTCAGTAACAAATGAACAGAAGGACTATTATATAAATAAAGGAAACGATATAACTAGAATATTAATTATTGTAGAAGATAATGTTTTATAAATTGCAGAAGGAAACTTAAATTTACGTTGCCTACTAAAATACATATTAACTCCTCCTAGGTGATGTCACTAATAAGATTTCAAAAGAAATTCAACACACATGCTTGAAAACAAAGACTAAACTCCTTTTTTCACATTTAAAGTAAATAAAGGACAACAAATTTCACAGATAGCTATATATATATATATATATATATATATATATATATATATATATATATATATAAACGCACTGTTAGCCCCAAATTAGAATGAAGACCGAAGCTTCATTTCTTGTTAAAAAAGAAAATGGAACATGAACCGATTAGAATCAAGTGTAAAGGTCAGACAAATTGATGAAACATATTTAAAAAAGAAGAGAATTAAGACTAACCATAAAGCAGAATATTGAAGAGAAGATAAAACAAATAACTAACAAGTTTATTTATTCTAAAGGTATAGCGTTAAGTCTAAAACCAGTGGCCAAGAGGATTCGTCTTTACAAACAGACTTAAAATGATATACCTAAGTGAACTTAGGTTCGATGAATGCACCAAGACCTCAAAATGATAGAATTTCTATCTAAATTATTATTAAACACCGTATCAAATATTATATTAAAAGAATTTGGAGGGTTTCCATTTTTTAATTTGTTTCGATAGTGAACTGTTCCTCGATGGTAAACAACGTGCACTCACGTGTAGTTGGACTAGTTATCTGTATATTTACCAAGATGTGAGAATATGATTTGAATGGTGCATTCTCAAATGGAGAGGTGCCGGTTTCGCGTAAAATAGATATCACGCCCCACATCATCTGAATAGTATGATGTGAATAAGTAGGAATAAACATTCTGGGTACATCATCCCAAGGACATCAGAAACATCACAATAGGCTCAGCCACAAACTCATTTTCATGTTCATAGAGTCATCAAGATGAATTCTAAGACCCATATAACACAAAGGATGAGAATGATTAGCAAACGATCACTAATCCTTAATATTCTGTAAATTAAACCATATGTTAATAAATAAAAATGTATGTTAGCACTGTGGCACTTATGATTCTAAGTGCTAATCCTAACAATTATTAAAGAGAAGAGCCATGTTACTTACGAAGACAGATTTTTACAAGAAAGTTAGGATTCTAAGTGAGAAATGACGTGTTAATGGTTTATTAGTGTGTCAAGTAGGTGAGTTTTTGCTCACTAAACTCACTAAACTGGCTACTGAATGAATGGATTTGGTTAAAAGGAATGGCATGTTCACTGCATGCACTGAACCACCATAAGAACTTATGAGGATGAATTGAAGCCAGCATTTGCATTCATAAATAAACCATATAAAGAATTTGTGCCAAGTATGTGTTTACCTTTATCAGAACTAATGGATACATTTTTCAACTTAAACAACCTGAACTATAAACAAACAAGAGTAACAGTATTGTTTTAATAGTGCTGAACAACACACTGGTCATGTCTGATCAGGCAGTAAGATTAATGCTATAAATAGTATGTAAATTTAATTACATAACGAGAAGAGACAGTTAATAGAAAATAGAGTTATGGGTATAGCAATGAATTTTTTTTTATTAAGGCAAATAAATGCGAAATGCTTGGACTGGATTAATGCTAAGTAATGAGAAAACGTCGACATTACTCAATTCCCATGTAACAACTAACAACCGCTGGTGGGAAAATCGACAACAACGAAACATAATTATATGGAACAACATCCACGCCTTAAGACATCATCGAGACCTGACCCGGTTCAAGAATAACCGCAGAACAGAACGAGCTAGCGACGCCAATCAAACCCAGTGACGACGAAGAAAGGTCAACACCAACGACCGCGAAAACAACACGGCAAACGGAGAAACAGAGGTTTCAAAACCATCGGTGCTCGCAGAGCAGAAGAACAAGAGCGCCAAACAAACAAACCAGCGGAAAATCCAACTCAGCGGCAATGCAGCCAGTAGAAGAGGAAACAGACGAGCACCCATTGGCGGCAAAGGTCAACCGCCAGGCGACAATTTGCAGTTATAGCATTCAGCAATGTCGTGATCAACAAGAGTTGCAGTTGCAAAGTGAGCCTGAAAATTTTAGCAATAAAGCCACCAACATTTGATGGGTGAAGTTGATAAATAAGAAGAGTATGGTTGATAAATATGAATAAATATTTTCAGTGTATGAACATAATAGTAACATGAAGGCTACATTAATTTACATTGTAAAAAAAATAATCATTACAGAAATCTACCAGATGAATACTATGAAGAATGCGTACAATATTGAGAATAAGATGTTTCACCTCAACCATTCCGAATATTTTTGGCAAGTATTTGACAAAATGATTCTAAGATGAAAAAACTAAAGAATTTCATTGAAGGTCAAGGTATGACCATGGATGAACATATTACTAAGTTCATCGTTGTGGATACATATCATATCTTAGAGAGAAAGTTGGTGTGCAGTAGATTCTAAGCAACGCTTTCAAACACATATGAAGGAGCGAGAAAATTGTGAACTTTAAACCATACCAAGCTAGTCTTAACCGTATTGCTATCAGCATTCTAGGCTAAAGGTGATATTAGCAAGTTGAACAAGAAGGACAAGAGAAGTAATTCAATTTAAGGTGCCAAAGCAACTGAAAGAATTTAACGAATCATGTCACATAGTTTGGTAAAATTATCATAGAAATAGATGGCTAAAAGAAAACCTTGCTGCATATCCAAGAAGCTTTAATCAAGTGACAAAAGATCAAGCCACCTCTACGTTGTTGGGGGTGTAGAGGCACATTTGTCACAAAAATCGCCCACTTTATAGAAAGAAAATTATTAAGCGCTCAAACCTACAGATATCCCTATAGTAGGTGTGTTTGTCTAAAATGTGGATGCAATTAGAGTTTCATTTACTATCAATCCGTGTAAGTAAACTTTTATGATCAACTTCCTGGCAGGACTTAGAGACAAAATAACCAAGCTAGGTGAAGAAATGTTGCAAGTTACCTTACAGTGATGTTGTTCATTGCATCTCCAACACCTATTTAGCTATTTAATCAAATGAAATCTAAAGCAAATTGTATAAACAAGAATATTGCTGGTTTTTTACGAGACCGTCAATAAATATTTTGAATCATCTTAATCAACAAATTATTTAAATTAAATGTAAATTAAGTACTTAAAACCTAATTGCATCGATTGCATGAAATGTTAAAGCTTCTCATAAGAGACTATTCATTTATCTCAAGCATATAAACTTAAACTTAAACTAACAGAAATCAAAATATTAATAATAACCAGATTCATTGGAAAATAACATTATTATTAACAAAGGTCATTCGTTAATATTCCAAACATATGAACTCTAATAATGAATTCCAACAGTTCACAAACAAACATAAAATAAAAAGCCATTAAAAATGCTTACTTAAGTAGAAAATGACCTTCAGATTCACAAGTACGACAAAAATAAAAGTTGTAATGTAGACATCAAAGAAGCTGCGTCTTATTCATCATCAATTGCAATTTAATTTTATAAACTATTACAATTATTTCAATCTAACCTTCACTAACCTATAAGATACTAAGATTACAATGAAGGGGAGACATAATTTATCATATAATAAAAGCTACATAATAACCCAATGAACCACTATTTCTTCTTGACTTCATATTTTCATAACTTATCATAATATAACCATTCTCCACATCTTCATAGGTGACACATAACTTATCCTCTACGATCTTCCGCGAGGTCTACGATCCTCTCAAATTCGAATTAATGAATATAGAGTGCCACATATGGTGTCGAAGCTTTTTGCATCACATGCTGGTAAAATCAATGCCCTAATTGTTAGTAGATATGATATTATTTTCTAAAGTTTAACTGCAAAATCATTTTAAACAAAGCAGTGAATTAATAACTTAGAAATCATAGTTACAACTCAATGATGATAAATGCATGATGTGGAGGTGGAATGAAGTGACACAATAACATGAAGTAATGTGAAGGTGATTATGAAACAATGATGCGAGAATAGTAATTATTTTGATACCAACATACTCCCAACCGAAGGTACCATGTCTCAAGAAATTCACCATTAATTTTTGATACCTGAGTTTTCCTTAAACTCGATGATATCATTATTTAGCTTTGCAAAGTGTTTTACGGTTCCAACTTAAGTGATTCTTGTGTTTCAACCATATTTTGGTTTCATGTATTCAATTAATAATATCTTTGCATATTGATAATGTGATTTTATTGCAGACATTTTTTACGAATGCATCATGGTTATTCTTGTGTGACAACCATGATTGTTAAAATTCAATTATTTTAAGTATTTTCACGTTTACTATATATTCTCATGATGATGTAATAGTAAATATATTTTAAAGTGATGTATTGAAATGACATAAATATTTTAATTATATGAACGTAAATATGAATGCGAATGTATTTCTTAAATCAAGCGTATTTTGGTACTGAAAATGACGAACATGAAAGCTTTTCTGAAATTATCATCAACTTTTTCAAGAATTAAATGGTTATGTTAGAAAATATCATAATTAAATCATCTTTTTCAAAAATGGATGAGAGTTACGTTACGTGAAGGTAAAATTTTGTTCACAGTCTTTACTTGGTTTTGAAAATGGTATGAAATCAAAGTAACTTTGTTGTTGCATTTACCGCAGGATTGCTTATCGTTAGGAATCAACAACGCAAACGTAAAAATGGGCGCTTCGACAGAAACCTTCTAGATCCTTATTTATTGATTTTTCCTTAAGTCATTTATATATCAAAACCTAATGGTCGAATTAATATTCCATGTTCTCACCAAAATGATTGGTCTTCGTCTTTACGCTATTGCGCGACCCTTGTCATGAATAATGTTCAAAGCAATATAACAAGAAACTGTTAATTTAGTGGGCTTTGGATGGACACCATTATTCAAATAATAGAGTCACTTACCGGATGAGAGCGATGCTCTTAACATATCTTTGGTGAAGTGAATGATTTTGTTACGTTAACAGGTCCAAGAACAAGGGGACACATTGATGTATTCTTTGTTTATTACATGGATAGATTGCCTTGAAGGCGCAAGTTTGGCATGCAGAAAGTTAACAGATTCAAGGACTATGGACTCAACAAAAGGAAGGTTTTGTCGTATGTAGAAAGGAAAACCTATTAATGAATATAAGAAATGTATCAAAAGCTATGATGAGTTGTATAGCTATCGTAATAGGATTGCAGAAATGTACGAAGCGTATGAAAATGGATAATGAATCTTACAGCAAAATGAATTACAAGAAGCAAACTTCAAATATACAAATTACCTTTAATTATGAACGTCACAAATATCGAATATTAGTGTTAACTAACCACCCAGAGACGCTGAATTAAAGTGATAGGTATTTCATCATCTTTAAGCATTTAGGAACAAACCCCGCCTTCTTTAATTTAAGTGAATTCAGCGCAAACATGTAAAACTATTGTTGCTGCTATGTTTAACTTGCATCAGAACAAGCGATCATACCTTTATAATCAAAAGTAAAATTAGTCTTGGGAAGACCAATTATCGCCATAACTTAATATCTCACGATCACTTGATTAATTCCGTTAACCGCGAAAAACTCAAGGCGTAGTTAAAAACATAAGTGTGCTTGAAGAAATGTACGCCTTCATGATTCTTACATGTAACCTTTGTACCAAATAAAACAGATTAAGAAAATCAAAGAAGAAATTAACAAATTCATGAATAGCATCAATCCATTTTTATAGCGTTCATGAAGAGTAATTACCTTCGCTATTATTAATCTCACGAAGTAAAACTTGGCATTATAGATTTGTTGTGTCCTTTAACATTATATGTTATAAAGAATACAACAATATGAATGTTGCCATTCAATTGAATAAATTTATTTGTCACGTAACTGTAGGTGTTGCTTTTTTGTAATTTATTAAACCTGCATTTTAACTAATTCCCACCTTGCGATTCTTCAATTTGCATACCATTAAAGTCTTTTTATGTTGTAATATCCTTCATAATTTATCATGCCAATATTCACCCCTTTTTAAACTTAAAACAACAACTGTCAGCAAACACATAATACCTTGCTTACATATAGCATAACAACTATAACATAAACAATAGCATGAGTAGAATTTTCACCGCTCATGAACTGTGTGACACTATAACCTACAAACTGTCGTTGGTATTTTTGATTAACCATTATTGGAATTCTTTCTCGTTTTCTTGCTTTAAAGTTTGTACCGACATTTAACGCCATCGTATCTTTTTCTTGTAATTTTGTTAAGTATGAACAGCAGACCGTTTCTCCATAAAACAAAATGTTTTTGTTAATAAGACTATTTTCTCGCATATGGGCAAACTTCAGGATTGATACACATACGTTTGTTCAGTTTTGAAGAAATTGACATTGTATAAAACAGTAATTAATTTATATTATAATTAATTGTATTAAAAAAACATAACAATAACAACCAGAACAAATATTATAAAATGAATATATTAAAATATAATAATACAATCATATATTAATATAATATCTTAATAATAAATAATAAATAAATAAATTAAATATTTAATAAATATATATAATAAATTATAATTAAAATATATTAAATAAATAATAATTACAAATTATAATAATATACACATACTATAATAAACGTATAAATAGTTAATTATAATAATAATTTAAAATTAAATATATACCAACTAAACAACAAAATAAATATAATAAAAATAAAATAAATAATAATATATGAAAGTAAAGGAATACAATCAAAACTAATTAAATTAAAATGTAAAATAAACGTAAAACAAATGTAAAACAGAAATAGCGATTGGTTTAATGATAATGTTGAGGTGAAAGGAACGTATTTACAAGAAGGACTATAGATCAGGTATATCAAATCACTTTTGATTTTGTCATCAAAGACAAAAAATCAATCGTATTTAGTGATATGAAATTAACTGTAACATATACAAAGGTTGTGCAAACGAATCAGCATATGCGGTTGAGTTTATTACCTGATCATTTGTCATAGTAATGTTTAAAGGTTACCATTTCGTATGTCAAAGGCAATAATATCACCATTTGCATCGCTACTTCAGTATGCAATGGGTTGTTCTATTGTTGTCTTCAACAGATCGTGTATCCATGTTCATATCCAGACCACATCACGAATTATACTTTAATCGGCTTGAGAATGTACCATATTTCTTCAATGCACTTCAGTAGTATTAAAGAAACTCCAACGAAGGTTGTAAGCGATGCCAAGTCAAGAAATATAATACCAATTAAGGTAGTTCGCACACATATGAACTGTTTTCTTATCACAGAAGCTTTGAAGAGTAAGCTAGTATGAATTCTGTCCCAATAAACACATTTACCCTCATGAAGTGAAAATAAAGGCCGAAATATTCATGATATTGCTTCCATGATGAACATACTTTATCAATTTGTTGAACAATGTGATTCAAATGTGGAAAACATTATGATCTCTGGGAATGCGTAGTATGTTGATTTTCCTTCTCGTGAATTAAACTAGAAAACTGTGATGATGAATATGTTTGGTATTTTCAAAGACATAGACACCCACTTAACATAGCGTTAATCATTAGAGTGCATATGTGAGACTGGGATTATGTAGTATCATGCTCAGTTTTCAACCAATTCTATAAAATTTTTCCTCCATATTTTTCATTTCAAGGTCATATAGACACCAGAACATGATTCCATATTCTCATATGTAAGTGTCATGATTCTAGACATTAAATTCCAATGACCAAGAATCGTCATATAAAATAGTATGACGTTTTCTGCACCCACATTTGCCTGTAGGATGATGGATATCATAAATGACCTAACCATTCTACTTTGTATTAGTTTCACAGAAGTGAATCAAGGATCATGAATTTTGTGTCTGTACCCAGTATTGAATGTTGTATATGTAGTACTTGAGGGTTGCCTATCTTGCCATTTAATCAATATAGTAGCTCACTCCAAATTTTCCACGCGTGAACCAAGAACCAAACAACAGCGTGACCAAAAACTTATAGAAAATCAAAACGATATCACTACCAAGGTCAGACAGGCATGGCTACTACTCTCACTAAACCAAGAGATGATTAACACTAATTCAAATGAAAATTTGGGAAATAGAGATGATCAATAAATTCTTCGAAGCCAGAAGGATGGGGGAGGACCCAAATCGCAAAGATACGTTCTACCAACCTCGTATACAAGTAATGTCCCCCCATTCTACAAGTAACGTAGCAAGAAATGGACGTACAATTGGAGAAGAAGTGAAGGTGAGCTGATTGAAGATTGAGGCACATGAGAAAATAACAATAATAGTGTCACAGTGAAGAATTTTAATTTTAAAATTGTGAAGAAGAAGACGTAAAGGAAGTTGTTAAACAAAGTTTTTCTTCAAAGAAAATTTAGTAGGATAGTGTCCAGCGTGTCACGTCATGAGAAGTGTTTGAAGAACCCAATGCAGAACAAGAATAAGGAAAGTGAAGCTTATTATAATGAGTGCATGTTCAGCCATAGCAACTTGTGAGAAATTATCAACATCATTTCTGCTTCGAGGGCGAGAGAGGCTTGTTAAAGAACAAGAGAAATGGAAAATATTGACAACGTTTATGAAATGACAAAAATTTACTATGAGGAAAACATGAAGGATTCAAAATTCAAACTCAAGGATAAGATCATTCTTTAGTCATGGCACACCCTGGAAGACAACTACACCAAGGTTATGGTACTAGTAGGTACCTGCAGCATGAGAGATCCTCATACCACCGAGAATGGCGTACAGATTTCTACAAGAGAAGATTTTTTATTAGGATTCAACGATTTATATGTATTTTCAATTAAATTTCACATTTTTAATATTTTTTTTTAAATAATTCAACAGATTTTCTGATTTTCCATCAGAAGTGGCATAACACATACTAATTTACGAATTAAATTATTTTCAAAGTTTTTTTTGTGATGGAGTGAAATGGCTCTTACCACGCCACTAAATTATTTATGATGAATATTTTTATTTTTTACTTTTGAAAACAAAATAAAAACTTGCTCCAGCTAGTTTTATTTCATTTATTTCATCTGAATTTTGTTGAAAGATTTTTTTATTTTTAAAATAATTCTTCCAATGAAGCCACCAATGACGAAGAATTTGAAAATGCTCACATCAAGACTAAAATTTTTACTTACAGATTTGTGTGAATGTGAGTAACCGTATTATTTTTGGAGTTTACACTTTTGGAACCACTCTTTCAAGATTATTTTTTTTCCAAAAGTACATTTTGTTTAAGATATTCAAATTTCTAATCAGAGATGAATGAAGAAATGGAAATAAAAATGAATTTAAAACTAATAAGTATGAAAAGAAAATAAAAGCCTAACTTAAACTCAGAAGATTCCGTCATGCCTGGTGTTTCTACAAGCATCTATAAAAGAAATTGCAATAAAAATACCTGTTGTCTTAACCATCCTCCTGCAATGAGCTAAATGTTTATTTCAAATGCGTGATGGCTATTAGAGTTTCATTTTACTATCAATCCGGGTAAGAACTTTCGAGGACTATCCAAGACATAGACTTAGAGGACAAAGGAACTAAGCTAGGTGAAGAAATGCCAAAGCCCTTTACAAGAGTGTTGTTCATTGTGACTTAAATAGCCTTATTTAGTTATACTAATCAAATGAAATATAAAGACATTGTGACAAATGTGAAGAAATATTAAGGTTCTTTACAAGAGACCCAAGCTATTATTATTTAATTATCTTTAATAACAAACTATTTAAACGAATAAAATTAAAGCATTTTAAACATAATTTTATTGATTGTATGATATGTTAAAGCCTTATAAGAGACCATTTGTCATATCTCAAGCATATAAACTGAAATTAAATTATCGAAATCAAATATTAAATAAAAAATTTATCTAATGAACATTATTTACTAAAGGCTGCCCGTTAATATTCTAAATATATGAACTTAATAATTTAATATAATGTAATTTACAAACAAACATAAAATAAAAGTTTGCTTGAATAAAAGTACTGGCGTAGGCAATGGGGATCCCTTCCAAGGATTCACAAGCACACAAAAATAAAAAGTCAAATTTAGTGATCAAGAAGCCTGTTTATTCATCAATTGCAAATGGCCCAACTATTATAATGATTCTCCAATCTAACTTCTCACTACCAACCTATAAGATACTAAGATTATAAATGGTTGAGATAATAATTACATTATACAAAACATAGGAGGTATTAAATCTATAAATGTAAATCCACTATTTTTCTTTGACCCACATATTTTCAACTAATGGTATTAATAATACAAGCCTATCTCAGACCCCAGAGGTCTTGATTCTCAAATTCGAATTAGAAGAGCATAGGTGCCTAGAAGTTAAATGCTACAGAAGCACATAAACTCATTCTAATGTTAGTATACATAAGCATATTATTTTCTAAAAGCTAAACTAATGTCCCACTAAAATACAAGAATTAATAAACTTTTGGAAAATCATAGCAGCAACTCAATGATGAGGTAATGTAATGATGTGGAGGTGGAACAAGGTGACATGGGTAATATGTTAATGCATAGTATTAGAACATGAGTGATATGAACACTATTTTTGAGGCTCAACACAGTGATGTGGCACAAATATCCCTCATATCATCAGCAAAGAATGGAGATCACATGCGTATTATCATTCAACAATGATTGCTGGCAAACATTGCCTAATCTTTGTTTCGTGTTTCTAGAAGACTCAGTAATTTGGTTATGTTGGTCTCAAAATAGTGGACCTTGTAAATTAAAAACAAAAATCTAAAGTTCATGGTTGTACAATGAACAATAGTGACAGTGTTAACAGCACTACCAAGATTCCAAATCGTACTTTGGAAAATTTAGAACGACAAAGCATAAAGTGGACCCTAAATATTTCCATTAGGTCCTACGATGTTTTTTGGGCATGGAAATGGCTAGAAAACATTGACCCAGGTGAATGCAGAAAATGTTATTTTCATTATAGAATGCAGATGAACACAAGGAAATTCATATGACAAGAAGCTTATTATATGTGAAACGTTAACGACAGTGATCCCAAATGAATAAAGGAGAAGAAAGGGATGCCAAATTTATACCATTCAAGTAGGATATGCTGATTTCATGAAAATCACCTATGATGGGGGAACATACTCGTGGTAAGTTTTTATGTGTATATATTTTAAAAATTCGTAGATTAACACCAAGGGAGAGATATTATCTACCCATAGATTTTAATGCCGTGAGCTTCTTCTTATGCCGTAAGGGTTCTCACAGCATGAGGCACAATAGCCACAGAATGAAAATGTAATTACGAAGAATCATGGACAAGGAATATACTCGCTCAAGTGTTCACTTGGGGAGTACCTGCAGCATGCTCGTAACAGTGCGACGTGACCATGCGAATGCGTATTATAGACATTTTTAACAAGCTAACATTCAAGAACAAATACCTTTGTTTTACACCGATGATTCGTTTATCCGGGTTAGCGTGTTTTACCGTGTTTTCAAAAATTGATTTAAGTTCTAGATATCACCGTATTCGAACGATGATGAATACATTTAAAGACAAATATTCCCACATCATAGAATGGACACTTAAATTTTTTGTGCGCTAATAATAACAAACGCACCAAGAACTTTTATGAAGGTCATGTTAAAATTTCCACCTTTCTTAGATAATTTTTGTACTTAGTTTATAGATGATATTAACTATTCTAAAATTCAGAAGATATATGATATCGAGAATATATTAAAACAAGGAAACACCAATCGTACGCTAATTAAAGAAATGATTTTTCCACATAACCAATATTTAGCCATGTTATTTTCATAAATAGCATAGAAAACTGTTGTTGATCCAGAAATACCAAACGGAATGGAGAGTGCTCGTTAATGTAAAAATTAGATTCTTTATGGGATTAGGGTTAAGATTATCGAAGATCATTGTTTACCTTCAATTCCATTTCCTAATACTTACGTGTATATGCACCTTCATGACGTGAATGTCGTAGTTTTGAAAAGTTGAAACAATTTCTTTTATCACCACACTCACATGGTAAAGCTAATTCCAAATAAAGGAACCCATATGCAACAACAAGGACACATATGTTTGTCTTCACATGAAATTACAGTGTACATGAACCAAGAAATGAGATCATGGAGACACATCAATGAGGATTTGAACTACTAATAATAGCATGCATCTTATATGTAGACACCACTACAAAAGGTTTAAAGTAAAGATAGATGGCAGCAACAACAGTTACATTTCAAGCAAGTGATTTAAACTAAGACAAGCAAGAGGAATGCTCTTCACATATGTCTGATGAACATTTACAAAGAAGGAAATAAAATCAGAAATGTTGCTTTGGAAGGGTGAAACAAAAGAAAGAAAGTGAGTTACTAGACCACCCAGCAAATTTTTAACATGAAGAACTCATAAAAGAACTTAATACCAATTTTTATGGCAAACAAATGAAAGAAATCGTAAAGCAAGGAAGTACATCCTAGGTTGAACAAACAACATCAAATGTTGTCTTCACAAGCAGAAGTGCTTAACCGTATGGATCTATGTATCTATACAAATGAATACACTACTCAGCAAATTACAAAGCTACTCATGGATACCAAAGGAAATAACATCACAGAAATGAAGTATTTTTCCACCCAGACATAAAAATCGCCCACATCTGTATAAACACACATGTCAGAGGGTGGGTGTATACCATTATCCTTACACTAATAGTTTTACACCTATACCCTAATAATGGAATACATCCTGACCCCATTATGTTCTCAATTATGAAAATAATAAAATGACTCAATGTTGATGGAGAGAAAATACTGAGAAACTCATCACACCTGGTGAGTCTGTCACCAGACTTACGTTATATAAGAGAACAACATTTTCATAATAAATTGTATGGAATTCCAAAGACAGTTTATCTTAAATGATGTTAAGTTTATTTATTCTAAGACTCAAAATGTATGACTAGGAACTCGTATAAAATTATACAAATTATCATCCCTAGCATCAAGGTCAAATGGAACAGCAAATTAAGAAAGCAATATTAAGTGTTCGTGATATATGCATGCAGAACTAAATTAAATGGGAAGACTTAGTCCGGACTTTATTGAATTTAAGTAACAATGAAGGGCTTATCTTTATTAGTCTTTTCGAGGCCTTTGTATGGAGTATGTTAAGTCGCACACCTACAAATCGGAGTAGCTCTTAGACAAATTAACAAATTTTACAGCTTGTTGAACAATGAACAAAGAAAATAAGACAGAACTGAACAACATGACCCAGAATATTCACATATGATATTATCGTAATTAAAGTGGACACTATGTGTACACAGACCAAACCCAAGAGACACAATATGAATTTTTAACAAATTGCCTTTGTAGCTGTGACCTTCCAAATTTTAAAATAGACTCAGAAGCATTTACCTAGCTTTTACTCTGTGCTCACATTTTACAAGTGTTTCATGTGTCCCTATTAACAGAAAGCATATGCGATGAATACATTTAAAATATATAAAGAGAAAGATAAAAAGAAAACCCAACTTAGAGACATTATTTATATGAATTAACATGGAACTACATGAAGTCATTAAACCCAACAGTTCTCTGCCTAACCATAACACATACCACCTGAGTGGTAAATCATGCCTAAAGTGGAAGCCACTGCCCAGCATGCAATGCTACCAACTCAGATGAGGCTACTTTAGAGATGAAAATTTGCGTTGTACTCATTTTAACTTTTGCTGTAGTTAGAGTAAAACACCTGTAGATTATGTTATCTCAGCTGTGGGAAGTTGTGATAATTTTCTTATTACATAAATTGTGTGTTAACTAGTTAAAACATACAAAATTTTCTCATTTATGGTTTCAATAGTGACCTAAATTAATGTTATTTTTTCAGTGTTATTTTCAACAGTAATAATATGAAGTTACCAAATCACTTAAGAGAACAATACAGAAAAGTAGGAAGCTATAAAATGTTTGCATCCATGTTGGGGATATTGAAATAGCGCCCTCCAGGATAAAACATTCTGTGATACCAGGGGTTCCAGAGGATTAGAAGGAGAGTTGACTTTTCCAGAATGGGTATAATCATGTAGCAAACACTATCAAATCCTAAAAATTTATTTTGTAAATCGTAATTTGGTCCAGAAGGTCCCGAGTTTGTAAATTTCACTATTAACCCACCATCCTGATTTGAGCCTGGTTAGTAAGAGAGATGTAATTGCCTCTTGGAGGTTTAGAGGATTGCCAGGAGAACTTGTAGATTCAAACAATTAATTTGCTCTTTCTCAGAATTGTCCATTTTAAGTTATTTCTTTGTAATGGTAGACATCCAGACATATAAGTAAACTGGCAGTATAAACTTTACGTGTTCCTGAGCAGACACACTATTAACTATGTATTTTCTAATACATTAACAATTTCAAATAAGGACCCAGTTTACAAAGAAGTTCATATCTTTTCTTTGTTTGTTATCTACTAACTTAGATTTATACTTAGATACGAGTATTTGAATATAATTTTGTAATGTCCCACACCAGAGAGCACTGTGAACCCATGCAGGAACAACTATGTGTTAAACCATTGTGTATTTTTTATTTTCTGTACACGTGAAAAGAATAATGGTTACATGCAATAGTTTATATGTAGCTCCATGATAGTATGCACAACCGTAATGTTCGAACTTAACAAAGACCCATTTACTGAGTTTATTCATGACAAATGGAGGCAAACCAAACAAACATAAGTAGTAGGTTTACATGTTATCTGTAACTAAATATTGTGCACTAATATTGTATAATGTTAAAATATATAAAACAACAAGCAGGTTATGGGTAGAACCCTAAATCCAGCTCCTTTCAGCCAAGAACAAGAACAACATGGAGAGGGTGATCTGCCACTATAATCTACTAAAGTCTGTACTTAAAACGCATGTATGACCCATATATAGCAAACCAACATATTGTTAACAGAAATTAATAATAAAGGACAACAAGCTACAAATGCACATGCAAATTTAAAAATGATGCTTTTTAATGGTTTAGTAAAAATATCTACTAACCTTGAAAAGCTATAAAAGGAGCTACCAAGGTAGATTTTAAAAGTAAAATTCAAAACAATAATGGCCCTAAAAATGCTAAGACCTAACTTCTTTGTCCACAAATAACATACTGAAATTGCTTATACATATAAACTAGATTATGCATTTCAAATTAGAACAAGACCTAAGTCAGCTCCTGTCATATATATGAAATGCAAGTTGAATGAGAATGCTAAAATGCTTCTCATCAGTCCATGAAAATACATTCTAAAAAAATATGTAAGTTCGTATTCATCCTAGAAGAATCAGTGAAGACAGGAACAGAAATAAAATAACTACAAAGCTTATTATTCTAGGGCCAAGGTATTTTAAGTTTAAAAACCTACAAATCCATAGTATCACCACAAACAGACTTTCAAGAAAAACATAAATTCAGTTTTTTTTTTTAACCTAGGTTCCAGTGAGCTAACCAAGGTTTTAAAAATCGATATAGAATTTAGAAATAAACGATTATTACATAACCACCGTATTTTAAATATTATAATAAAAGAATTATGTGGTTTCTAAATATTACCGCCTTGATAATGAGCTAACTCAACGTAAAAAATTGCAAACCCAAGGTAGTTGACTAGGTTATTTTGGAAGGTATCAAGACAGTAGAAGAAGCATTTAGCTACGCATTCTACTAAAGATACCTATGGTTTTTAAAGAGACTAATGATCATCCTAATAGTATATGTTATGTTTTTAATAAAATGTAATATCTATCTTGACACCGAAATGCTTTAATAGGATTTAATAAATCACTTTAACAGTAGGTTTACGAATTTTGTAATCATGGTAACACTAGTGATGAGTAATGATTAGCAAAATTTATCGCTTTCAATCCTTATGTACTATAATGAACTATATTAAGAAAATTTAAAACAAGAAAGCACACCACGTATGATGATTCGTAGGTTAAATTCCCGCGACTAATAAAGAGGAATATCCATATGGTTTATTAAGAGACCAAGAAAGTTCAAGGAGAAATGACAAAGTTATACGAAGCAGTGTTAAGTAGTAAGAGTTTCGCTTTTCCTCGTCAAACCTATTGGTAACCACCATTATCGAATTAGCTGATGGTAAGAGCGAAATTATGGTATTTACTACAGATTAAATCGCTTGTAATCAATTGCGATAATCGTCATCATGTACTAAAACATAAATAACAAGACAGTAACTTAAACAAAGGTATGTCATCTGTTCCATTAAGAATCGCAATGATGGTATTTTTACTTTGAATACTTTAAACCTTAACTAGTAACAAATCAAGATTTAGCTGTTTTATAGTTGAACAACACATTGTTTATGTTCCGACCCCAGGTGAAAAGATTAATGTACATAACTATAATAATTTAACTATAGAACAAGAATGCGTTGTTAGAAAGTTATAGAGTTACAAATATAGTAATGAATTTTTTTTTATTGGCTAAAAGTAGTTGTAATGTTTGATTGATGAACGTTAGGAGTGATGTTGAAATTTTTTATTAAAGAGTTCTCAAATTATGTTAAAATTAATCATAATATATTAAAAATATTAATTTATTTTTAAGCTAAATGTTTCAAAGTGTGTATTAACAAAGTTTATTACAACTTTATTTTAAATTAGAAAGTTATAAAACAATTAATATTTAAGTTAACAGATTATTAATTCATTAAAAATACAAATAAAATTTTTGTTTTATAGATTATCTCTACTTTATTTGTATTCTAATTTGTAAATAGGCTTTTTTATTATAATATTTTGGCTACGCTATAACTTATCAATACTACATGCTCATAAAACTATAATTATTTATATGACACCATTCATACATTATTTTTTTAATTAATTAATTTGATTAAAAAGAAGAAACAGATAACAGATTAGCAAAGAGATGTCACTTATCACAAAACACTGTGAAACATATGTGTGAAATGGAGATAAAAAGATAGAGAATGCCTAACTTGACCAATTTAAAAAACCTTTAGATATAATTATTAATAATTTTTTTAAAATAAATTTATTTCATGTATTTTAATAAAATATTAGAATTTAAAGCATATTTTTATTTCATGTATAGAAATTTTTGTTAATAAATATCAACGACACCAAATAATACATTTTTATTTATTTTTAATGAATAAACCAATATAATGCTAAAAATGTATTTAATTGTTTAACAATTAAATTTTCAATAATATTAATAAAAAATTTACTTATTAAAACATCAATATTTAGGAAATAGATTAGATGTTGAAATATTGATACCAAATAGATTATTAGAAAATCAAATGAAATATTAAAATTTAATAAATTGATATAAAGATGAATATTTAACGATAATGAAAATACAAAATAAAATAAAAATTCTGAATATTTATTTTTGATTAATTCTTAAATTTTAACAACAATCATGAATTTTATTATTATTATTTTATCATTTAACATATTTAAAATTGAAACCATTTTCTTTTCCATTTTTCTTTAAGTTTTGAAACTAAATAAAAAATTAAAATTATCGTTTCGCGCTACTTCAATAAACCTACAATAAATAAAACATAGTATTCAATTCTCGCTATATGGACCATTTCGTTTTTTAACTTGTTTGATTCTTAATTCATTTTCATAAATTTTTTGTGAACCTAAATTTTCTAAAGTATTTTCAATAATTCAACGTATCCTCGAGATCACGCCAGAAGTGTTTATTTTCACCACATAGAACAAACAACATATGGTTTTATAAATAATTCACATATGTCTACCTTTACGAAGACCACCATGAAATATTACAACAACCAACTGCTTTTTCAGT
The DNA here is from genome assembly GCA_034641835.2 of Pinus albicaulis. Taxonomy (NCBI): domain Eukaryota; kingdom Viridiplantae; phylum Streptophyta; class Pinopsida; order Pinales; family Pinaceae; genus Pinus; species Pinus albicaulis. Next base: position 583,318,360 of record CM076576.1, on the reverse strand, counting down.
AGATTAAAGGCAGTCATCGAATCTTATCTGCTAATTGACCTATCACTACCACCATCTCTACCCATTGTCCGTTTCAGCACCGTGTTGTCTTAAGAGAACAATGTAATAAACTTTTCTTGCTTTTATTCAAATTTTAAAATGACAAAAAGATCCTTGTTGTAATGAACGTATACTAATTAGGTATCTCACACTTTAGAAATTTTAGAGGACCCATATATTAGAGCTGGACTTGTTCACCTACTTAAGAGAACAGCTTGATGGTAATTGTTCAAAATATTTTTTCAAAGAATTAGATAGTTGAACATTTAAATCATATCTTTATAGTAATAATAATTGGTTTTACATTTTTTAAAACTACAAAGCCATAATTCTTCGCATTAAGGTATCTAATTTGATAAATATGATTGTAAGCTACCATTAAAGGTTTCTTTTCTAATATCTATAATTAGTCATTATAATGATTATTGAATTGTTTTCATTAATTTAATGCCAAAACATTTGTGCTAAAGGTAAAACACATATGATGTAAATGGCAGAAGCTTTTCTAGTTCATTGAATTTGTTTGGGCATTTAAAAATTATAATTTTTTCATTAATTCTTTCTGAAATAAGAATGGCATTTAGCAAAAAAACAAGATACGTACCATATGTTTAGTATTGTATCCTAATTTAGCGTATTATAATTATACTCACGCGAAGAAGCGAAATTATGATAAAATCACAAAGGAAACTTTATAGAGGTTATGGTGAATGCAAGCAATACCACCAATCTCACTCAAAGTTTTTAAAGAACTAAGTTGGGAAGCATTTTAGAAAACCATCTCAAGAGAGTCAAACATCAAGTAGCTAATAAAATATTCGTGTGAATACATATGAAATAAAGAAGTTGAAGAAGGTCTCAAGATGACAAAAAATCAGAGATGAATCTTGCCACTTAGTAGTCATGAGTTCTTCCATCTTCTCTATCGCGTGGTCTCATCCTGCTCCACACCACATATTTCTTGCAATGGTTTCTTCTCACCAGCGCAGATAAGGCTTCCGTAGGGGGCCACGCAGACAGATGTGACCAACATGATACCTGTGATTACAACCATCCGTACACCATTCAGAACCACAATTCAAACGTATGTTCCTCCTTTGTGTTCACATCCTGTGCTGTCTTACCTTTCTGGTGGGAGACTTTATCAGCACAACAAAGGATTTTTTGCATTTGTCCTGCCTTCAAGCTTTCCTTCCGGTGCCTGAACAAGTCTTCCCCATGTTGTTAACGGAGCAGCCAAAATTTCTGCGGTCGATGAGGAGCCTTTCGTCGATTCTACGACATTGTCCCGGGCCCTGCGAGACAGAAGATCGAGGAGCGTCTCCACAGCGCCCTCGAGGGCTTTTGCTGGCACGAGGCCGTGGAGAGTGCGACGAGCGCAGGAGGAGCCCGTCGCGGAGACACATGAGAGCAGAAGGCGGGGCCGCAGGGGGTGCGCAGGGAGACAGAGAAGAGGCAGGTCGGGAGGGGAGCAAGAACCGGAGGGCACGCAGGTGGTTCACAGCCTGTGCGCTAATAGTAAAAGTAATAGGGGGATTGATGGCGGGGCGCATGCGTGCTTGGAGGCAGCGTGGCAAAAGAGGAGAGCATGGTGAGAGCTCGCGGACCGAAGGAGTTGTGAATGAATGGCGGACTTAGAGTCACGAAGGCATGAGGTGTTCTAACTTAGCATAGAGGCAAAGAGGACACCTCCAACTGTGGTAGAGCGCTACCGCATTATCAATGACGGAGGTTCGTGACGAGAGCCGTATTGCGTATAGCTATCTTTGGCTAATTCACAGTGGAAGAGTTGTCCACCATTCTAAAGATTTCACCTCAAAGACCGGGGATAATTAAAAATATTATTATTTTTGCACATCGAAATTATAGGCTTTATTGTAAAATTGTTTTTGCGCTTTTTTATTATTTAATGTGAATTTAGTATAGAAACAATGTTATAATATTTTTATTCTAGCGGGATATACTTTTTATAGTTTATTTAAATTTATTTTAAATATGTATCATTTAATTCAGATTATGTTTTTTTAACTTTGTTAAGTTTAATAATGCTATTTAAAACAACCTAGATTGAAATTGAAATTACAAAACACATGGTACATATACAAGCATATGAATGTTATATAATTAGGTGTAAATGTTCATTAAAAGTGATATTTAGTACATTTTTACGATTATGTCATTTAAACAATCATATGTTCATGGTTTTAATATATTTAAGTTCATTATAAAATAATTATTATGTAATATTTGTGTATTGTTATATTTAGTGATTTTTGCATACAAAATATAACTTTTTATAATGTTAATTTAGGTCTAATATTAGATTAAATGCGCTATATTTTTAAAGCTCGTTGTTGCTGGCCCATAGTTTAAAAATGAATCTAGATTGGAATTGAAAATAAAATAAGGTGGGTACATGTTAATGCATTTGAATACGTATGAATGTTATATAATTATATTACGTTCATTAAAAGCATATTTAGGTGCATATTTTGCACATGATCATGTGTCATTTAGTACCAATCATATATGGTTAAACACATATTTTGGGTCTATGAATATGTAACAATTATTAAAACACATAACCATCGCATAATACATTTTGTTAATAATAATTTCTTGCTATAAAGTTAACTTAGATTCAATCTTTAGATTAAATGTTTTGTTTTAAAGCTAAAGTTGTTTTGTCATTTGTTATTTAAAATGATCCGTATTTTGAAACTAAAATCATAAAACACATGTGGCACATGTTAAATTCATTTGAATACGTATGTAACTTTATATAATTAGACACATCTATTAAAAGTGATATTTAGAAAAGTATTTTGCATATGATCATGTGTCATTTAAAACAACTTAGATGGTTTTATAATATGTTAAAGGTTACAATATTTGTTTCATGAATATATGCAACAATTATTGAAGCATATTCATACTTAGTTACATTACATTTTTCATACACATAATGACTTGTTTTTACAACAAGGCAACTTAGATTCTAAATTAATACGTGTACCAGCAATGTATCAACATGTATGAACGTTTATATAATTAAAGACATGTCTATTAAAGTATATTTAGGTGCGTTTTGTATTTGGGATTGCAAAGGTGATTTAACACAATTATAGATGGTTAAATACAATATTTAAACCATGAATATGTAAAAATGATTAAATAAATAAATGCACTTAGTTACAATAATATTTTGTTGGTATGATGTGACTCGTTGTTATAATGTTAACTTATATTCAACTTTATTAAATGGTCATTTAGAATAAGTTGTTTTGTCATTTGTTAAACGAATCTAGATTGAAATTGTAAATTACAAAACACATATGGTGGTATGTTAAATTCATTTCGAATGTTGCATGAATTTTGTACAATTAGAGACATTTATTAAAAGCATACATTTTAGGTGCATTTTGCACATGCTCATGTGTCATTTGAAACAATTATAGATGGTTAAATACATATATTTAAGTTCATGAATATGGCCACGATTGAAGCATATAAATTCATTTAGTTACATTACATTACGTACATGATGACCGTTATGGTCATATGTAATTCCTGGGATCTAATCTTGCATTAAATATTTTGGTTTTAAAGCTCAACAGCTACGCCTGTTATCGAAATGAATCTAGATTGAAATTTCAAATACAATCTACACTACCTTAACAGATATCCAAGAGACTACACCAAAGAAACAATTCATAGAAGAATCAGCTCATGCACAAACACTAAAATTACTAAGCTTTCACCTATGGAGATGACATGCATAAAATTTCAAGGCTTGATCCCACCACACAAGTCACAATAGTTATATGTGACATACCATTAGGAACAGTACCTTTAATATTTAATGAACAAGGTCTCGCTTTAAAACGAATAAGAATTTTACTTATACCATATTACACCAGAAATAAATGAAAGTTCTCATAGTAGTTGGTAGAATCATTCATTCACATAAAATCCACGTACTTACAATACAGAAACGTTTCAAAGAGGGGGATTTTCCCAAACAGTGAATAAAGCCATGAGTTGTAGCTGTTGAATAATATTGAATTAAAAATGAATATTAATGATTTAAAACATGTGAAAATCCCTAATATGAATCCAAAACTACGAGATTGAACTTGACGGATGCATGGTAACAGCTTTAGACTAAATATAAACCTTTAGATGCCATATGATTCACTCATCTAATCACCAAATGAGCGACTAAAAGACCTTTCAGCTGGTAAGAAATGCTATCCATGTGATATGATAGTAGGAACTAGTGGGAGATAAGGCGAAAAGGAATATTTACTTGATTATCAAAAGACGTACACACGTTAGAAAATAATATTTAATTTTTTAAAGGTTTCACCCTCTCGCGCTTGTACTATTTAGTGATACAAAATATACATTACTTTTTCTACAAATTTAACTGAATTTTATTTTATAATCCCAATGTTGAATGGATCTCATTATTATATTCAGCTGTATGCCCAGGCCAGTGATGTGACTTCAAGGACTGACAGGGTCTCACTGTAAAGCTTAGCATGCCTCGTTAGTGATGTGCTCTCTCCGTATGTAATTCTCTCATTCAGGGATTATAAATGTATAATAAAATTTTAGGATATTTTTTAGTATGCTGAACAGAGAGACAAAGCATCTTATGACAATACTTTAATACAAGTGACAAAGTGAGAACTTTGTTAATGAAAATATGAGATAAAATATGGCCATGATAAACAAGTGTCGGCCATTTCGTTAGATGGAAAGGAGAGAGCCACTAATAACCCTCTCTCACTATTGATTCATTCATCAATGTTTCTGATCGTCAGTGTATCCTCCAAATGTTAAATCACTTACGTAAAATTTTTCATCATCGTATCTATATTCTATTAACTATAAAAAAACTGGAATGTCATGAGTTAAATAGAATAAATATTGAGTTAAAATAATGAATAATAAAAGGTGTTAAAACAAGGAATAACAAAGTAGTAGTATAACTCAAAAATAATAAGCGAAGGTCTCGCCTTAGACTATAATTCTAATTAATGTTATAACATATTACAATTAGGAAATACATGAAAGTTTTTAAAGAAGCTATATCATTCATTTTCATAAATCTACATCCATAAATATGTATATGTTTATAATCGTATTTTATTATATTATTGTTCAATGTGTGTGATTGATATCAATGATTATTAGCAAACCTAGTACCGTATATGATAATAATAACTATATGAAAATTTATCACCATGTCATTTTAGCATTGAATACAGAAGTCTATACTACAATAGTACTACCACTATTATGTATACAGAAGGTACCACCAGTTCAACTTTTACGCCACGTACCTAAATAACCATAAGTACTTAATAATAATATGTTAATCGTGTATACTACCACATAAAATATGTAATTAACAATTAGTATTACTATACCATATTGATACTGTTATCATATATGTTCATTATTAGTCTATTTTATGTCCTATAACAAATCATTTCATGGACCTAAGGACTTTGTTAATGCTATAACATACATACTTATACAATATATTTACCCAATATTACATACTTAACAGTCATTATTCCATATGGGTTAAGTGTATTGACTAGATTGAACAGTCATGTTTACTTATGGTATTTAATTAAGTAACACAGAAATCCTTCATAGTCTTATCACGTACACAAGAAAGTTGTCCCACTGTTGTGGTGGAACATGAGTGTTCCGATATATTTCACCCACTGTGTTGTTAAATGTTTCAATGACAGTGCTTAAAGGCTATTTCTACAAAAGACACAGCAGGTATGTCCCTGAAAGAGGAAATATCCCACAACAATGGGAAACCTGTGTCCCCATGTGCAGACCTAATGCATAGGATCAAAATGGTTTTTAGGTTGTCTGTTACTTATACCCATGCTTTGTAAATGAGTTTCTGCACATGTAGTATACCAAACACCTAGAAAGGTGGTATGGAGTATGAGGTTAAACTATTCTGTTTCGTTTTACCTACAACATAAAACATTTAACATGTAAAAACGAACACAATGAGGCAGAACTCCTAATAAACAAAACACAATGGGATAGATGAGGGAGCTGTCCAAGGATGAGCATGTCAGTCAGAGGGTTGAGGGAGCCTATTTTCTTGCTGCATTTACAGTTAAGGATGAGGCCGAGCCAACAACGTCGAGTTTTACGCTATCCTGTATAAAAGTATGAAAGGAGACCAATTATTCCCACAATACTTCAAACATTTATACAGTGAGTATGTTTATGCCTACTCAGGATGAGGATTAGGAGCCAAAGTTATGACTATATGTCAAGTTGAGGTTTAGGATGTGACTTGTAGAAAGTTTTAAACATAGCCAAGGATGAGATGCTTAGCAATGTCATTCATTTTTTCTGCAAAAATAAAACGTGCTTCCAATATTATACCCTCCAATAGCATAAAGGTTACAAACCCTCCGAAAGGTTAGAAATTTCTGTTCTCGATGGTCGTTATATTTGTAGAAAATAGTTCGAAGTTTAAATGTTTTTGTTGAATATTTGGTTTTTCCTATTCTGGACCAAGGACAGAATACCATGTCATTAACAAACACCTAGAATAGTTCTATTTAATTAATTTCTAAAATTTACTTAAATCACAGAGTGAAATTTTCAGTGATTCCTATGAAAGTGTAACTCAAATTCTTACATTTTTACGTTTATTGTGTTTTTTCATCACTTGCAAATCGCATCTTCCTTCCTATTTGTGTGCCTTTATTTTTTATTTCATGTTCCATCCCTATTGGTTTTTCATTTGATTTTACTAAGTTTTTGAATAAATTTCATCCTTGATGATCATAAGCCCTTAATTTATTTACCCATTCATCTTCCCTAAGGACATACCTATGGGCCTAATCTCAACCCTATTTATCACTAATAAATACACACAGCCTTAGCATCCATGGGCACCTACTTTCTGTCAGTGTTCATTACTAGTTAATTTTTATTGAAAATCAATGGCCCTAACAATAAATGTCACCCTTTATGACACTGCCAACTTGGATATTCTCAACCATTCCCATATCGGTGAAGTCGTTAGAGTATTCATGTTGAGTCACCCGTTATTTGATTATAAAGCCGCTGTTGAACACTAGACCCCATTGTTTTTTACTTTTTTACTATCTTCAATTCCATCTAATACCTTCATCACCTACCAGCCATCTATCATAAGCTACCATTGAACAATAATACCGGTATCTCCTTGTTTGAAAGGTTCTGGACATATGATTTCTACGACACCTTCTTACCATTATTTTTGGCGTTAATTTTCATTTCAAACATTGGCACCATCCTCTTCACCTTCCAATGATCCTCGTAGTTTCATCACTCTGCTAATTGGTACTGTATATGCTCCATTCAAAGGAATTCATCTTCGCTGTTGAACCACCGTCGAGAAGCCAAAATTTCGTTAGTATAAGTTTATTTACTCTATTATTTACAATATCCTTCATAAATGATGTTAACTTTCGCTAAAACAACATTCATTATCCGGTAATTCATCATATGTCAAAGAGTGTTTAAGGCTTGTTTAGCTGTTCCTCAATGCGTGATTTTTTGTGAGTGTTAGTATAGAGACATGGCAAGCCTTTACCTACCAGTGGTTACCCTACAACCAACTCAACTCAATTTATTCACACATGAACAATTCACCTTTTCATTGTCTATTTTTCTCAGTTCTCTCTGCACCTTCAATGCGTAGCTTTGGTCGCGCTTCATGAGAGACACCTTTGCTCCTCGATCCCATTAGATTTTCCTACGATGTACTTAGCTATACTTGTTCAAGCGATATTATTTTGTTGACCTTTACAACATTTAAGAATATTGGTACCATATCCCCCATTGATGGGGATGCCCGCCAGGTTATTGAGCCTCATCAACATTAATGGAATATTTTTTATCCTTTAGGTCTCTATCCTCTTGGGATTAAAATCAACAATTACAATACTCATCAATTTCAATAAAATCTTATAGATTTATCGCTAAAGTAACAAATATTAATGTTTTATTTATCAATATTTACTAAAGTACTGGACATGTAAGTAATTAATAAATTAAGAACGCTAAATATTGTTGCATATGCTACTCCATATTTAATATAAATAACTTCATCAATCCCCACAACGTTCCAAATAATTTCTACCTTCTCTTCTGCTTGGTAACTTGTTGATAATTTTGTCCACAAGACAATGGCAGTATAGTTTAGTAATTGCTTTTACGCCTTCGACATACGATTGAGCAATGAACAAAGTTATCCACAAACATTTAGTCATTTCCACAATAGTATGAATACAAAGCGAACAAGTTCAACAAGAAACCTTAGCAAATACCCTGGAGAGAAGATGATATCAAATTGAAGTTTCATCCACTATTAAATTTCTTTGATCATTAGCATGATTATCGCGAAGAAAGGTCTTATTAAACTGCGGTTTGCACCGACAAAGAACATGGTGGAGATTTGAGCTTAATTATCTAATTAGTATGGCCTGAGCCATGTCCACCACATGCGAGATTTTCATATCAGTGTCGAGAACAACACCTTGTCATGTTTTTCATCACAATGAATCATAGTGATCATGGAATTTTTTCCATGCAAAAGATTATCCACCTTGGTGTGTATATAGAGCTTAGCTATAAAGGTGACACACGAAAAGACATTTGTTTTTACAGTATAAATATGACTGAGAGAGAGAGAGAGACAGAGGCAGCAGATAAATTTCTCCCAAGAGACTGTCTCTACAAAACTGAAAATAAACATAAATACAGCTTTATAAGAAAATGTGTTTACTTATTACTGTTCTTTCCATATTTAATAGCCTAGTATAATAATATCATTGTTTATTTACATTTTTATATGAGTAATAGCAATAATATTATCTTATAAACTGTGTATATACACCTGGGTATTTATACTAGTAATCTAATTGTTGTATGTTACTATTTAACAAAGGGTTATTTTATCTTTTCCATATATGTTTATAAAGGACCACAGAGAACCTGGTATTTCAAATGTGCACTTCTTCAACAATGTATATGATTGTTACATGATCAAAATGAACATTAGGGAAAACATACAATGCCTTAGGTTCATATAAACATGTAAGCACCGTAAGGTTTTAACAATATCACCCCAAACCGTAGGTCTCATTAGTATTTATGTTTACAAAATAAACCCTTTCTGCTGTGGCGGTTTTTTATTTAACAGGTCACAAGGTGCGAGAGAACTATTGAAATCAGAAACACAACCCTTCAGAATGTTATATGCATCCCCACTTTGCGTTCCTTCCGTACACATTCCCCTTGTCGATGCCATTTCGTACACAGTCCATCCCATGTACCCATATATTATTGAACTAATCAGTATTTTTGGTTTATTGTGTTTTAGGTGTTTAAAATTTTGATTACATGTATAGTAAAATGGAATAGGTCTTATGGTAATAATGTGATTTAATACAAATTCAAGTCCTAGATTGACATGAACAGATGAGCGATAACTACCAGGTGCTGAGGGACCCAGGCCGCTCAGAAGTACCTTCACCTGGTTAATAAGAGTCAAAATAAAAATGAATTGGCTTGATATATCAGCATTTTCTACGTAATTTCACATTTATGGTTACATCATATTTACCTGTCACAAATATAAAATTATATTTCAGAACAAACCATACTATAAAGTGCTTATTTGTGAAAACAGCTATGAAAATTAATGATATCATCAAATCATAATCATTTTACCTTTAGATCATAGATGATGTGAACAATTAAAATGACTTTAGCTATGTTGACTGAAATGACTAATATCCTTTCGGGATAAGCTATAGATATTGTAAGAGATAATGGTTCTTCCTGGTTAAGGTTTTTAGCTGTTGCATAGAATGTTATTTCTTTATATTAAATCATCAATGCTAGTTATCAAAGAAAATTAAATCCAATATCAATATGATATGTTCAAATCCTCCACCTTTTTTACATTTACAACTATAAGCTAGAAGAGTGTCAGAAGTTGCAGGATGTGATGTTTCAACTCAATTGTCCAGCCACATTTTCTTCTTCAAGAAGGTTTGTTACATATTCTTCATCTATATGAGCCATGATGATTCTGAAAAGCACCAACTTCAATATCATTCGGATGATAGCGACCGTTAATAATTAATAAACTAAACTTGATAATTAAACCAAAGTATCACTAGTGATGATTCCATTTAAAAGGTTAACCAAGAATACCTTCAACATACAATATATGAATTGAAGACCATCATCAACCAAATATAATATAATGATAAAGAGAATTGAGTTAGAATAGCATTACGAAATGAAAAAATAACTTGATTGATCTTTTAAAAGGAATTAAAAGAACCTTCTTCGATAATTAAGCACCATAAGTATTTTGTATAATGTGAGGTTTAGTTCCTTATATACTCTAATTTTATAAATATTGAGTTGATCCAAAAGTGTGAATTACAATCCCATAACCTCAATATTAAATAACATTCATATCCTCAATGATTGGCTATCTCATTCTCATTGAAACCATTGCTTTGATTAGAAGATCCCATATATTACTAATATATAAATATCAGTTTTATGTATATTTTGCACTAATTAAACTTAATTAGACCTTCAATTTCAATTGCTATAGCGACATATTGCCATTTTAATAAATTAGCAAAAGAGAATACTGTATTGATAATAAGATAATATTAAATACAATACCAAATTTGTTAATGGTCAAGATGATAATATGTTATAATATAGCTAAGATATTATAATAGTAAATGTCTGGCATTTGTGTACGATAATAACTTCAAAATTACAGTTTCAAACATATCCCGCTAAAATGGCTAATTTAATAGAAATAAACCCACCAAAACCAACATAAAACCTTCATAATGAATCCAAATACTTTTTACTTTAATTTTATCTAATTTCAATGCGATCATTAACAGTAATATAAAGGTTCATTTTACTAATAGATACTTTAACATTAATACTTCATCAGCTAATTTCACTCAATATTCACCAAATAATTTTAAGCTTCATAAATGGAAAATACCTTTGTTCTTTACTAATGGAACATAAATCCTAATAAAATTAAACCTTTATACAAACCAACTAATTCAACAACTCATAATTAAACCAAATACTTTTGTTTTTATATGTTTATCTTATTTTTCCATTGTAGATTAATTGCTTCTAATATCTTGAACATATTTTCATTTTATGTTGCTTCAATTGTTAAAATAATTTAACTCCGTAAATTGAATGTCACCTCAACCTCCTTCCGCAAAGAAATTTGAAAAACAACTTTACTAATGAAATTTTGCTAAACCAACTAATCAACAACTTTAATGAACCATGTATTTTTAGTTTATGCTGCATTTTATTTTTCCATTGTGATTTAATGTTTATGAATGAGTAGTTCATATTTGTTTTAGTTAATATTAATTGATTTTGAAATATAGTCACATTTTTTGACTATAAAGCCATCTATTCATCTAAAAACAATTTCAAGAATTTTCATAAATGACAAGCCATTTCAAATCTTTTCACCAAAGCTGTAAATATAAATCCTAATAAACCAAATCAAAGTGCTTAATTAATTCATTAATCATAATAACTAAATATCTTTACTTTATGTTTGTCCATTTTTCTGCATCATTAATACCTAATACGTTCATATTTATTTTATGTTACACATGAATGATTAGCATATCCACTTGTATTACTCATTCATTCATCCTAAAATAATTTAATGCTACAAATTGGTGTACCACCTGCCAACTCTTCCCATATGAAATTTTAAACATAATCTTTAATAAAATGTAAAACCTTGTTAATACCATCTTTAACTTAACATGTTCAGCAGTTGAACCAAAACACTTAATTTATGTTTATCTATTTTTCAGCTTGATGACATGTTATAACGTTTATAAAATTAATATTTAATTTATTAACATAACTATTGCACCAGGTTCATTCCATTCAACTGCAATAATCTAACCCCATGTTGTACCAAGTGTCATCTTCAACCTTATTATGAAATTTAAACATAAACTTATTGTAAATTAAACCTTAGTATAATTTGTATTGATTAAAAGTTTTATTTGTTCTTTAAAAATTAAAGTATTTAGAATTTAATGAAACTTGATTAATTCACCTTTGTTCAATGTATGAATCAATATAACTTGCTCATTTACAATGTAGTCTTTGATGATGATCGATGTTCATCATTTTAATAAGATACCTTGAATAAAATGCAGTAATATGATGCCATCATAGGTAATCACCATATCTGCAACTTATTTTTATTCAATGATTCGTTTTATCTCCACATTCTGAAGTCGTTACTTGTAAGAGTTTATTTTTTCCATTTCTATTAAACTATTGTACTGCAGTGATTATTTTATTATGAATTTATAAATGGTGGAGACTAATAAAGAACATTTAGGAAAATCGAACTTGTTTAAGATTAATTCCCGCTTATGTCGTAATACGTATATTATACAAAGGGTTTGAATTATACTATGAAAATACATAGTCCCGAAGCACACACACATACACACACACATACATACATACACACACACACACACACACACACACACACACATATATATATATATATATATATATATATATATATATATATATATATATATATATATATATATATATATATATATATATATATATATATAAACCAAAGTCGCACACTTATTCTATCTTAATTTTATAAATATATTAATATTTATAATGTTTATCAAATTATTTAAGTTATCAGTATAAATCCATACATGCTTTATAAAGTGGTCCCACCATAATATACGTATTTTAGAGCCTACACATATGTCATATTAAGGAGTGCAATATAGTTTGATCCACATCCGTGGATCCTGATGTGAGCGCGATATTTAAATCACTAAACCTATTAATATGTAATATGTAGTTATGGTTGTTAGTATTTAGCATAACGATAAGGGCAAGTTAAGCGCGAACGATTTAACCAATTTATCATCACTTAATTTAATAATGTTCAATAATTTCAACTAATTAATTGTATACCATCTTTATAATTTTTATAAACTCGTCTAGATTTTATGTAGACCCAACACCAGTATGTTTCCATTTTCTAGAACTTTATGAGAAACCATAAAATCTTCGTTTTTCCACAATTGGCGCAAGGTTTGCCTTACAAAAATTGGGGTAATAAGAGCTATTATTATCATATCGACATTTATTTCATTGTAATGTTTATAAGGCAGCAACAACTGTTACTTTTTTATTTCGCCAAGATTTTTATGTTTGATACCATTGATAATACCATGTCCAGATAATCGAAAATTGAATTGATAAACAATAATGTTTCGATATATTCTCATGTTCAACTCATTGAATACGTTCAAGAATTTATGCGGTCAAACATTTTGAATAACGAATGAATAGAGATTTTAATATGGATTAAACCAAGGATAATGAGAGAATTTTCATGAAATCATATCTTAGCTGATCATTTTATAATGTTTTCGTTTTTATGCGGTTTAACTTGTTAATTTAACTGCGTTTTTTATATTTTAAAAATCACATAAAATTGTTTTGAATTTTTTGAACCCAACGTAATAATATCAAATAAATGTTTTATATCCGAAATGAAATTTATATATCAATAACGAATTAACAATAAAATTTTAATTTTAGTTATATTTATAAAAAGGTTATGATGTTTGCGTTTATATTGTTTTAAGCCTTGTGGTATTATCATTGCACCTTGTGATGCCTATAGTAATAGCCAGCATGGCAGAGACAAGGTTGTTGAAAGTCCTGGAATATAATTAAATGGAAGGAGATTTTTAAAGAGAATCATCCCCATCAAAATCTCACTCAAGAGTCACACTGAAAGAACCTTAACCTTCGTTCCAAGAAGCAGAATATTGAAGACGTACCAGTATGCGTTTTAATACTTAGGCTATAATCAACAGATACGGAGTTTAATCCATGCGGCACACAGGCCACAAAGCGAGACCTGCACGGTAGAGGAGGATGTCAAAATATATACTCAAGTGATGATTCATGTACGATGGTTACAAACTCATGCTTCACGTACCATTTTCCACCAGGCAGACATGCCCCAAGCCTCCAGCGGATGAGAAGAAATCAGATATAATACATTGAATGGAGAGTTCGAATGCTGGAGAAACTTCACATCTCACCCCACCATCTTCATCATCCCCATTATCCCTCTGACCATCTTCCATCACCATGCGATATCCATCACCTCCTGCGTCGCAAGAAGGGAATGATTCATCACTCTTGTTGGCGATGGAGTTAACTCACCCATGTAAAATGGTGATGTAAACGGTAGATACCAGCACCGACAAGTCAACGGAGGTGTATTGCTATAACCAGATCCTTCATGATATTTGCGATACAGATTCAATAATTTTACTACGTCATAATAGAGCTAAATTTTTATTAAAATAAAGATCGTTAAGATAAATGAATCAAGTAGTAGATATTCATTTTGTAATAACCATTTCTTCCATTAAAGATATTTTTATCAATGACAAAAAGTCATTATGAGCTGAAAATTTTAATAAAACTTCAAGGGTCAAGAAATTAAGAGCATATCAGAAAGTTTAGAAAGAGAACTGTTAAAAGAAGATAAACCTGAATCAAGATACACCTTAGAAATATATTGGGATTTGTAGACTCATTAAATATACATTTAAGAATGAATCAAGGAATTAGATGAAGTTTAAAAGAAGTGAAGCTACAAGCAATTATGTATGTACAAGGTATGAGGAGAAAAAGCAGAAGGTAAAGAAATAAAGGAAAGTTTTAGTGAAAAATATTGAAAAAGATGAGTCTGGTGAAAAGAGATAAGAAAACTGAAGACAAAACTTATTCAAAGATCAATTATGATGAATAACGTTATGAATTAACTGAATTTAGTTAAAAGATTTGGTGCTAAAGATGAAAGATTTGTTATATTTGAAAACTGGATTGATATGATCTAAGATAGACAAAATTAGTAGCTAATGGGTTTGAAAGGTATGCTGTAAAATTATTCTTCAAATTGTTTTAAATGACACTTGATTATTATATGAACAGGTGCTTCATTAGAGTTGTTCTAAACATATCAAGATTGAGAAGCACTTTTTAGTAGTGGTCAGCGCTGTACCTGGATTGAAGACTACAAGAACAAATCGAAAACGATGACATCCACATTATATCTGGTCGATATGCAGGCGATCGCAACCGGCAGTTGCATGGTGAAAGTTTACTGCTTCTCCATTAACTCAAACTTTCTCGAGCAATGAGCCTGACGTGCGTCACTGATACCGGGACCATTAGGGTTCCATCCCATGATATGTTGTACTATCACTAGAATGCAACACCTATTATTGAGCCTAGATACATAACGCAGATAATATAAATAACATATTTATCTTCTTATAACCATGTTAATATAGTTAACTAAACTTTTGATGATCGTCAAAGAGATGATTGAATAAACCTTCATAAAGACGTGATATCGGTAAATTGTTGTTTTGAGATGTTATTTAGCCTTTAGTAATAAAAATTATGTTAACTTATGATATATTGATATTGTTATGTTAAGACGTTAAAAAGAGAGTGAGCATATCAAGGCGATATTATGTTATTTTTAAAGAATAATCAATTTCAATTCGATTTAGCCTGTAAAATTTATACGCTGACGGTAGATATTCATCATATGCATTTGTCAAGACAAGAAAAACAACTAAAAACGTTTATGGAAAGACACTATGAGGAAAGCTTTGTTCTCTGAATACACCTGGTTATAAAATGATATTATTTTAGTATAAAAAGCAAAAATTGTCTCCAGAACGAGAAATATTGGGTACGCTTAATGTACGTTAAAGGATAAAGAATGAAGGTTGTAAGGATCAAGAACACTTTAAAAAGTTCAAACGTATTGTGGGAACTTGTAGGAACTCATAGTGGAGAGATTTAATAAGAGGGAACACACCCCCATCCATGAATTTAATTAGAGAGACTTGCATCCCAAAAGGTTTTAGTGGGAGGAACATCAGTAGGCCTGAAGATTTTAGTCTTCAAAAATGGAAAGTTATTGAGAATTGAATGAAATTAGACCCAAGGTAAATTGACCAATTTACCATATGGATCTAAATACAACCCGCTTTATTATAAACCAGTTTTGATTGGGAGTTATGTCATATTGATCGCTTTCAAGAAATACAAAAGTGCACCTGATGAATGTCCTTTTGAGTCTTTAGCCCAATGAGAATGGATAAAGGAGATTCCAGACCGCAATTTTTCTAGGAAGAATTTTTCTCCATTTCAAGTTTGAACTGTCAAACGTGACTGTTCATTATAAACTTATAATAATGGAAGACCATGGATGGGTGCACCAGAGCTGTATACAAACCGTGTATCTGTTGAAAATACACATGGTGACATGTATATACTGAACTATACATGTACCTGCACAGAACTATGGATACACAATAATATGTACACACACACAGATAGATATATATATATATATATATATGTATATATATATATATATATGTATATATATATATGTATGTATGTATAAACCTACCCCGAAAGTATAATGGACTTAGTTAAAAGCAACGTATCTAACTATCTCGCATCGTGTTTTAGGAGCAAGAGGGAGCTAAGTATGTGTGCGATCAGGATTGCGTTGTGGGTGACGGGTGATAGCAATGTGTCCCAACAACTAAGACTACATTTCAGGAGCACGTAACATAGCACATATGTATAGAACTACATTTCACGTATCCAGAAGGACATCGTACTCATGGGTATTTGTAACCCCATGGTGATGAGGAAGAACATAGAACATTCAACATAGCACCCAAACCTGTGGGATATGGATCCCAGGAGATTTAAACCATTTAAAAACCAAGTTTTGTTACAAACATGTGAGTTATGTGGTTGTATATATGAGCTTAATGACATATATTAGTACTAAATGTTATTTTTAACTGCTTACTCTATTTACCCATTTAATTTAAATATTTAAATCTAATGACCTAATTAATTATGTCTACTTGGCAGCACATTTTCATAGATTCACTTAGACTAATACTAGTTAACTCACTTAAAGAGTTAATTTTGTTACTTCTTAGAACTGTGGGAGAGATTTATGTGAGCACTACTTTTCCATATGAGGAAATTTTTCACTAAAATTGAAAAGAGAAGAGCTATTCTTAGTAATTTTAGTGTTTTGTGTTGAAATGTTTGTGAGGCAGAGTAGAACTACATATGTTTTGTTGCCATGAAACTTTTATGCCCTGATTACCATTAGGAGAAGGTCATGCTCACACTAGTGAATTCAATTTACAAACAAATAGCTATTATAGTTATATTTAATATTTAAACCTTATTGGAATAGTTCTCGTTAATTTGATGTTTTAAACAACATTTGAGAACTTTAGCTGTTATAGAGGTCAAGATATGAGTTCTACTCAAGGAGACAACGAGGGTGACCCTCTTTCATCAAAACTTGTTTTTTATCAACATTTTTGTGTGTTTTTCATTTATGTTGATTTCTTTTCAAGATCAGAATTAAGGTTATAACAAAAATTTTCTAAAATTCATTTAATTCCTTGAACCCTACATATCAAGCATAAGATCAACAGAATAAGCTATATGGTAAAGAACAGTACAACAATAATCAATAATCAACTTTAGACTGTTACGTTAAACAAGAACCTCATAATGAATGAAATTGTTTTTATTTATGTTTATAATTGTGATTTTAGTTTATGAACGAATAGTTTGTATTTCTATTTAGTTGGCTACTTTGTTCGATTACATAACCATTTCATTATGCTTAGTCCATTCTAAGTAAATGATTTAACTCCACACCATATTCTTTAACCATTTCAATGAAATTCAAACATAAATACTAATAAAATTAAGTTTCATAATCAAATGAATCGAATAACTCATAAAGAATCCAAATTATTTTTATATGTTTATTCATTTTTCAACAATATTTATCTTTAGTGAACAAACGTAGGTTTATTTTTATTTACTTTGATTGTTTAATGTTATCGTCAGTACTATGCCTAGCCCATTCAAATTTAATACCTAATTGCAAGTTAAGTGTCACTCTAACTCCTCCCTATTAAATTAAATAAACTTAACAAACCAAATCATGTTAATGTACTAAACTATTCTAGTAATAACTCATAATGAATTCAAACACTTTTGCTTATGGAACAAGTAAATATCTCAACTCCTCCTTTCTAGGAAATTTAAATATAAATCAATATATCAAAATTCATACACTAATTATTCAATAACTCATAAATGAATTCAATACTTTTACTTTTATGTTTGTTCATTTTTTCTCTCGCTAATGTTTGTTGGAATGAATAGCTCATATTTATATTTTAGCTTGCCTAGTTTGATTCATTAGCAGAAATACCAAATATGTTTGTTCATTAATTAAAATACCTAATTGTATAAATTGAGTCACCCTAATCCCTCTCAAATAAATTAAACAGCAATTTCTCCTATGAAATTAAATATATTTTTAGTCAATAGTTTGATTGATTAGCAGCTGTCATTTGTATTTATGCATAGTCCATTCAACTTAAAATAATTTAACCTTGCAAATTGAGCGTCACCTTCAATGCTTCCCTATGAAATTTAAACACAATTAATAAACTAAATTTATACATACCAACTATTTTAAAATCGCAATAAACCAAAATACCTTTACTTTATGCTTATTTAATGTTCCATTGTGATTATCGCTACGAACAAGATGTTCATATTTTGTTTGTTATCAGTTGTCGGAATGATTAGTGTGAATTAATGGCACTATACCTTGTCCATTCAACTTAAAAATAATTTAATTCCAGTTGCACCATGAAGGCCTCAATTCCTCCTTATCAAATTCTAATTAAAACCTAATAAAACTAAACCCTATACAACCAAAATTAATTCAATAACCTGGATAACAGAACAAATTCATTTCATTTTTTTATGTTTATTCATTTTTCCATTGTGATTTATTGTTTATTGAATGAGAAGTTCATATTCTATTTTTAGTCGCTTACTTGATTGATTAGCATAATTACTTGTGTTACGTTTAACCATTCAAGTTTACTAATGAATCAAGATAAATTGGTGTCACCTAATTTTCCTCAGTGAAATTTAAAACATAAATTTCAACAATATCAAACTCCACACAAACCTACTAATCAAATAAATTAGCAATGAATCCAAACAATACCGAATGCTTTAGTTTACGTCAAAGCATTCATTTTTCCATTGCATTTATTGCTTATGTGAATGAGTAGTTATATTTCTATTTTAGGTTGGCTACTTTGATTTGTTAATAGCTACTTGGGATCGTTCATCCATTCATTCAAAATAATGAATCTTGTAATTGTTGTGTCACCTTCAATCCTCCTTTATAAATTTAAATGTTAAATCCTAATAAAATTAAACGCCTACAAGTCGTTTAATCTAACAACTCATAATGAATGCAAATATTTTTACTTTACGTTTTGTTCATTTTTCCATGTGATTTCTATTGTTCATTTAACGATAGTTCATATTTAATTATGTTGGCTAGAATATGGAATGAACGATAACAATAATTTGTACTAATAAAGCGCCTAGTCCATTCAACCTAAAATACTTAACGCCACAAATTGAGTATCATTTCAAATCCCTCTCATGAAACTTCAAACATAATTCTAACAAACTAAACCTATATTAAACCAACTAACCATAATCTACATTGAACCAAACATTTTTAATTTATGTCGGCTCATTTTTTCACCGTGATTTTGTTGTTTATGGAATGAGAATGGTATTTAATCATTAACATAATCTACTTCCACCATGTCTAGTCCACTAACTCTAAAATAATCTAACCCCGTCAAAATTGCTGTCACCCCCAATTCCCTATGTGAATAGCTCATATTTCTATTTTAGTGTTAATATTTTTGTTTTATGATGTTACCATAACTACTTGGTATTCAAGTTCTAGTCTATTGAAGTTAAAATATCCACCTAAAGAAATTGCTGCTGCACTTAATTTCTTCTCAATGAAATTTAAACATAAAATCCTAATAAAAATAAGTTTCATACAATCCAAATCAATTAATGTTTCATAAAGAACCAAACACTTTTATATATTTATCTATTTTTCATTTTCATTTATTATATATGAATGAACAATATATTTTCATTTTTTAGGTTGCCCACTTTGATTTATTAGCATAGACTACTTGTACCATGTCTTTAGTCTATTCAACTTAATAATATTTAACCTCGTCATATTAAGTGTCGTTTCAACCTCCTTATTAATTTAAATAATAAATCCTAAAATTAAACTCTATGCATACCAACTATTATAACAATTTGTTAACTCATAACGCATCCAAACACCTGCTTTATGTTTGCTTATTTTTGTCTTCTTCCTTCGATTATTGTTTATGTATAATAATTCATATTTTCATTTTAGCATGACTATTTGGTTCATTAGTAATAAAGTAATTGCATTTGCGTTTAGTCCAATGAACTTAAAATAATTTAACACCAACAAATTGACATGTCCTAAACCCTCTTATGAAATTTAAACATATTATTTTTGACTAATTTAATTATTAGCATATTACTTGTACTACAGTTTGGTTCATTCAATTTTAAAATAATTTAACCTTGTTAAAATTGATAAGTCACCTTCACCTTCTCATGAATTTAAACATATCCTCTCGTAAATTTAAACATAATCAGAAGGAAATCATGAAACTTCATACATACCAACTATTATACAATCATGCACATTTAATCCAAACACCTTTAATTTACGCTTATTTATTGTTCCATTGTGATTTATTTGCTTTATGAATGCTTATCGCGCTAAAAGTATTTTCAGTTTTATGTTTGAATGATTAATACAATCTACTTGTACTCATATTTGTTCCATTCAACACCAAAATTATTTGTCTTTATAAATTAAAATGTCACCAACCTTCTTTACGAACAAACATAAACTTAACAAAACTAAACTTTAGTACAAATCAACTAATTAAATTAGACATATTTAATTCAACTACTTTTTATATATTTCATTATTTTTTCCATTATAATTTATCATGATGGTAAGTAGTTCATTTGTTATTTCTACTTATAATAAATTTTAATAAATTAAACCTTAAAAGTAAACCAATTAAACTAATTTAGTCATAATCATTATGTTCAATTAACAACTTTTACATATTTATCTATTTATTTAATAAATTTATTGTTGATGGCAGAAGAACATATTGTTATTTTTCCAATTATAATTTATAATGAACTCAACTACTTTTATAGTTTATCCATATTTATTATCATTTATTGTTAGTGATGAACAACTTTTTCTGCATCGATAATTTATATTACGTGAACAAGTGCGGTTCATATTGTGTTTTAGCTATAATTTATTGTTAATCGGAACTAGCAGTTCATATTGATATTGTTATTATTTAATAATTAAAAAAATCACATTCCTATTTTTAGGTTGGTCGCATTTCAAAGATGGATCCACATTATCTACTCGTAATATGTCCTGTCCTATGTCTCCATAGTGAGCCCGACATTCTGGCGTCACCTTTATAAACAATGCTTAAAGTGTTGCCCGCTAGAAATAATAAAAATAAAAGTATTCACTAAATCAGTGATGAGCTAAAAGAAGAACACCATATACACTTTTAACATCACCGTGCCATTGCGTCACAAGTAGGTAATGAGATTCATACTCGCTAAACACCGCGATATCATGGCTTTGATCAATGCTCATAGAACTTATCACAATGAATTTTAATGTTACAAGTAGAGAAAATCAATAGCTATCACCAGCCTAAATTTGTAGAGCTTGGCTAGAATTTCATGATCAGAAATAATGATTATATGGTAAGATCCTTCTGTTGTCTTCAGTCATTTTAATGTTTGGCACGTCTTCACTATTGGATCGAATACAGAACATAACAATAATGCTACAATGCAGCTTAATAACGAGAACATACCATATAATGACTAGTAATGGTGAAACCGACAGAATGGTATTTTTTCAGATGCATAGATGTTTATAAAACATAGCTAATTATCAATCAAATTACTCACAGGATCATTAATTTCCATTACAAAATAATGAACGCACAAGATGATTTTAACGGCAACAATAGATTGAAGCTAATATTACTGTACAACAAAAATGTTTTTTCAACCAACGTTGTTATGACCTACATTGACACTCAGTGTGATTAAAACATAGATTGTAGAAAAATACAACGGCAAATAAATTATTTTTCTTGTAATACCAACAAAGACCCAGGAGAAATTTAATGAATGAGATTGACATTAGTAATTTTGAGTCCAAATAACTCTCCTAAGGAAAATGCGTAATCAAAATTCACTTTATAAGAACCAATCATATTTTACGATACCGTCTCTAATGGTTTAGGAACAACGCGAGTTAAAGGTACCACTTGTTATATTCTCAATGGTGGATAAAAACCTACAATCACGAAAATACACTTTTAAACAAAGTAAAGCACCAATAAAATGTCATTTCACACTTTTTGGAATAAAAATATATTATCTTTCTATTTCCATATTTTCTTGCAGCAAAAATAATGTATATCCTATATATTATATTATATTATTTTTATTTATTTTTTATATAGTGTTTATTAATTTGTGACAGTTATTATACAATTTAAATAATATAAATTTAATTACAACATATAATATAATTAAGAATTTATGAAACGATATTTATATTTTATTTTAATTTATTTAGGTACAAAACACAATTTATTGACAAATGAATGATAACATTTTTTCAATAATATTCATAAATAAATGCATCAAGTTGTTAATTTTTTGCTAATTTCATTTGTAGTACAACCTTTAAATTGAATTTAACTATGCAGTTATATGGATTAAAAGTAAAAGTGAACGAATTGCGTATAAATACGTTTTATTGGTTTAGCTATTATTTTTATTATTTCTTAGAGGCCTATTTAGACCTCAAAATTTCTATTACAACAATACCACATATTTCAGGACTTACTTTAACTTCATACAAACAACATACCACAATGCATATATCAAGATGTTTCGTGAAACAAGAGTTATCACCTTTAATTTTACAGAATTTTCTGAATATCGTTACCTAACCTTTTCATTATAGTAAAATACAAATACCATAACGACAAGAGCATGGCACCATACCTAAGTTTATAATAGTAAACCCATGATTTAGAATTGCATAGAATATGACAAACCGTGATAGGATACCAAAGTTGCATGTTCATGTCCTTAATCATAAACTTCATTTCATTGCTTTAAAACTAAACGAAATGTAGATTGTTAAGATTTGACACCAGTTCTAACGTAAACACAATACTGCAACCCTTTAGAACCATCTTCTTCAATCGCTTACAAATGAGAAAGAAATTTGAATTGGGAGGTAAAGTGGAAGCAAAACTATTGTTAATTAAATAAGCTCGTAACAATAACGTTAGCAACCTTCCGTCTTCACGTTTTGTCCTTGTTCTATGGGTTACAATGAAATTGCATTGAATAGAACTGCTCATTCTTTCCTCCCACCGTAGTATGACTTCATTATCGCTTCCATACAATGTTTGCTAGCTTTGGGACGATATTATTCATTAGTGTTAATGTTTTATCGCGTATGACCGCACCGCTTGCCATTAAATATTAAGTACGATGGATCACGATGTCCACCAAGCGTATACCCACTCTATTCTATCGTCTTTCGTATATCCCGATCGGTATATATATATATATATATATATATATATATATTTAAATTTTTTTAAAAAAATTAAATTAAAGTAAGAAAAAGAATAAATTTTAGTTATTATTTCATAGATGTTAAATACCACCATCTATTTATTAATTATTAATAATAAAACTAAAATTTCAATAATATTATTTTGTAATAGAAAATAATATTTAACTTACTTAAAAAATAATCAAAAACAATCTTCAAAATACAAAAAAATTCATATATAAATTTGAATATACTTTTTCTTCACAATTAATAAAAAGTACTTTTCAATAGCTACCCAAAGAGCCACTATTTTCATTCACTGTTTCATATACTGTGCTTAAAAATGAATTACCCTATAATTAAAGGTATACACATTTTCCTGCAAATGAATATATATGACGGAAAGCACCACAGACCAAAAATACTAATTCCTTTCCATCACCGCAAAGACCGAACGTTTTAAAATATTTATTGAATAAAACTAACCTTTATATAGATATACTTATATGATAACGTTAATCGAACCCAACTAGTAAAGGAACCGTACGAAACAGCGTTCGCCAATGAGGATGGTTATCCACAATCAGCATAGAGGAGACTTTGTTGGACTCCATGAATCCGCAATGATAGTAGTGAAAGTACAGTTGTAAATTAACAAGCAGAAGCCATTAATTAAATGAAGGTTAAAAATAAAGCCAAGAAAATAAACAGTTTTATCCGGTTAATAAAACCTGCCGAAGACACAAAAGATATCCAGGCAATTTCATAAAGACAAAAATAGCACGATGGAAAACATAGAGACCTGCCTGACCTTTTATAGCCCATACCAGAAAACAAATTGATATTCAGTTGTAAATACCGCGGTTTTCATCAGCCCCATGGAATACCGTGATTCAGTAGAATCTTTGTCGTTGGCAGGCGCGGTGAATGCGGCGGCGGCAGGCCGACCCTGAACGAATGAATTTGTTCTCTTATCCGGCAATGTATTTACATATGGACAGAGATCCTTCTGTTGTGTTTCGTCATTTTTATCGCCGCCTGCGGTCATTCCCCTGGTAGTCCATGAGAACATAACGGCCAACGCCATAACGCAGGCCAACAATGAGAATAATGTGATAACATAGCCAGGCTTGTTCACTGAGAATATCGCCATAGTGTATCCAGCTGACATGATCATACCGCCAGATGGCGCAGCGACCATTACGCGCATGTAGACATTTTGACGATTCTGCAATAAATCATTCAGGCATCGCTTCATCAGGCGTCGTTTTGTCATTTTAATCTTTAAGCTGATGCACATTCAACCTTCCTGTACCCATAAATAATATTCATTTCTCTGCCACCACCAGCGATATGTTAAAACCTTTGTTCAAAAGTCACTGCTCAATATTCATACAAACTTAATATCAATGAACCACCAACACAACGCGAAAAGAGGTGATGTATTGATCAGAAAATTGCGACGCGAACAAAACAATCAGACAAAGACGATATGATTTTAAAACAAACGATATCGAAGATAAAACTGAATCTCCGAGCCAGATCAAGAAAAGCATTTTTGAGACAAAAAATATTTAAGACAGAACTTTATATTTAAGATATCAAGCATTTTAAGACAATGATAATTACACGAAATTTAATTAAGATAGTTAATGTTATTTCAACATAAAATCAGTTGTTACTAAAAGCTAAAATTGAAATATCCATGATGATAGTGGATAAAACACATTATTTTTTAAATTTATATTTTAAAACCACATAAATTTAATCATGTCAGTATTTTATTTTCTTTATATTATATTTTTTTTTTTCATTAAAATTACATTCCAAAAATTATAATACAGATAAAAAAATATTTTTTTTGCCATGTTCCATGAATTTGAATTTTTGTCTCGTGTTTTTGTTCATAATCTCATGGTCTTAACAACTGAATATTTTAAGAACATAGTTTTTTTCCATAATCAGCTCAACATAACCTTTAAAGAATCAGTAGGTCTCAAGAAAAGAGCCATGTTCTCAAACTTTAATTTCATATTTCTATGACATTGTTACTTCAAATGTCTCTCCATATATTTGCTTTTTGTGTATTGAGTTTGAAACACATAGGATGCCGTAAGTAATTCTAATCATAAGACCTTGTTCTCTTGTTTATCAGAAGAGGCTTGAAAAATAAAACCATCTTAACCTTGAAATTATTAAAATTTCACCCAATATAAATGAATTGTTAAATTATAGTATATGAAACCAACCCTTCTTCCAAAAATTTAAGACTCATGACATAAGCTGCTAAATTGAAATAAATGTTAGAATTATGTTTCTGTTCATGATAATTATTCAATTCTATAGCTACTCCTTGTTGTTATAATACCATGTCTTTTACCAGCTTCTGTATGAACTTCATAGCACTTTCAGAACCTTCAATTATTTGCATGATTGTTCTATACTAATTAATAAAGTATTACTACAACAAATGCATACAACATGAAGGAGATTTCTGGCAGCATATGATTTGTTTGACATCTTTATTTAGTCCTGTATGTGAATGTATAAATCTTGATGTGCATACCACACAGAATATAATTAGTATTGTTTATCATACTACACAACATTTCTTCCTGAAGATAATTTAGAAATCAGCGTACACTTCGTCATAACGTTCATTCATTTATAATTTTAATTAAGGCGCTTATTATGTTTTTCTATATTCTTTAATACTTCCTTATAGCAATACGTTTGTACACCTAGCACTTTGAACAATCATGTTTCACCTACATGTTTTAATTTTACGACGTGTTACTTCTTTAGCGATAATAATTTGAACCTTTATTATATCATTTTCATATTTTAAATTAGGTGCTTCAAGCTTCATCATCATACCTTGCATGTTCATACACCTAATTACCATATCTAATGTTTATCATGTCTTTAAACCATTTTTAAAATACAGCTTTATAATTTCGAATACACCTTGGTATTTTAGCTATGTCGCTAAAGATAATTGCTTTTTGTGACTTGGGAACTTATCATGTCATTGAACGATGTTAAAGTTTTAAATTTCAACTTTTCGTCTCTAAACTACTTGTCCAACCTTTGCGTAACCAGTAATAACTTCAACATGGTTCCTAATTTTCTCTCAACACACTTTATCATTGAGACATTTAACTCGTTGACACTACTTTTTGTTATTAATTTCTATTTGTTCGCTTCACGTACTTTAATTTAGTTTCTTGAACATGTTTCACCTTTAACATCTTTCAACATCTAATTGACACTTTTTCTATATGTATAGCGTTTTTCATTTCTTTACCATCAGTAATTTTGTTTTGCGTTTCTACATCATTTTTATTTTTTTAACTTGGGAACCCAAATTGTAAGTTCTGCTTTTTTAATATAACAACTTGACCAAGCACAACACATAAATTTAGATTTCATTTTACACCACCTAAGAATGACTAATAACCCCTCACCCATTTAACCCTTTAAACGCTAAACCTCAACCCATTGAATTTTCAATCTTTTTAATTCCTTTAAATTTTTAAACTTTAATTTTAATTTTCAATTTATTACTAAACTTAAATTTTAAATTTTATTTTAATTTTTCAAATTTCTAATTTAAATTTCAATTTTAAAATATTTAATTTGTTAAATTTTCAACTTTCTAAACTTTAAATTTTTAAATTTGTTTAATTTTTAAATTTAAATTTTTAACTTTGTAACTTCAATTTTTTGAAATTTTTAATTGCTAAATTTAAATTTCTTTAAATTTTCAAATTTCAAACTTATTTAATTTGAAATTTTCAATTTGCTTGAATTTTGAATTCAACTTTAACTTTTGGTTTTACCCTAATTTTCACCTATTAATTTTTTTAAACTTTAAAACTTTAAATTTATTTAATTTTTTAAACTTAAACTTTGGAAACTTTTAAACTTTTAATAATAATACTTAAAACTTCAATTTTTGAAACTTTGAACAATTCAAAATCATATTAATTATTAACTTATTAACTTTCAATTTAATTCTCTCAAAATTTTTAATTTGCTAAACCATTAAAATTCAAGCTTCAACTTTAATCTCAATTCACTAGCTTGTTATTTACCTAACTTTAATCATGCCTAAATCCCTAATACCTAAGCTCAAACTTTAATCTCAACTAATAAGAATCTATTATTCTCTAACTCTAAATGTTTCTAAACTTCTAACAAACCTTGCAAACCCTGAATCTACAACTCCTTAACCACTAACTCATTGCCCCAACTTAACTTGAAGACACCATGAGCCCGTAATCTTATAAGCTCTAATCCTAACCTCCTTAACCACTAATTAGAATATACCACATGGCAAAAGTATGTACAAGAACAAGAACCAAAGGAAATCAAAATTCAACAAATATTAAATTCAGCTCAATTCAAACTCAAGCCCGTGAACAGAACAACTGCTAATAAATCCCACCTAAACTTACAATTTCATCAAGTTCTAATTAACTTTATTGAATAACCGCTAATGTTTTGCTATTATGTTACAATTTATTTATTCACCCTTAAATCAATTAGCAATTATTACATGGATGTACATTTGTTTGTAGTTTTATTTAAAAGGTTGAAATTTTCTCAAGAGCGTATATTATATCCAAAAGTTAAAAATGAAAATTTTTGTTGATTTCTCCACAGTATCATCACAATTTTAATAGGTGAAACATACAAGTTCAACCTTTCACTTTAAGTTTTAAATACACTTCAACATGTCAATATACTCATGTTAATTTTAATGAGTTTTTCAACAATTAACACAAAGAGAGTATATCCATCCATCCAAAAGTAAATATCTTCAATCAATCAAACAACACTATAAATTAAAGTAATAATTGAACAAGTTGTTATCAAAGCACATAATATTTTTAGATGAATGTTATGTTCTTTGGAATATCTTTAAAGCTGTAACCACCTTATACAATATACTTAAATATTTGTACTCATAAAGACAAAAAAATACAACAACTAAAATAGAATCTCTTTAATTTAATCCGTACACTTCATTTCAGGTAACACATTTAATGAAGATGATATGGAAAAAAGGTATTCATATATTGTCTATCATATGTTCTAAAACTTATGAACAAACACATGCATAGAAGCAGACATTTTAAATAGGGTCTGCAGATCGTACTCTAAATATATGTGTTTCAAACCCTTCTTGTCTCTTATGGGGTTTCGAGTCTTAAAAAGACTTCATTTACAACCAATGGATTTTTTCTTTCACACATGTACGGAAAGTACCAAACCATATTGTATTATATTCATAAGGTGATATTATTGTATTAACTACACCTTATTTGGAGACACTATTTTTATTGTAGGGCAGTACTTTTCATTGATGTGGGCTAGTGGAGTGTGAAGACCACCAACCTTCAGTAAACATTCATACTAATTTCAATGCTGAAGCTTATGGATGCTGTGCGTGTAAGCGATATCCTTTCAAGTTTCTTGCCTATTGGATTTTTAATTGCTAATTATTGTCTTTCAACTTTCTCCATGTGTCAGAGACTAGCTTGTTTATTTATTTTACATGGCCCTATGAATAGTTAGAAGAATGGATATTGTTTCATATCTTTTCCATTTTCACTGTTACAAAAAAGAGTCAATTATATAGCAATAGACTAATAGTCTTTGACACCAGTGTAGCCATGCATAGCTTCACCTATCACCGTAGCTCACCAGAAATGACATCTGCTGTAGCTCCAAAGACACCATCAATGTAGTAGTTGTAGGTTGTTACAATGATCACCTCCAAAATGTTCAATTCTCATGAATTTTGTGAGGGGGTCTTTTCAGGTATTGAGGCAGCAAGTGGGAAAGGGCGGCAGTATGATGGTGCAGAAGCAGTTCGAGTATGGTTTCATCTAGGATTCATGTGTCTCATGATTAGAGAACTGGGAAGTGAGCCTGCATGCCCTATGTGTTACAGTTTTTTTGTGGGACCCAGGTACAAAATGAGAAATTGATAAGAACCCCAATAGTTGAAAATATGTATTTAGCTATTATCAGCAAACTCATACGTATTTTTAATCGTATAACCACATTAAAACTTTATTCTTTAACTTCCTAAAGCATAATCCTTTAATTCTTTACACCATATAATTTATAGTTAATTGAATTTTTATCTTTTAACCTAAAGTTATTAAATTTTCAATTTTCAAATTCACTAATTTAGAATCTTTGAATTTTCATAAATTTTTAATCCTTATCTTTAAATTTTGACTTTAAATTTACAACTTGAATTTCTAATTCTTTAATTTTTCGACACTTAAATAATATAAATTTTGTGGGCATTAACTTTAAACTTTTCGACATAAGTTTTATGGTTAATATTAATTTTTAAATTTTTAAATTACTTGAACAATAATTTCTAACTTTAAATCAAATTTTCTAAAATCTTATAAGTTTCAATCATTTTTTACCTTTAATCTTTGTTTTAAACCTTAAACCTATTAATTTTATAACTTTTATTCTTTATCCCAAATTAATAAAAGCTCTAACGTTGTTTTAAAAGGCTATGTTTTTTCTGCTAACTGCCCAAAATACAATCAAGAATTATAGGGTCTAAGAAAAAGAACATGTTTCTTCAATCCAATTCATATTTGATAGAAATTACTTTCAAATGTCTCTACATATTTTTCTTGTATTAAGTTTGCAGTGTCATATAGATGCTACAAGTAATCCTAATTACAGACTCAATTTTCCTAATGACTAGAGGCCTTAAAATAAAATAAAAATATTTTAACTTATGCTTAAAATTACGAAATTTCATATCCCAATATGTTAGAAATTTAAAATTGTAGGGCACAAGGAAACCAACTTCCTTTCTATAAATTCTAAAACCTTATGTATATAAATACAAATTTTGAAAACAATAATTATGTTTCAATTTAGCTACTTACCGTATCTTGTAGCTAAATTTCTTTAACAATAGCAGTAATACCACCATTTCATTTAGAAGTGAACCTTTACACCTTCTTCTAGATTCCCTTTTAACCCATTGTAATGATTGTCATTGATGCTCACTTGTGTTGAAAGCATATTGCGAAGCAATGTAGCATATTGTTGGTTGAGGATTCTTTATAAGTATGTGACCAAGCGACATCTTTACAGACCGTCTCATATGTGAACATACAAAATCATTTTTTTGCACCAGCTAGCGATTGATACCATCAAATGTGCACTAACATGGATGAACACTAACCATATGTTGTATATATTGTAATGTAATGAATAATTCTTCAAGAAAAGGTTTCACCATAATGCTGTCATAAATGTT
Organism: Pinus albicaulis; assembly: GCA_034641835.2. Taxonomy (NCBI): domain Eukaryota; kingdom Viridiplantae; phylum Streptophyta; class Pinopsida; order Pinales; family Pinaceae; genus Pinus; species Pinus albicaulis. Next base: position 583,287,125 of record CM076576.1, on the reverse strand, counting down.
GTAATTTTGCATCATGTCATTTACTTTAAGGTGCTACAGCTGCATAAACCCATTTCATCTATCTTCTTTTAAATGCACATATACCAACAATACACGACCTTGTGCTTGTTGGGAATGTTACATAGTGAACCTTCAAATCAAATTTGTTTGAAGTGACCTTAACTTGAATAGTTTCTAATGACTTAAATCATTTCGTTTTGACTGGCGTAACCTTGTCATATCCCCACGATGTGATGTATTGATGTATTGCCATAAATACAACTTATAGTTGCATCGCTTTTTCATCGTTTCCACCTAGTTCCACTAGAAATCCCATGCAAGTAGCGTTAATGGTTGTCTTTGTTCGCTTTATTAATGAGTTATTATTTGTGAATTAATTTAATTAATTAATTCACTCTAATTTCACTAATGTATTAATCAAATAGAAATAGACATAATTGTTCAATTGTTTAATTTGTTAATGTAATAAACGAAATAAAATTTCATGAATTATCACCAACTCTATCATAATTCTTCGCCACGGATCTTATTTTGTCCTTCCATGTATGAATGTTAAACTTGGTAATTTCTAATTCTTCAAACGTTTAGCTGATTCAACATAATTCATGAACCAAACATGCTCCAAGAGAACAATAATATTTAGGGTCTAATTAATATTAAGAGCTAATATCCGCTACTATTTTAGATTCAAATAACCATAAAATAAAGAATTAAATTTAATATGTTCAAAAATAAAACCACCTGTTTTTTCAACTTGACTAACCATCTGCTAAATATAACCCCAACGCCTTAAATATATTCCATAGTTCTAAAAATAGATATGTTTAAAATATACTTACCAGCAATACTTCATGTGCTCTACTTATGAATACCTTTTCACTAAGCTATTGTCTTGTTGAACTCATGATTTAGAACTCATGGAACACCGCCATACACTTTATTCATATTTATTAATTCTTTAATTTAATAATATGCTTTCTGCATTCTTTAATACCAGTACATCAGTACACCTTCGCACTTGAATATCTTTTCATGCTTCAGCACTCTAATATGCTCAAGTGCCTTAATATTGTGTCATTTTCAGCACACTCGTAATCAGTTTATATTTATTTAAGGAATTTAAACTAGTGCTCTTGTGTTTTTCCACATTTAAGCTTCACACTTCCTAGTATATCACATGCTACACTGGCACTGCATATCTTGAAAATATGACAAGTGCCTTAAATCTCTTAACATGTTATTATCAGAATTTCTATTACCCTTAGTATTTTAGTTTTCTATGCATGTTGCCATAGATAATCTTTATTTTTTGTTACTTAGAACTCATCCATTATATTTGAATAAATAATAGTTTAAACTGTTTTCTTTATCTCTAAATTACTTAGCAACCCTTATGTAACTATAGGGATGTATTTCCTTACAAGTCTTTATTCTGTGCTTTCTTTAACATATTTTGTTTCTTGAGACATTTGGATTCTATCACACTATTGTTAGTATACTCTTATTTCGTTTGCTTTGCATTTTGATCAATATCTCTAATGTCCCTAATTTCAATACTCTAACACCTATTGACACTTTAGCATATGAATGCCTTTTTCATTCTTTGCACATGACTCACTCTCAGGTTTTGGTGTTCTCACACCACTTTTATTTTTTTTGTTCAGAATTTTGCCTGCCTTGTTTTACTATATTAACTGATTTGTTATGTTAAATACAATTAGATTATGTGCTTTGTTCAATGAATAGCAAACTTTCACCATTTAGCCTCCTAAATCCTAAACCAAACTATTTAACCCCTAAAACCCTAAATTTTCCAACCTTTTAACTTTTTAACTTTTAAATTTTAATTTTACTTCTAGTTTATTGAAATTTAAAATTTCGGGATCATCTAATAATTTTCTAAACTTTAATTTAAAATTTAATTTTCGAATTTTTTAAATTTTCAATTGCGAAATTTCAATCACAATTTTCAATTTTCAAATTTTTAAATTTTAATTTATTAATTTTCAAATATTCTAGTTTTCAGAATTTTGAATTTTTTTAACTTTAAATTTTTAATTTTCAATTGTTAAATTTTCAATTTTTTAAACTTTAAACTTTAAAATTTATTTAACTTTGAAATTTCAATTATTATTTTTAATTTTTGTTTTCATTTTAAATTTTAATTTGTCGAATTTCTTTAAACTTTTTAAAATTTCAAATTTATTAAATTTTTAAATTTTGAAATTAAAACTTTTAAATTTTTAAATTATTAATATTTTAAATTTTCTAATTTTGACCTTTTAAAACTAATAATAATTATTAATTGCTAATTTTCATTTTAATTTTAATCTTTACATTTAAATTTTGTTTCATCCTTAATCTTTAATTCATTAGTTTATTATTTACCTAACTTTAATTGCGCTTTAATTTTGTAATTCTTGTTAAGTTTTCAACTTTAATTTTTGTCCATTAAATTTATTGTTTTTATTTAACTTTTTAATGCTAATTCTAGTAACTTTAACTTTCAACTATAACTTTAATCACTAAATTATTATTCTTTAACTTCAACTTAATCTTTTAATATTTAATTAATATAAAGCCTTTAACTTTAATGTACTTAATGTAATCCTTGTTTAATCCCTAACTTTAAACTACTTATTGCCATTATTCCTCTTAACCGAAACATTCAACCTCAAGCTCATTCTCTAAACCTTCAACAGACCACAGTTTTAAAGCTTTAGGCCATATGATTTTTACTGGGCCATGTTTTATGTTCTTAAACTTTCTTCTGCAACTTTTCCGTATTAATAAAACATTTTCTACATTCCATTTTAAGAAGGCTTTTAACTAGTCTTATTTTTAATTTCAACTTTTGAGTTTCTAGGCAACAATTTCCATATGAATCATTTCACAGCCTGGTATATATTCTCAATAATAGGTCTTTCTTTTTAAAGGGTAAACATTTTGCCACAAGCCTAGATTTACCAAGCAGACAACTGCTTTTTAGCTTGTTTTTGAAAATGTTAAAGGCCATTTTTGACAAGGGTCTTGTAGGATAGTTCAAAGGGATTACTAGACTCAAGGGAAATAATGGGACACATCTATTGCTCTCATCCACCTTCTTGCTTTATGAACTTTCACCATGGGAGTCACAGAATACTAGAATGATGAATGTTATATGTACAATGATTTAATTCTCATTCAAAGAAGAGGATTAGATAATAAAGTCCCCATCAGGCAACAAGCACCTCCACAAAGGCTTTGAGGAAAGAGATGACTCGGTTTAGGAACATAAAAATGATGAATGCAACAGATCAAACCTGCACCTCTCTGATGACGTTGAGGTTTTTTTAAATGTGATAGCAAGTAAAATTCAATTAAAGTATGAGCTTTGTGATAACTAGTGTATCTTCATGAATTGTTTTTGAGAGAAAGTTACCATAAGAGACCAAGGTTTGGGAGGATATACCTTGCAACATCATCCAATGATCATTTACAGTTACATACAGTTTGAAATGATGAACTATAAAGTGCAACTGTAAGAAACCTTGAACAAGGACACTGACATTCCTTGTCTTAAAGAAATTTATTTTAAATTCCACCACCTTATTTTAACTAAATTGAGTGAGCTAGAGCTCTAATTCAGTTTCAGAAACTATGTTCTGTTTATATTTTTGTTATTTTTGTTAATAATTTATCCTTTTTTGCCCAGTTTTCCACATTTGCTGCGCTATTTATAGTATTAAATTTCACGTTCCTTATTAATTTTACGTGTTTCTTTGAAAACTCCATATGATGTAATTCAACCCACACATATGGCTGAATATTTTTCTGCATAAACAACAGACCTATTTTTCATCCACATGTTAATTTATTATAATTAGAAAGCAAACATTGAGATGTGATGTAGTCATGCGATCATTACATATTTTGTATACCACCATGTAACAAGAATGAACTTAGAGGGTGTGCTCAAGGAGGATCATTTATAAATGTTTGTATTTCATCCCTACAAACAAAACTAATAGATACATATGCTGCTTAAAGGAAAATAAACAACAATATTATTAGCAAAGTCTTTATACCTAACTATTTCTATAGTTGGTCCCAAATGACATGCTGAGACATCATGGAGAAGAAAGCATGTTGTTGTGTTGACTTGTTGTTCACACATTTAAATGCATAACTCCTAGTATTACGTATAAAATAACACATATTTTAGAAGACATGCTCCCAAGTAGCATAAACAACATATCTGTCAATCAAATAATATTAGCTATAAGTACTTTGATATACGCGTTTACAAACTTAATTGAAAGAGAGAACTAAATGGTAGAGATCGTTATTTAGCTTATAATCAACACTAGAAATTTACATCACCTAAGGCAGATTTATTATTGTTGTTGTACAAATGGATTTTATTTATATGTCACTTAGCATAGCTGTGAAAATGGGGAACAAAAGGAGAGGTTTTTAATTATGCATTTATTGCAATGACAATAATATGATAAAGATGAAGAACTGCGATTAGCGATTTACCAGGTTGCTCGGCTGGATAAACCAAGCTAGTTAAAGTCTGGCTCGCTGGCGAATGAACATGCTCACGCTGCTCAAAACATTAAAATGTATCACTATGAACACCAAGCAACAACAACACCATTGAACATTGCAGGAAGAAATTGAAGGCAAACACGGCGCAATAAAACGCTGGCAGCGATATGACCGCCGCGAAATGGCTACCCGTGAAATTTGGTCACAATGCATCTAACCAAAGAGGTGAACAGACAGCGCCAAGCGTTGTGGTGTGATTGCCGATAACTGACCCGCCATCGGTCGAACGACAGCACCCAGTGAGAATGAATTTAATCGCGACTGTTGTGAAGGCGGCTGGAACACCGTAGGCACGGCACCATTATGGACTAAAGTAAAGAAGCGAAGAATGATGCGTGAACCCAGCTCCATTTACCACCCGCAAAGATACGTTATTTAATGAAACTACAAGCCACGGGCGACTTAAATGATAATCAGGAACAGCAGCGAGCATGTTGAAGTACGAGTCAAGACCTTATTCAATGAAGGGCAGGAATTGAACCGTGAAAATTGGGCGTACAGACCAGAAGGTTAAATTTTGAAGGTGAATAGTTAGAAAATCACATATGGTTTTTCGGCTTCGTAACGCGGGAAGAAGCTTTGAAATAGACCATGTATATCATCGCTTAACGCAGGAGAAGTTGTTTTAGAATCCTACTATGTCGTGGACACCTTTAAAAAGATCAATAAAAGACGACGATTATTGATTCAATTCATCATAGATTTATTACTGTTATATTGTTATGTTTGACAAAGGGTCCAAATGCATGGTTGAGGGCGATAAGCGGCATATTTATGAATATTGCGCGTACACCAATCCAAGCGTCAGCATTGGTAATTGAAATGTTAAGTGATAATATTGAACAAAGACAAGACGATTCAAACATATGCTTGGTATCAATTAAAGTGATATCGGTCATGGAACTCGTATAAACTGCTATCGTTAATGTATGCTTTGATCATTGTGATTTTAAATTTTTAAAACTAAAGCAAAACGTTCTACATGATGCAGTGTTCAACGAGATTAACACCAGTGAAGAGCGCGTTTAGTGTTACTTTGATTACATGTAGCTTAAGGTTCTTCATCAACAAACAAACTTCGATTATGGTGCTTTGCTTTTCTAAACAAAAATCATTAACTATAAAGGAATAAGTTGTTCAGATAACATGAAGCTCCAAGATTATTTACCAAAGTTATTTTCACATATGATAGATTTAATTTGTATATTCTTATATGTACAGCGTTTTAGTATGAACAATATGTTTTATTCTAAAATTGTATGACAAAGGAAACAAGGTGACAAATACAATTTCTCATTGGAGAAGATTAATAATAAAGTCTTTCCCACATTTTAATTTCTTTTTTATTTTCTTTGTATATTCAGATCTCTTAAGTACTATTTTTGCTTTAATGCACCGTGGTAAGAATCACTATAAACATTTTGGTGCTCTAAGATCAATAAAGTACTGGTTTGTTAAATTTGTTTGCAGGAATGAAATTTCAACGAAATTATACAATTATGGCAAAAATTAATATTTAAAGTTATCAGGTTGATAGATCCTAAACAAACCTACAATATTTAATACATTTGTATGGTAACCTTCGCTAAATTATTTTTAATAACTTCAAATGATAGCTCAAATTAATAATACTATGTTAAATTGCATGGCGCTAAAGCCATACAAAACTTGGACAAAATAATCATGTTGGTATTGAAATATTTTAATATTATAATGTTGATTAGCACCCACCTCTTTTCCAATCAAATCGAAAAACATATTATTACGTGTAAGCGTAGTTGGTTTAATATTGAAAAGGCGTTAAATAAATCGCTATAATTAGCATATTGTGTCTCAAAATTTGGGAATGGTATATCCTTACTTTGTTTAAAAGTTTGATTTAAATCAAATCGCGCTTAAACCAATTTCATTACTTCTTTGTCATTAGCTATTTCAGAGATGTCACTGCTTGTTCAAAGAGGCGAAAATTCAAAAGAGGGTGAAACAACTAATTAAGTTTATTTATCGTAGCAAGTCTTAATTCAACCTAAAAGAGGCCGCGTATAACATCTATGAGACCTAAGTCATCCTGATGAAGGGGCAGTAGAGCACCTGCGCTCGTGCGCGTTCATTTTCTCTAACCGCTTTTTGAAACATTTTGTTTTCCTTTATTGTTTTAACCAATTCATCGCTTACACCCTGATCCTTTCGCTTCTCAACAAATATTTTCCCTGTGATGTGAGCTCTAAATATGATAATGGCGAACAATTCTGTTGTACTTAAGCTCGCCTGCTGCATATGGGTGTTCCCACGTTTTTGCTTTTCATGCTTAGATTTTCTTGGTTATGTAAATATTCTTTGGATCCCTATTTCTTGGTAACATCGTATTTTTGCACCATGTTTTACAATTATGTTAGGGTTTATAGTTTGTTTTGTGATTTGATGCAACCAGTGCTACGTAACATTTAATAGGATGAGAAGGGTGAATTTATTCTAGATGGTAAGGTATTTCTCCCTCCTATTGCCTAGCTTTGTTTTTGTTTTGCTATCTTCAACTAAATATAGAGTGTTCTAAAACCTTCTTACATATGGAGTATCTTAATTAAAAGAGAGTGAATTTTGGGTTTATAAAGTACTGTCCACAGAACATATCTGCAATAAGCTGCTAATCACAAAGCAATATTTACATAGCCACATTAATATGCGTTCTGCTTTTCTTGCCTATTTTTCATCCTTGATGAATAGCCTACATAAGTAAGTCCTATCTTATCTGGCATTCCAACAACTGTGTATTTTTCCATCTCCGTATCCTAACTTGCAAACTATACTTTAATTCATATAAGCCTTCCATATTTTCTCCAATTATGTGGAATAAACTCCCATTCCAGTTTAAACCGTGCATTTTCACTTTGTTGTCCTAATTTTCCGTAATCTTCTGTGGCTTGTTTTAATAGCTTAATTGAAATTGATATTTCACCTATAGATCTAAACATAACTTGCAGCAACATCCTGGCTGGGAAACCACTTTCCAATCTCACGGGGATTGCTTGCTTTCAAAGTTTTCTGAAAAGTCTCAATGTATTTTCATGAATTTTTGACCTCCTGGTGTTTTCCTACTTATAGAGTTCAAAGAAGCATAAATAATATCCCTACTCATGTGTCCCCATTCAACCAAATATTGGAAGAGATTTTTATATGTTGAAGCCACCACATGCACTATTAGATAGGTTTCTTGTTAAAAAAGTGAATATGCTGCCACCCAACATCTTTTTCTATTTACAAATAACTACCTTCGCGCAGAGCTCAAATTTCATAATGCCCTCCCCATGGTCACCATTTCTGACTAAGAATAACAAATCATTGTTCTCTCCGTTCAAACCTACTCTTCCGAACCCTATCCACATTGTTCACTATTTTGGGCACAACATAGCCTTTCCACCTCCTGAACTCAGATGACCCGTTCAAACTCGTACACGCGTTAATTAAGACACATTCAAAGTTATAAACCCCCATCTGCATATGAAATTACATTGTTATGGGACGCCAATTGAGTGCAAAAAAATTCAATCGCCATTTTTCTTTTCCAAGGAAAAGACAAGTATATCAACAAAAGTTGCTACATACATAAAGTTGTAAATGACACATCAAATAGGCAAGATGTCGTTACAAGAGAGCGTGCTTATTGAGCTTTTGTCATGGCACTTTATATGTATACTTCTCCTCTCGGGAAATTGGCACTTAGTATTTGTCCAACAACTGTAGGGCTAGTTCACAGTTAGTAAAGGCCAGAAAAACAGGCAATATGGCCTATTTGTAATAATAGTGGTTGGCAAAGAAATGTTAATGAGATGAAGAAATAGGTTACAGATACCCTTGTCAAAAACATTTAGAATTTATATAAAAATCTTTCTGTGATAATCACATCTAATCAAATTTTGTCGATGCCTTTCAAACTAGCTAGTGTGGTTCATCATCAGGACAAGATGATGATGAACCACACTTGCTGGTTCAAAACGCGTCGACAAATTTTGATTAGATGTGTTTATCACCGAAAGATTTTTATATAAATTCTATGGATCACAGTAGGCAAATTTCTAATTTAGAATTTTTTATCTGATTTTCTTGAAGATAAATGTCCTAGATACAACAATATGGCTATGTGAAGATAGTGTCCACCGAATTTTCTTCATAATATTTTTCCAAGGTCTTTGTTTTTGGGTCATAGAAATACATGGAATTAGTTCAATTTGTCTCAATGAATGGAGGTTCAAACCTGGATGCCCAAAAGAGGTATGTTATGCCTGTACATTCCTGATGAAGGAGAGCTGCCTACTCCCAAGGAGTCTTGGAAATATCCAAGGGAGGGGCAGATAAAGATCAATTTCAATGGGATAACAAAAGAAAACCCCAGAAAGCATGTTGTGGAAGAGACTTCCTTCTGGATCACAGGGGTTAGTTCACAAAAATCTCAACAAAAGGATTAGGGGGTTATACAAATAAGCAAGACAAAGTCAATGCCTTCATTGTAGAGAAAAGAGATTACAAATGCTTGGTTTCCAAGATATTGCAGTAAAAGGGGACTCTTAGATAATCATAAACACAAGAAAGGCAAGGCTTATCCCAAAAACTGGGAGCATTTAAAACAACTAAAATGGTTAAAATAGGTTAGCCAGTCATTCATCATATTGAATTTTATCATATTAGAAGCACTACCATAAGAAGATTATGTGGCAAATCAGGCACTCAAGCTAGAAGATAGAGATCTGAGAGTGTTTAAAAATCCAGAGATGAACAAGGAAAAAAGCTGGGAGGGAATTTTATAGATCTTAGGAGAGAATATGAATCAAAACATATTGACTCATAGAAAATAAGAAGGAAATGAGGAATACTCACCTTCGCGTTGACTAGTTTTGATAACCTTAGCATCCCCTTGGCAATATGAAATATTATCTTGCCCCCCTTGAAAGAGTGCTAACTTTCAAATTAAACACAATTGCAATAATCATTAAGGTGGCACAAGGTTTGGCCCAAATTTGAGGATGTGGAGTATTAAATAGTTCACCTGTATCATTGACTGTACCAAATTGGACTTAAACATAATAGGAGAATGAAATCATGGCGCCAAAAATCCATCAGCTGTTTACTGCACTCTGTATTTCTGCACGAATATTTACCCCACATCTAGCCCACAAAATTTGGGATTTATGTGAGATTAATGTGAGATTGAGTAGAAGGTTGGTGTCATGAATGGAAAGCTTAAAAAGTAGTCAACATACCAGCCTGATTTCACAAACTTTGAGGAAGGATGTCTGTGAGTTGCTGGAAAGGTGCTGCAGGTGCATAGTTCTCAAGCTTCCAACTTGTTGATAAAACCTAGGGGCTTGACATTTACCAAGCGAGTGGGCTCTGTCAATGTCACTAAGGGCTAACTGAATAAGGAGTAGATTACTAGGAAACTCTTTCCAGTGGTTAAGATAGCCTCGATTAGGATGTTCGTAGCATGGATAGCACCATGGGATTCAAGATAGAACAAATGGATGTATAAATAAGATTCTTGCATGGAAATATCAAAGGAGAAATTTATATGGAGCAATCGACATGTTCTATTACAGAGGGAAAGGAAAACATGGTGTGCAAGTTAAAGAAGTTCTTATATGGACTTAGGTAGTTTCCAAGGGAATGGTATAAAAAATATGACAAATACTTGATTGACCAAGGCTAATCATTGAATTAACATCAACAATAAAGGCGACAATCATATTTTTCTTTTGCTATACGTAGATGACATTTGTCTTTTAGTGATAGCAAAGAGCTTGTTAAAATCACCAAGGGCTAACTAAATAAGAATTTGATATGATAGAATTGTGAGTTATTCATTATATGCTTGGCATCAAAGTGAAAAGGGACTGTCAGAGTAGAAAAATTTGGTGGGGCCAAAAGAAGTATATTCATGGGATAATTCAAGAGTTTGGGATGATGCGCTGTAAGTTTATGGGGACTCCTTATTCAGTGGGAGTCAAGTTTTGAAAAGACATGTTTCCAAAGACAACGAAAGATGAGGAAGAGATGGAAAGGAAAATATTTTTCAGTGTTGGAGGATCACTTATGTATGTTATGGTATACACTAGATTGGATGTTGTTGCACAAGTGGTGGGAATGGTAATAGGTTCATGGCCAATCTTGGGAAGTAGCATAGGATTGTTGTAAATACCTATGTGGCACCATGGATTTGGGCCTATACTGTAAGGGAAGAAGTGTCTTGAAATAAAAGTCCCATTTTTTCATGGATATACGGATGTAGACTGGTCAGGAGATGTAGGTGAAAGAAAATCTATTGGTGCCTATCTCTTTACTTTGTTTGGAGCAGAAATTAGCTAGATGAGAAAAAAATAGTACATTGTTTTTTCTAGTACCAAGGCACAATATATATCCACCATTAAGGTTTCCAAGGAAGTGATTTGGTTGAGGAGGTTATGTGAAGATATTGGACTCAAGCAAGGAGAAGCAATTTAAAAGTTCTCTATTTTGTGAGAGAAATGGCAGATGTCAGCATAGTTATCTTGAGGAAATGTGGGATAGAGGAAAATGCTGCAGATGTATTGACAAAACCAGTCAATGGAGATAAATTTACTTGGTGTAGCGATTCCATTCGAGCACTACCATGGAAAAGATAATTGTTGAATGGGAAAATGTCTTCTACAGTGTAGTGGTTTTGGTACATGGTTTCGACATAGTTTTGGCACATGGTTTTGGGTTCATGGATTTGTAGCCCATGGTTTATGCCATGCAACACCTCTCTTTATTTTATTATCTTCATCTCATGGTTGTAGTGTGAGCGTGCATGAGAGATATGTGAGATCCCAATGAGTAAGATATTTGGTGAAGGTATCTCAGAGTTTACAGAATGATTGACATTAGTATGTACTACATTCTATCATTGATGTATAATGAGACATAAATGATAACATTTATTGCAGTCATCTATATGACTTGACAAATCTGTAGTGTCCATTGGTAAATGCTTTCTTTATTTTTTGCCTTTTATGCTGATATTTTTATATGTTATGATTTTTATTTCAGTGCTATTCATTAATTCACCGTTGGGATGTTTTCTTTTGTTTCTATAATATTTTCTGCTTTAGCTCTCAAAGTTAACATAATTTGGGTGAAATGTTTTGTAATGAAAGTATGCTTCTCTGTTCAAAAGAGAATGATAAGTTTGTATCCCAGGTGAAATGATAAGTGGCAGGCTGAAGTTGAACATATCCATTCTTTGTAAATTCCAAAGATGTATTTTGTTTCTGGGATGGATCAATAACTTATTGTTACGTTGGAATTGTACCAGTCACCTATAAGCAGAGTGATATCACCATCAGGAGGAGGGAATGGAATAGGGATGAGGGGCCTACTAGCAACAGTTAGTCCTCCAAATCCCCCTGTCGCTTTCTGCATATACAACGATGGAAAGTAGTAGTAGCTTCCTATCTGATCCTTCACCTATAAATTTTATGTAAAGTTCTTTCCTAGTGGAATAGGGCAGTTTGCTCCAAAAACTCTATCTTCCCATGATTTCCTCCGTTGTTGGACATCACTCCTGTAGCAGAATGTGTGTAAGGACCTCCATGCATTAAAAACACCCCATGAATTTCAATCAGCCAATACACAGAGAGAACAGGAAGAACTTACCAAGATATTAAGAAAGCCTGATCCAAGTTGTTAAACAAATTCACAACAATGTTATCATTGGTAACACTGTCAATATGGGGTCCTGGGAATTGACCATTGATTAGAAAATGCCACTTTTGGGAATTCTGGGAATTTCTATAGTGGAAAATGCCACTTGTAGAAATAACAGGAGTGATGAAATGAGTAGATGCAACCATGTAATAGTCTTGAGGTAGCTGGTCTGCAGTGACCAAAACAGAGTACGTTTAACCAACATGAATGTCAAGAGAATCATAGGGATTTTGAGTGGTGTGAGATCCTTCCACCCCCACAAGCTTTAGTTTGTGACCTTGAATCCTGAAGTTCAAAGATGATGGCAATCCCACATTTGAAATGCAGAGCCGGTATGTTTTTCCTGCACATAAACAGATAGGTCATTTTATATATATTAGAAAATAAGAAAACGAATTGATAATAAATATATAAAAACTGGATCTTGTGAAACTTTCATTCCCTAGCAACACCTATACTAGATCTAGTAGACTAGCTTGTTATAGAGATTAGCACTCTGATACCTTGATCCACTGTAATTGATGCTTGGTATGGTAGCCCATGCCCATTAATGAGAAAAACATTAGGATTACCAAGAGATCTGCCCACATCAAGTGTTCTTCTAAGGATCTTCCCAAAGGTACAAAATGGTCAGACATTGATGCAGTGCAAGAGAACATTTCAGTGGCAGGCTAAAGTTGAACATACCCATTCTTTGTAAATTCCAAAGATGTGTTTTTTTTCTGGGGTGGATCAATAACTTAATGTTACGTTGGACTTGTACCAGTCATCTATAAGCAGAATGATATCACCATCGGGAGGATGGAATGGAACAGGGATGAGGGGCCTACTAGCAACAGTTAGTCCTCCAAATCCCCCTGCCATTTTCTGCATATACAGTGATGGAAAGTAGTAGTAGCTTCCTATCTGATCCTTCACCTATAACTTTTATGTAAAGTTCTTTCCTAGTGGAATAGGGTAGTTTACTCCGAAAAATCCATCTTCCCATGATTTCCTCCGTTGTTGGACACCATTCCTATAACAAAACGTGTGTAAGGACCTCCATGCATTAAAAACACCCCATGAATTTCAATCAAACAATACACAGAGAGAACAGGAAGAACTTACCAAGATATTAAGAAAGCCTGATCCAAGTTGTTAAACACATTAACAACAATGTTATCATTGGTAACACTGTCAATTTGGGGTCCCGGGAATTGACCATTGATTAGAAGTCCCTGCAACAACACATAACTCATCTCACACAAATCCTAGCGAATCATAGGTGAGTTATATATGTTGTCATTGAAAGAGGTTAGAGATTCTTGAAGTTATGCTCGTTGAGGGATACCAAGAGGCCATATTGTACACCATCACTAAATTCCAAGAGGGAATACTGTACGTTTGTGAGATAACCATGTTCGCAATGTAAGCATGATTTAGGGCAGCGACAGTCACTGGCAGATTCTGCTCTCGTGGGCTTCAGTGGAGTGTATTCTTCCTGTCACTGTAAAATAATGGTCCTTTGGTTATTACTTTTTTCTTTACTAGCAACAGATTATTATTAAGTGACGGGGACATAGATAGGGGCACAGTAGGCAGTAGAGTAAGATCCCTTAGTTCGATAGCCCGTAGTAGCCCTTCTGGATCGAGATCGAGACCCTTAGCAACGCTTGAAATGGGAGCAGTAAAGATAGTAGTAGGAAAGGAGATTGACCTTGTTGACCTAGAACCACTAGCACTAGGAGCATAGATAAAGGAAGCTAAAGAAAGGGTATCAGGAGCAAGACTGGGTGAAATTAATCCATAACCAAAGGCAGTTTCTTACCAGCATCCGAACAAGCAGATGCACCAATAACAAGGGCAGTTAGGGCCACAGAGCTAAAGGCAGATCCTTCACCACTCGAAATGGGGGTGCTTCCTTGCGAAACAAGAATGAGATGGATGGAATGATCAAAGGCGCTGCTCATTTTCATGTAGCCGGTGCATACACCAATCTCATGCTTTGGAAGCACTGCAAAGAAAGTATTAGTGGAGAGAGTTTTCAAAAATGGCGTGTATGCAGCCATGATTGGTACTCCATTTCCAATCCAGAATCTGGGAAACAATTTTTCCAAAGCAATATTCAACTGCCAGTTACTAACAACCTTCTACTCACAGAGAATGGAGATATGATCACATCCCTCTCATTCGGCTTTGAAACAACATGGAATGTGGACACCAACAGAGATCGAACTTGGGGTGCTTGTTTGGACAATGAGGGTAGTTGTGGTTATGACACTCTGAAACCCACAACATTTCTTTGCTACTATTCTGATGGTAGCTCGAATCTAGACAGATGCCCTGGCAATACCACTGGTACATTTCCTGACCGCCTTCTACCTTCTTTATTGCAAACCCCAATGCTTAAATTGTCACAATATTGAAAGAGGTATCGAGTATTCTCCCCATTCTGCAACTATTCTTAAACCCAGGGGCATCTGCAGATGTGTTCCCGTATGTGTTCTTAAAAAATTCCAAAAGGGATGGACAGTAAATAACCCACCCACATTCTGTCTTAGAGTCATGTGGGGCTGTCTCGTCAATCCTGTTTTCTCGTCAATAACAACTGGAAATGGTAATTGGATGTTGCTGACTGCTAATAAGAACCTTATTTTTCGTTGGCTTATCATGAAGTGAAGCACTGTAATGTCTGAACTTCAATTTCTATGAAAAATTACGAGTTATCACATAAGAATGATCAATAATGCTTCAAATGATTCAATTATTCTTTGGTCAATTACTATTCCGGGTTGAAGCATATCCATATAGAACATTCAGTTTTCACCTCTAGTTAGCAAGTTAAATGAAGGGTTTATTCTTCCAATTGAGTTCCAGTTAGCTTCCCGGAGTGAGTTTTTAATGGAGTGGTTAGTTTTAAGTTTGAACATTGTACATTTAATGTGGGATTTCTAGGAATGGTTTCCATTTTTTGCTGGGTTTACTATATTGTTCATTTGGATGTAGTGGCAGAAACATTTTAAAAAATCACACTTACTATATTAAATCATTATTTATTTAAATAACTACTTCCAGCCCTTGTATATGGCTACAAAATCATAGGTACAATTGGAATTTCCCATGTTCAACGTCTCAGTGGAGTTTTCCCTTAGTTAAATTTCTCTGGCACAAATGTTAAAAGAGATAGGATGCATTCACTTCTCAATGTGTCATGTATTCAAAATTTTGTTCTTCCATATATGTCTTTTTGGTACCATAAATGAACTGTGCAATTTGACATTTTATGGGAAGACCTGTCATCTCAAGAACATCTCTCTTTGCTAGCATCAAGGGCATACTGTCAGCCGCATTCAAAGAGGTATGTTCTAAATGATTTTGAAATCCACTGATGTTTATAGCATAGTGTCTTTCATATCTGCAATTAGTTTATTTCTGAACATGCTGTCCATTTTATATTTTTGTCAAATCATTTACCATACACCGTGAAAAAGTGTTTTGCTTTGAACGTAGGATGTAGAAAACTTGTAAGGTAAGCTTAAAGGTGCATCCAATATCCAGGCTGGCAGCTATAGTGGAGGAATGAAGTGCTACCTTAGTTGGGAAGTAGGCCTTTATGGGGAATCCCAAACCTATCTTCCTTGATGAGCCACTATCTTGTGCTTTACTTCTTCCATTGTAGTTACAGATTATCAGTTTCTGTTTTTGGGAATTTTACTTTACTGATTACTTGAAAACTATAACTTTATTACAAATATATGTTTTTGGGGCCTTGCTTTCTTTTGATATCATTGCATGTGTCAAACTAACAGCGTCATAAGAGGGGATCCTTTCTAGGCTGAGATCCATAAAATATTGAAGTCTCATGTCCTGTGTTTGTGTAATGTCAGGGCCTATATTATATGTTGATGTGTGCAGTTCTTATGAAATTCCATAGGAACCTGTTGGAAATTCCACCCACTTCATTGTATTGTGTCAATTCTAGCTTTAAGATACTGCATACTTGTTTGATAGCTTTCAACTAAGTGGCAGACAGATCGAAACCCAAGTTATCTTTCATTATTACAGTCTCTCACATGAAACTTGCTCAGTTCTTATTGCAACAATGCTTATATGAAGATTAATAGGTTAGTTTTTACTTTCAGCTCCTCTCAATGATGCACTATTTTCTATTATAGAAGCTGACTATTGACAATTTTGGCCTTGTGATTATATCTCACCCATCCAATATTTTCAACAAGTATTTTCATGTCATTCTTTTTCCTTCACTGTTGTTTCCCCATTGAGCTCCATTTTTTATAAACTTTTAGCAGTCTTCTTCACCGTCTTTTCTTTTGACTAGATTTTTTCTCTCTTTGCGGGAAAATTCATGGGGAACCCCTCCAAAACAGGCTCCTATCCAAGCCAAATATAACCCATCAAACACAAGAAAGCTCCTATCCAAGCCAAATATAACCCATCAAACACAAGCAAGCTCCTATCCAAGCGAAATATGACCTATCAAACAAAAGCAATATTCACTCCAAATAGAGCACGATACCTAGGTTAAAGAATAGCAAGGATAAGTCTCCAGAAATTCTCTAAGAACACCCTTCCTCAACCAGTGATAGCATGTTTTATGTATCATTGATGCAACAACGTTGATGAGGAAGAAATTTTTTTGATGAGACGCACACTAGCTGCTCATGTGGACTACATCTACACTTAGGAAAACAACCCATGAGTTTCAAATAACACTAACCTATATACATCCCTAAACAATACTTGCGGTTTGGATGGAACAATAGGGTATTGGAGCAGTTCAATATGCGGAAGCTACAGGAAACCCACTAATTTCTTTTTTGCATGTTCAGATACTGGGACTGTAATTTATGTAACATGTGTCGAATATGGTTAGACCAGTACATATATGGTTAGAGCCTCCTATTTCACAAATTTGTAAAACAAACCAATTATATAATAAAACATGCTATCAATGATACATAAAAACATGCTATCACTGGTTTTATAAATAACACACCTGGGTTCAATCGACATATACTTCTGAGGCAGACTAAGTGGAGCATAATCGCGTAGTGTGCCTGTAATGAACTTGTGATGTGCATATATGGTGGTAGAGCATAGAGCTTAAGATTAATACCCTCTAATATTTTACATACCACAGGTAGGATACGAGAAATTTCTTTATAGGATTCCATTAACAGAGAGGAGAGAGTAATTACCAAGCTCATAAATGCTTACATACTCTTACAGAGTGGAGTGATTTATTTTATAATTTTTTTCTGTATTTTTCTATGATTTTGTGTGGGCACATGGGTTAGTAGGTAATTATAATGGATGCCAACATGCATGCAAAAGGAAATTTCTTGTGGCCACGCTGCATATCAAGATGTCTCTCTTGCCATTGCAAAGGGAGAACCGATAAAATCTGAAATCACTCGTGTGATTGAGATGCTGCACTTTAGGTGCCCAAAATAGGTAGATCCACCAGAAATACAACCCCACCAATTATACAGCCAAAAAAACTTTATACTGTTACTACTAAAACTTCTTTTTACCAATCAGGACGGTATATTGTGGTGCTTCCAAGTTCTTCAAGTAGAAGTATCTTATTGGAGTTGACAATTATTTTTTACCAATCAGGACGGTATGCTTCCAAGTTCTTCAAGTAGAAGTATCTTTTTGGAGTTGACAATTCAAAATATTATCAGGTCCCTTTCTTTTTCTTCTTGTCTTAACACAATATTGTGGATATATCCTTAAGAACTTAAGGCTAGTTGGCAATGGAATTACTTTTCAAGTCATTGAAATATATCAATGTTATCAATAGAGACTTATAAAAATATGAACTGCTTGTGTATGAATTTGTTAGCAATAGTCCTTGTGGCTTTTGGTTTAGACTTTCTAGTAGCATGGGAATATATTCCTGTTGTTTATGCCTACCAAACACGATATTATGAGTTTCTAATTTTCTTTACCCCAAATCTAAGCATTTTTCTGACACAATTTCTTTTCTATGTGAAATATTGTGTTTTTTATACAACTCTAGGTATCACAAGGCTTCCTGAAACAAGGATATGGCCCCTTTAATGAAGGAGGAAATTGATACACTTTTGGTGTACCTTTACAGGGTTCTTGGACTTACAGAAGAAATGAAGCAAGTTGCATCTCTGAAAATAGTTGTGCTGTGGTATGTAACTTTCATTGTAATGTATTATGCTACTTTAAACGTAATATTTTTTCAGGTAAAACTGTGTATTCATTTTCACGTTGTCAACAGAGGTCAATATATGTTATTTTGCATTCTAGTTCCATAGTCCAACTTAGTGACTAGATGTCTTAAGATCATGTGTCCTTTGCATACATTGTAATAGAGTGGGGTTCTAGAATTTAGAAACCATGCATGCTTCAAAGGAATGGATACTATTATAAGAAGGTTGCAAGAAGGATGACCCTGTGGCTTGAATGGACAGTGCATGAGAAACTAGAAGCTTTGCTAGAAGAGTCTGGGCATTTACGAACACTTTCATTCTTGTATGCAAGTAAAGGATTACAACAATGAGCATTGGACATATGGAGAATCATAGCACAAATAAATTTGAAAATACCTTTGCAAGGGTCTCTTGTTATGCAGAAAAGAGGAAAGGAGTCAACTGGTATGACACATGATCAGCTGGCAACTGTTGTAGAGGAAACACGATTTCTAGAAGAATCATCTGATCACAAGCTTGTCTTGGAACATTTTACTTGGGTTTGTCATATAATCCCAATCACCTTTATTATAATTCTTTAGAATTTGGTTGGCTTCGTTGCCTTCTGTATCTATACTTGTGGTTTTGTATTGATATTATTTGGGCTTGCTGTCAGTGTTTTTCACTTCTGAGAATGCTTTGTTTTTGTTTTGCTCTAATTATGTGTGGAACATTTTTTAAAAATCAATGCTTATTATACAATTTCAAGGACTATACCAATTAGACCTGAGAATATTTTTTTGGATTTATCTATCGCTTAATGTATGGATAAAAGAGTTTGTCATCAGTAATTGCGAATTAAATTTTTTTCATTTCAAAGTTGCCTTGAGTTACTATGTTATATGGTTATTAGTGTTGTCTATATCTCTCCAATGATGAAAACCTAGGTTGGACTTCCCTTATGTGTTTTGCTTGACGTAATTCATTAGAATATGGTTGGCTTGATTGCCTTCTGTGTCTATACTTGTGGTTTTGTATTGAGATTGTTTGGGCTTGTTGTCAGTGTTTGTCACTTCTGACAATTCTTTGGTTTTGTTTTGCTCTAATTATGTGTTGAACATTTTTTAAAAATCAATGCTTATTATACAATTTCAAGGACTGTCATAACTCCTCACATAATTCTTTAAAAGGTGCTAGCTCATTGGAAGAGCACCTGCCATGCAAGAGGTTGGTGGTTCGATTCCATTGCACCCTAACATGAATTATTCAATGATATTGTTGATTTTTTTAATTAAATATTTTTATATTGATTTATTTTAATGGTGAGATATTTTTCTGGAGTCATTGTTTTATATTGTCTCTAGAAAGACAATAGATAGGATTAAAGACATTGTCTCCATAAAGACAATATGTCTTTAATTCCAACTATTGTCTTTGGAGAGACAAAAATGAAATTGTCTCAAGTTAAGACAATTTACCCAAAAATTGTCTTAAAACCCCCCTTTGTGTTGTAGTGCAACTATTGTCTCTGGAGAGACAAAAATGAAATTGTCTCTTAAGAGACAAAAATGCTTGTGTTATATATTGTCTTTATAGAGACAATATTTTAAGACAATTTAATTTTAAGACGATTTAATTTGAGACACCCGCTTAAAGACAATATTTAAGACAATACACAAATTTTCTTTTGTCTCAAATTAAGACAATTTACCCAAATATTGTCTTAAAACCCCCCTTTATGTTGTAGTGTTGGCCAACGGTTTCAAGTTTATATATATAATATTTTCCCTTGCATATTTATATAACTATTGTATTGTTTTCAATAGTTAAGTCATGTGAATCACCCAATCTATGAATGCAGCCACATATTAAGTTCCATCGTCACTGGTTATGTCACATAAAGATATTCCAATAACATGTAACATTGTTTTTATTAGTGTTACACGGGGTCTCGCCCCCCCACTTAGGGGTCTATATTCCTCGCCCCCTCACGCTTTGGGGTCTTGGGAACTTCTAGGAGGCGTTTCCCCATGCCCCCAAAAATCAGGAAACTAAGGGGGGCGCGAGGGGGGATGTCTCCTCAAATTTAGGGGTCTAGGGGGCATGAGGGGGCATGCGGGGCCCAAAATTGAAAAAAACTACTTTTTAAATGAAAAAAATAAAAAATAAATGATTTTTTTTAGGTTAAATTATATTTGTGTTAAAATTTTGTTTCATTGTTTTAGTTTATGGTTTCGTGTTAAAAGTTGGTGTGCCACTTAACAAGTTTGAGAATCCAAGTGATTCTGATTCAGATGTTGACATGGTTGACCCTGATATAATCGTGCAGCAGCTGGATGCAGAGACTAGTGGGGCATTACCTTGAGCATTTATGCTCATTTATCATTATGATGATATTATTTGATATTCATAAGTTATGTTTTATGTTTTATGTTTCAGACATAACTTATATTCTTTTAAGTTTTATGTTTCAGACTTGAGTTGTGACTTCAGTTTAAACTTTATTTTGCATCTTGATATAATATGTCATATGATATCTTAAACTTTTTAAATTGTTAGTAGTTACATTAATGATTATACAATTACTAACTTACAAACTTACATGTATGATTGTATGATGTAAGTTTTAACTTTTAACTTTTAAATTTGTTTCAGTTATATGATTCATCATTCATCGATTTATAATTTTATCATTTATGATTTATCTTTCATGATGTAAGTGTATGATGATTGAATATACATTCCTTGCAAAAGTATAGTTACATTATAAATATTAAATTTTCAATGATATATCATATATTTTTATATTTTATAATTTTTATGACCCTGACGTCCCCCCACGTTTCCTAAAAATTGGTAGGGAGCTTTTGCATAGGCCGCTCCCACGGTCCCTCGCCCCCTCGCTCCCACCTTTAGGGGACTTGGTGGAACATTGGTTTTTATATTATGTATTTTTATATTTAAATTTTTTAGTTCATTACAAAATAAAAATTTAAAACATGAAAATATAATATATATTTTAGTAAAATTTATTTATTTATTATTTAATAATAATAATAGATTTATAATAAATTATTAAATATATATTATTTTTCAATCATTTATTTTTAATTTTTTTAAATGGGATTTAACTATTGTAATTTATTTATATATAATTTTAAAAAGAAAATGAATAATTACATTAAATGATTAATTATCTTTATATATTTATTATATTATTAACTAATTTCATCTCACCAAGTGTTTCAAGATAAGTTATTATCATTCAAGCTAGTTTCTTTTCATTTTGCATGTATAAAGTTTCAATGTTTTCTATTTATTAATTGAAGTCAAGTTTCACTATATCTATATGTTTTGGCTGTAAATTAGTATTTCAATTCATTCCCTTCATAAAATTAGATGAATGGTATCAGAGCAGTTTTCTCTTTCTTTATTTCTCTGTGCATGTCCCCGATGAGGTTGAGATATAAGGAGTTGGGACTCAAACTACTCGAGCCTTTGTAAGACCGTCATCATTGGCCCTGACGACCTCCCATGGCAGAAGAAAATAAAGATGAGCGACCAGGATATCTTATCAAATTGTTGCTCAAAGAAGCCTTTGAGCAATAAAGGAACATTTGATGGATAATTATTCCCAGATCCTTCAACAGATACAAATAAGAGAAAAATTTTCATCTAGTGACCACTTTGAAGGCACCACCCCTTTTAAGGTACAAATTAATTTTGATATCCCTATATTTGAAGGCCAGATAGATGTGGATGCTCTAGAAAATGGTTAAATCTGCTAGAAGGATATTTTCGGTCCATAACTTTTCTAATGGAGAAAATGTTATTTTTGCAATCCTTGAGGCTACCCCCATGTTAAGGATTGAAGGGAAACTTACTGTGAGAAAGACATGAGGGCTTCACTGAGGGAGCAATAACATACCACGTGGATTCATATTGGGAGATATATATTGAGGGGAAAATGACATAATATATTGGGGGATATATAGGGGTAAAGGGTTTTTATATTGGCATGTATAAAAAATAGAGTTCAAAGTTAATGAAAAAATATAAAGGGGTACAAAAAATGTTAATGAAAAAATGGATACCTACAATATCTAGTGGAAGTAGGGTTTTTTAATTGGGGAGGTGTATTGGGTTCATATTGGTATGGGGTTAGATAATGTGATTTTTAGGGGTATCTTCCAATATGTAGTCAAATTAAGCCTATTGTTTAATATGTCATGAACGCACGTGATATGTTAGAGGTTCATTGAGTGAAGCCCCTGTGCAGAAAAGGGCCACATAGGAATTTGCATTATAATTTGTCAAAATGAGTTGGAACTCTTTTAGAGATGTTGCTAAGGAATAGTATTACCTTGTTGATATTTACAAAGACTAGTATATGAGATGGATGATAATATAACAAGAAAAGGACCAAGTAGTCCCATACTTCACAAATATCTTTCACACCTTATGCACCAAGCTAGGTATCAAGGACTTTGAGTGAAATTTTATGCTCAAGTACTGTGGCTATCTGCATAGATACATTTAGAAATAAATAGTGTTCCTCGACATATCCTCACTTGGAGCAACATACTGATATGTTGTCAAAATCAGGAAAAAATTTAAACAAAATAAAAAAACTTTTTATTTGTGAATCCTTCATAGGAGAAGTAAGGCAAGGGCATCCCAAAACCATAGAATAAAGAAAAAGGCTAGGGTGGGCAACCACAAGACAACCCATCAAGGTTGAAAACAAAGAATAATGATGAAATATGAAGAAAGACATAAGAAAGTGGTGTGAGTTCCATAAGAGCCCCACTCATAACACAAAAGAATGTTGCGCAAAGCAGTCATTGGTGGTCGAACTAAAAGCTTTAGAGTTAAAGGAAAGTTCCAACTCTGCACCAAACCTAGAAAAGGGAAACAAATCATTGATACAAAACACGGTGCCACCATTGCAACCACCAAGGTCCAACAAAGTGAGGCCAAAGATTTAGAGGAAGGTGTGCATCTTTTTCACTCATAAATGTGGGTGAAGGGTGCTCCACTATGTCTCATTGTCGATAACGAGAGTCAAAAGAACTTGATCTCAGCAAAGGTCGTTAAGAAATTGTGCCTAGCAACAACATCACATCCATAACCATACACCATTGGGTGGATCCACTAAGGGAAATAAATTTGTGTGAGTCAACAATGTTTCCTACCCTACATCATCAAGTCTTTAAAAAATGAGTTATTGTGTGATGTTTCTCCCCTTAAAGTTTGTGATTTTTTGTTAGGCTAAACATCCTTGTCTGAGTCTAGACCTTCTAATGTTATTATCACTTTGGGAAGAAAACTATATAGGATACTAGAGGTAGCTCCACCTACTTCCATTTCTTTGATCTCTGATAAGCAATGCAATAATATTATCTCCCATACTAGGAAATTGATCTTCTTCCTTATTCTCTCTCAAAGTAAGGAGAAGATAGTTGGCACATCCATGGCTTCCACACAGAGCTCCTCCACGCATTAGAGGAAAGTGGATAAGGTCAGGTAAGAGTACAAAGACACATTCTCCTCACCCACGATGGTACCTTTGAAATATCAGGCCAAACATTCAATCAATCTGAGCCCTGATGTACCTCTACCCAATAGGAAAATCCACTTCCATTTCTACCACTCTCTTTTGGAAAATGAGGAAATCAAGCAGCAGATACAACAGTTGCTACAAAATGGGTACATCTGAGCAAGTTCCTTTCCCTATTGGAGACCAATTGTACTTATGCAGAAGAAGGGTGGGACCTGGAGACTCTGTATTGATTATCAGGCTCTAAAAAAAATCACAGTCAAGAATTCATACATGACTCCATGGATTAATGACCTTCTTCACCAAATCAAGGGGGCCAGGTGATTTAGTAAGATTGATTTTACGTCAGGTTATCACTAAATTCTAGTAAAACCAATTGATGCATGGAAGGCCTCCTTCAAGTCCAAAGAGTGTCTTTTTGAATGGTTGACCATGCCATTTGGTTTGATGAATTCCCCAACAACTTTCATGAAGTTAATTGAGGACATCTTGCAACCTTTAAACTACTCTTTCATGGTTATATATCTCGATGATATCCTTACCTTCATCAAGAGTATGGAAAATCACTTGCAAGACATTCATTAGAGTCATTACTTGACCATTTCCCTTGGACATACATTCATGTTGGAGTGGAACTCAAGTTGGATCATCGATGTCTGCCTTTTTTGAAACAAAACCTCAACCCTGCGAAGACTCACAAAATGGAGGGATGTATTCCTTTGTTCGATGGGTTTGAGAGCTTGTTTTCCTTGTTCTGACAGAATGCCAACCAAGATGTTGCATTGGTGAACAAGGCTTCCAACATGTTGAGGTCGAAGTTAATGGTGTTGTGAAACTAGTATCAATTGAAGAATAAGGGCCTTGTCCAGAACTCGTATGGAAGATGGGTGTAGCCTAAACAAGATCCAGAGGATGTTCCATATCCTAACTACATCTTGAGGAGTCTCTCGGTTCTGAGGTTCCAATAGAAATGGGTACAGATCAATGTTTGAAAGTTCTACCTTCTTGAACACATCAATGTATATTTCGAGGGTAACTTAACTCCGATTTATCTGTTTAAGTCAATTCTCATAATGAAATTTGCCTCGAGTTTGATGAAAAATTTGTTGGAGTCATTACATTATAATAATTTGCATAAATATATATGTGAGCAATAGAAAGCAACACATGTAATTATAATTTTTTTTTTAAGAAAAAAGTATGTAATATTATTTATAGAAAGTAATTTACATCAGAAAATGCATTTCCGTTGTTAATGTAATATAAAGATATGCATTTCTGATGTAAATGTAATCTCAAAGGATGCTTAGATTATTTAGATGCAAAAATTTCCTAATCATTACTTTTTAAAAGGGTTTTAACCATCCTTTGTTTTTTAACTATTACTTCCATTTCATTACTATTTGATTTTTATAATTATTATTTTTTTCATATTTTCTTATTATTATTATACCTGCTGAAGGTAAAGTATATTGTAATCAATTTGAGTCAAAATTATTTTACTTTTAATTAATTTGAAAACTTTTAGAAACTATTTCTAAATTTTATTAAATTTTTGGTAAAATTAAATATTAATTTTTTTTTTTGAGAAATTGAAAATTATTTTTTGAATTTTTAAAAATTGAATTTCTAATTTTTGATTGGTGGATGACTAATTTTATGTGGTTTAAAATCAAAATTTCAAAATTTAAAATTATTAAAATAATAATAATAATTCTTATAGCCAAGTGTCCTCATAAATTCATTATCGATTTTTATTTTCCAAATAATAAGTTTTCATTATGTTTCAACTTTTATTAACCATGAAAACTAGTGAAATTAAAAAACAAAAGCAACAATGTTGCATATGAGACTTATTTTTCCCTTACTGGTTTTCTTCATATTTTTCCCTTGTTAATTTTTATTATTGAATGGACTTGGTTAAATCATTTTCCTCAATAAACATTACCCATATTATATATTTTCACAATTCAATTTTAAATCATGGCACAATATAAAAATAAAAATTAAGTCAACACTAAATGAAAAAGATTTTCTTTTTTTTCTTCACAATTTTAATCATATCTTAAAAATATAAAATAAAAAATTTAATTTTTAGGAATATTTTGCACTCACACTTAAGCCTTTGTGTAACTAAATTTCTTATTTTAATATACTACACATTGTATTTTTTATATTATATATTTTATTACATATGGATTCTTTACCAGGTAATTAAGACAACACAAAATACCTCATATCAAATAGATTTTTCCCACGTAGAAATTCTAACATAGATTATTTATTTTCCGTTGAATTAGGATGAGTATAAATTTAAAATTAAAAAAATAGTATGTTATAATAATTAGCTTATATATATATATATATATACTAGACATCGTGATTTCTCCTCCTTATTTGGTCCTATAAGCTAAAGGTGGAAATATGCACAAACACTTTTCAATAACGTCTTAATTTTTGTAACAAACTATGATGTTGGGGCAAATGTTTCATCCAATATTATTTATGCACCTATTTCTATTTTGCTCCAAGGTTATCAAGTCCATTAATTACTTTCATATATACCAATAATAACTTGGAGGAAATGACTTCATACAAATATCATATTCATCAAAAGATATATCATATTCATCAAAATATTGCATAAAACTATAGCATTTAAAAAAAGATAAAAGAGGGTACAATGCTTATTATAAACTTGAACATGATTGTAAATATACATATTTTACTTTGAAATAAGAAGAAATTTATCTTTCATATTTTTTGTCACCTTTATTATCTTATATGGTTATGTAGTTTAGAATTATAATATCTCTAAATATAAAATCAAGAGAGTAAATAATTATTAAAAAAAAAAATCCAATGTTGAAGAATAATTAAAAAAACGAAAATTTATTTTTAAAAAAAACAACAAAAAAAAAAATTTATTATTATGATCGAAGAATAAAAAATAATAATAAAATATTATTTTTTAAACATATAAATCGATAAAATTTTGAAAAAAAATAAAAAATATTAAACATCAAATCAAATAGTATTTTTATTTTTTTAATTACACAACATAAATTGCAGGGATGTATTTACCTTCACACAATTACATGGTGTATTTAGCTTTACCGAGGATGACAGTTGCGAGGAGAGATTGCATGTTCAATGACTCAGGAGAAGGCTATGCAATGCTCTCTGAAACGAGAGTTGAGCATCCCACTGAAGCAAGAGCTTATATATCCAAATGAGGATCCTAAGGATGAGCTTCAGAAGGTTGTGGAGCAACCACATGCAACAAAGAAGATAAGAGGCAGAGTGGAGGCACCCACTCAACAAGAATATTCCAGAGAGGGGAGAAAGAGAACCAGAGAAGCTGATATATTGTTGCAAGATGCAAAGGAGAATGTGGGAACCCCCAAATCACAATGCAGGCAAAGGAGGTCACCTGACAGGTACACTAGTTACATGGATATCATGACAGATCTCATTGAGACAAATCCTTCTTCATTTGAGGAAGAAGTTTCTCACCCTGTTTGGATTGATTCCATAGTGGAAGAATACAAGTCCATCGAGGTGGTGCCGAGACCAGAAGGGAAACTTAGTGGTTTATTCTAGATGGATGTAGAAAGTGAAGCATGCATCTGATGGGAGCATCGAGAAGTACATGGAAAAATTTGTGGACAAAGATTCTCTTAGATAGAGGGAGTGGACTATGAGGAAAATTTTGCACAAATTGCAAGGTATTCCTCAATCAAATCCATTCTAGCATTGGTCGTGCAATTGGGGTGGAAAATCCACTAGATGGATGTGAAGACAACCTTTCTCAATGATGTTGTCGAGGAGGAAATTTACATAGAGCATCCAAAATTATTTGAGACATATGATCAAGGGTCATGTTGAAAATGACACCAAGAAAGATTCTAATTTAATTGAAAATGACACCAAGAAAGATTCTAATTTAATTTTCCCTTGAATTAAATTAGAAGAAAATTGTAATTCCACATCTCATGACAACTTGTATGAATAACTAAGTTAGTTTAACATAGCTGGTTCAGTTAATTCGAGTTGAAGGTCTAACTTGAGTCATGTAGAGTGGTTCCTACTTTTCAGGAGCCCTGGTTGAGTTTATTTTGAGTTGTAATTAATTAATTCAGTTTATCTAAGTTAAAGTCAGTTTAAATAGTTCCAACTGTTGGAGGAACTAGTGGAAGGTCAAAGTGTGGAAGTGGAACTTCAAACATACTCAATGATCAACCAAATAACTGATAAATCAGTCAAATAAATCATGCATGTGTGATCTGAGAGTTAACCAATTGAGATTGGAGTTCAAGGGAAGTGTACTATTAATTGTATAATCATCCAAATTGTACAGGTGATTCATGCAGTCATAGGAAGGCCTATGATGGATTGCACAATATTAGATGGGGATTTCCCTAATTAATAGGGCGCTAATTCCCAAGGAGACAATGCAAGGAAATTTGGACTTGGGTAGGCCAAAATTTGGTTAAATATTGACCTATTTTTGTCTAGGAAACAATGGGTCAAATAGAGATAGTGTAGAGTAAATTCAAGTCTATGATATTAGCAAATTACAATTAGCAGTTTGAATCTACAAGGAATTTAAAAAGATTTGGTTAATCAGTTTACTATCATGTGTTCCAAGGATGCATGGAAAACACTATAAACAACAAATCAATTGGTCATATTTATGGAGTACACTGATACATCTCACAACTATCAAGTGTACCTACCATCTCACATGATGACAATTTTTCGTAGAGATGTGAAGTTTGATGAAGAGAAGGCCATGAGACATTCCCTTGGGAGGGAGCTTCAGTTGCATCTAGATGATATTTTAGCTCCAAAGGAAGAATCTCATAATGTTTTGGAGTAGCCACAAGCAGAGGAGAAGAGAGTGGAAGCACCCACTCATGCAAAGGCATCGAGAGATGGAAGGAAGTGCACTAGACAGGTTGAAATATTGATGCATGATGCTAGAGATAATGTGGGAGCATCCACATCACATCATAGGAAGAGGAGGTCACCATATCGGTACACTCGCTACATGGATCTTATGAGCAAGAGTGTAGAGATTGAGCCATCCTCATTCGAGGAATCAATGCAAAAACCAGTATGGGTTGATGCCATGGTAGAGTAATATGATTCCATTACTGGGAAAAGTTCTTGGGAAGTCGTCCCAAGGCCAAAGGACAAGTCAGTTGTAGGATCCAAGTGGATTTACAAGGTGAATCAAGCAACAAATGGGAGTGTTGAGAAACAAAAGGACAAATTTGGGGCCGAGAGGTTCTCGCAGGTGGAGGGAATTGATTACAAGGAGATTTTTTCTCCAGTAGCAAGGTAATCTTCAATCAGATCTATTCTATCAGATTCAGCAAAGATGGGATGGAAGATACATCAGATGATGTGAAGAAAACTTTCCTCAACGAAGTGATTGAGCAAGAGGTGTACATAGGGCAACCAAAAGGATTTGAGACCTTTGACTGAGAGTCACATGTGTGCAGACGCAAACGAGCGTTGTAAGGATTGAAACAAGAACCATGTGCTTGGTACAACAAAATTAACAACTATTTCACCGGGTCAAGCTTCACTAAAAGTGAAGCAAATGCAAACCTTTACCATATTGTGGTTGAAGGTAAATTATTGATTAGATTACTATATGTCGATGATTTAATTATAATAGGTGATGAGAGCTGATAAAATATTGCAAACATGATTTGGAAAGAGAATTCGAGATTAAAGACATGGGGCTCATGCATTATTTCCTTGGTTTGGAAATTTGGCAAGGAGATGGGGAACTATTTGTCTCTAAGGGAAAGTATTCCAACAAGATACTGAAGAAGTTTCACATGGAGAGAAACGAACCCATGGAGACTCCTCTAGCAGGGAATTGGAGGAAGGAAGATGCTACTTCAGATGAAGTTGTAGAAGCTACCATTTACAGGCATCTTGTGGGTTCACTTATGTACTTGGTGAACACACGACCGAACATTTTTTATGCAGTTAACCAATTTATTCAAGAAATGGTTAATCCCACCAAAATATATTGGAAGACATACAAACATGTGTTGAGAAACCTCAGAGGCACCACTTAGTTTGGTCTTTGGAACAAACAGACAGAGGGAGTGAAGATGCAAGGGTTTAAAGATGCATATTGGGCAGGGAGTCCATTAGACAGGAAGAGCACATCAGGAGGAATCTTCAATATTGGGTCAACAAGAGTTTCTTGGGACAACATGAAGTAGACATCAGTTGCACTCAGTTCAATAGAAGAAGAGTACATGGCTTCTAGTCAAGAAACTTGTGAGGCTATCTAGATGAGGAAGATCCTTGTTGGGTTATTTGGTCATTAGATGGATCCTACAATGATTTACTATGAAAACCAGAGTTGTATCAAACTCTCGGTGAATCCAATTTTTCATGATAGGTCTAAGCATATCGACATCTGGTACCACCATCTCATAAATTGTGTGCAAAGGTAGATCATGATGCTAGAGTACATTCCTACAGAGGAACAATATGCAGACATCTTGACTAACACACCGTCAAGAGGAAAATTCGAGTTCCATAGAGGCAAGATCAGGGTATCTGATAATCCCTTTCTTGTTGAGAGGGAGTGTTGAAAATGGCACCAAGAAAGATTCTAATTTAATTTCCCCATGAATTAAATTAGAAGAAAATTGTAACTCCACATCTCATGACAGCTTGTACGAGTTAAATAAGTTATTTTGACTTAGTTGGTTCAGTTAATTCAAGTTGAGGGTCTAACTTGAGTCATGTAGAGTAGTTCATACTTTTAGGAGCCTTGGTTGAATTTATTTTGAGTTGTAATTAATTAATTCAGTTTATCCGAGTTAAAGTAAGTTTAAGTAGTTCCAACTGTTTGAGGAACTAGTGGAAGGTCAAAGTGTGGAAGTAGAACTTCAACCAAACTCAGTGATCAACCATATAACTCATAAATAACTCATGCATATGTGATTCGAGAGTTATTCAGTTGAGATTGTAGTTCAATGGAAGTGTACTATCAGTTGTATAATCATCAAAATTATACAGGTGATGCATGCAGTTAGAGGAAGGCATATGATGGATTACACAGTATTGGATGGAGATTTCCCTAATTAATAAGGGGCTAATTCCCAAGGAAACAACACAAGGAAATAGGGACTTGGGAAATCCAAAATTTGGTTAAGTATTGGCCTAGGCTTGTATCAGAAGCAATGAGACAGATATAGATAGTGTAGAGGTTGCTCGGGCATGAGAAAAGCATTGTAATCTTCTCATATTTTCTGACTAATGCAATATAAAAATAGTGGGGTTTTTAGCTATGGTTTTCCCCATGAAATCATTATTTAATGTGTTTATTGAATTATTTCTCTTGTATGCTTTATGTTTTCATGATCGTTTAAATTGGTTTCCATAATTGGTAGACTATATTCAAGTCCATTATTTTAGCAAATTACAATTAGCAGTTTGAATCTACAAGGAATTTCTACAAGTCACATGTGTGCAGACTCAGGAGAGCATTGTACAGTGTCAAATAGGTGCCCCAAGCATGGTACACTCAGATAAATAGTTATCTCACTGGATTGGGCTTATTCGTATTTTGTATGTTGATGATTTAATATTTACAAGTGATGAGTAGCTAATATGCTCTTGCAAAGAGGATATTGCAAGGGAATTTGATATGAAATACATGAGATTAATGCATCACTTCCTTGGGCTGGAAGTATGGCAAGGTGATGGTGAATTGTTTATGTCTCAAGGGAAGCATGTCTTTGAAATACTTTAGAGATTTCACATGGAGAATTGTGAGCCCATGGACACACCTCAAGCTACAAACTGGAGGAAGAATAATGCCACTTCAGGTGAAGAGGTTGATGCTACCATTTACAGGAAGCTTGTGGGATCTTTAATGTATCTTGTGAACACAAGACCAGATATGTGCTATGCAGTAAACGAGCTGAGTCAAGCTATGGTGATTCCTACCAATTTGTATTGGAAGGAAACAAAACATGTGTTATGATACCTCAGAGGCAATATTGAGTATGGATTATGGTACATGAGGATAGAGGGAGTGAAGCTCCAAGGCTTCACTGATTCATATTAGGCAGGGAGTCCATCAGATAGGAAAAGTACTTAAGGTGCTATCTTCAATTTTGGGTCCATAATTATTTCCTGGTACAATAGGAAGCAGAGGTATGTGGCACTCAACTCGCCAAAGGCTGAATGCATGGATGCAAGCCAAGCAACTTGTGAGGCCATATGGATGAGGAAAATACTTGTGGGGATTTTCAGTTGGGAGATGGATCCGATAGTGATATATTGTGATAATCAGAGTTTCATTAAGCTCTTTGATAGGTCCAAACACATTAATATCCAATATCATCATTTGCAGACTTGTGAGTAGAGGAGAATTATGTTGCTACAATACATTCCAACTGAGGAGGAAAATGTTGACATCTTGAAAAAGGAATTTCCAAGAGGTAAATCCAAATTCCACGGGTGCAGGATAGGGGTGGTGAAAAATCCATTTCTTGCTAAGAGGGAGTGTTAAAAAAATGTAGCAAGAAAATCTCAATTTGACATTAGCCATAGTCAAATTGAGTAAATCGAATTTCCACATTAGAAGGACAACTTGGAGGTCGTTAAATAGTGTGACATGGCTCTTTTCACTCATTTAACTCAGTAAACTCGAGTAATAGGCTTGGAATTCAAACATGCATATGTTGATTACTAAATTTTAGCAATCTGGTTCAATTATTTTCAATTGATCAATCCTTGGTAATTACACAAGGAAATAGGGGATTCCATATTGTTTAGGAGCTTGAAAAAGATCAAATTTGTGCAAGGAAATAAGAGGTTGGAGGAGGAAAATATTGGCTGTGTTGGCCAGAGTTTCTCATTGAGAAGAGATAAAAATTATTCTTTTGTAGGTTGAGCTCGGAGATGAGGCTAGAAATTGTAATAATTTCTCTATTCAACTGATTAATGTAAAAAGGCTTGGGGGGATTTTCCAGTTGGTTTCCCCTAGAAATAACTGTGTAGTTGTGGTTTTTCTTGAAACACTCAAGCAGGGAAATTTCGAGCCAGATGGGCAGAGGGAGTACATGCAGCTATACCTCCAGGTGTGAGGTGGGGCAATGTGCAGAATTAATCCCAAGAAGAAATTTGGACAGGGTCCTAGAGATGATGCGTCTCATGGATTGAACCTGGCTATGAGGAGCCCACAAAGAAGCAGTAGCAGGATCAATTATATTGATGCAATCATATGTTAGGAGGACAGAAATCAGAGTGACAAGTGTCAGATACTGGAGCGCAAATCAGAGTTGGCAGTAGTGCAGAGTGCATGGATGTGGATGTCAACATCGCAGAGAATCCAATAGACATGTGCAGTAGGTACCAGCAGTCATAAGACTTTGATGACATATGAATTATATTGATTCAATTGTTTGGAGGCTATTTAATTTCGGAAGTGTTTCATGCAAAGGTTGCATGTGCGAGAAACACTAGAGAAGTGTTGCATGCAAGAGTTCCATGTAGCATGCAAGGACATTCCTTTCTTGTTGAGAGGGAGTGTTGAAGTTTGTAACAAGAAACAGTGAAATTGGCATCTAGAAACAACTTGACAACACCTACACTAGTGTGGGACCACAGGTCGTGTAGTGATGGGTCCTAGGGATACATTAGTGTGAAATTCAATTTATTTAATAAATTGGATATGTGTCAAATTTAACTATCCCTTAATTAAATTAGACAATAAACTGTAATTTTATCTTATGATCACTTGTAATCGTTAACTGGGTGTGATAAAATAAGTTAGCTCATGAATTTCGAGTTGAGGGTAGTTGGTGAGGCATGCAGAGTGATTCTATGTGTTTTAGAGTTCAAGTTGCAGTTAAGTGCATGAGTTTAATGCATGGGTAATCAATTAACTCAGTTAGGTGAGTTAAATTCAGTTGAACTAGTTGTAACTGTTTTTTGCACTAGTGAGAGATCAAGTGAATTAAATCATACTTAATTCACAATCATTGATCTGCCATGCAACTGATGATTTACTATTATTAGCTGCATGCATGTCAATTCCAGTGGAGACCTGGTTGAGACAAAGGTTAAAGGGAAGTTAACTATCAATTGTGATATTAGAAGACTATCGAGATGCAATTAAAACACCACATGATTCCCATGATAGTCAACGCAGTTGAGGAAGGCTGAAATTCCTAAATAATAGGGATTGCATTTATTAGGAATTGCGTGAGCAAGGAAAGCAGAAGACATGCTGAGAATTGGCTAAGTCTTGGCCCAATTTTTCCTAGATCAGTGTGAGACGATAGGCAGATTGTAGGAGACTCTTGTGAGAAGAGTGCAATGTAATTGTTTCATGATTCCTTGTGGAATATACAATATATGATAGAGGGGTTTTGAGCAGTAAGATTTCTAAGAATAGAGCAAATATGTGATGCGCAATCACATATTTGCTCTATTATTATGAAAGTAGTTTTCAAATTAATTTGAAGTATATTCTTTTCCATTATCTCTAAGAATAGAGCAAATATGTGATTGTGCATCATTTTCTTGATCCATGCATGAAAGTTATTGAAATTTTCAAAAGCTTCAAATTTATTTTTCAACAAATATACCCAACACATCTTGGTGTAGTCATCAATAAAAGTCATCATATATTTATTTTTGTTTGCAGAAGGTGAATGTTTCAAAAGATTCAAATTTAGTTTTCAACAAATATACCCAAGACATTTTGGTGTAGTCACCAATAAAAGTCATCGGATATTTATTTTCGTTTACAGAAGGAATAAAAATCGAGGCCACACAAATGAAAATAAGTCAGTGCAAGATTTCTACATGCTTTGGAATCAAAATCATGAAATGGTTGTTTGCTATGTTTTCCTATGATGAAAACATCACACTGCTTCAGTAAATGAATACTGTCATAATTCAAATGTCCAAATATTACATACTATAAAAGACTGCATAGAAATGCACCTTCATTGTACTAAGAGTTGTATGCATAGTTTTGTGCATGATCAGATGTCCCTTGCAGTTTTAACAATATTTCTTTCTCTATTCCCTTCATGACAACTATGTTGTCTAATGCTTTTTTGACCTCAAATTTGCCATCAAACATGAGAATGGAGTGCCGTTGTTGGCAAATGTGAACAAGGAACAACAAGTTTCTTCGTGAATTTGAGAAATAGAGAACATCATGCATAAGAAAGTTAGAGAATCTTGACTTGTCTACAAAGTATGCCGCTCCATCTAAATTATCACTAAATTTTTCAAAAAAAAAAAATCCCAAGAAAAGAACCTCTCATACATCTTAGTCATTCTTGCCAAATTCTTATGCCTACTAAGATACGTACATTACAACAACTACAACTACAATTGAGCCTTAGAACGGAATCACAATTGTGCAATCTCTAGTTTAATAGTAGATTGTGTGTATTTTATTGGGCTATCATGAATGAGTTGTCATTTGAGTAGCAGATTGATGCATAAGAGAACGGTACCAATCATTTTTTCCCGAGTCTAATACATGACAAATCATATATACATTTGAGAAAAATTGTGCCAACGCTATTTTTTAAATAGCATGGGTTTAATAAATTGGGTTCTATATATTTCTTACATAAAATATACATGACAAACGATGACCAACGATCTAGTTTATCTTATAGGTAATTTATGTTTCTTCCAATGGACATGTCCATAATGTAATTTATATTTTTTCCGCTGGGCGTGTTTTAAATGGAAAGATTTTTCTCTTTAACATTTGCATTAAGATGTGTACATGTTATTAATTATTAAATGCATTTTAATTTGATAGAGATAAAAATTATATAGAGAATACAAATTAACTATGTAGAGATCACATGAGGCTCAAAAGTCAAAAAAGAAAGATTTGAAAATTTGAAAGATTATGGTTTAGCTAGTAGCTTTTAGGGTTATGGTTTTAGTTGCATAATATTCTTAGGACTTGAGTTTATATTTGTTGGTGAAATATTTACCTATATGAATATTTGTTTATATCAACTACATTTATTAATGTGATTGGAGTAGTTGTAAAAAAAAATTAATATATGAATTAAACATGCACACGTTTAACAAACCATGTAAATATATTATTAACCATGGAGATTCACCCTATTTAATCTTGGATATTTTTAAATTGTAAATAAATTTAGTTACAATAGCATGAATTATCAATATTAGATGCCTAGGCAACCATAATTCAATTCATATGCAAATTGTTTATTTATATGATGTTTTTTTTTAATTAATCAATTTAATTAAAAATGCTACTCTTAAAATAAATCTCAATCTTTTATGAGTGACTATTATTAACAATATTCTAAAAGATTTTATGGAAATAAAATTTATACAATTCACCTAATAATTATTGATAATTAAATAAAATTATAAAATATTTATTTTAAAACAAATATATTATATTTTTATATTTATAAATATGTAAATTTAAAAAGTTAATAATCATCAACTTAATTATTATATAAAATAAAGTAGAATGAATTTCATATTTAAATAAATTGATATTATACCAACAAAAAATTCATCATATAATCTAATTTAAAAATTGAGCCTTCGTAAAAATAAATCTTAATCGCGTATAATAAGAAAAAATAATATGAAGAGAACATTTTGGAGAGAAGAAGGAGACCCACAAAGAAAAGCACTATGGAAATCAACGATAACGCGCAGTGTAGAGAAATAGGACGAGAGAAACTTCGTGTGGCTGTGTACTATAGTTTAGGGAGCCAGCTAGATCCCTAATAATATTGTTGTATGAAGGGCCCTGTAAGGATTCATAGTTTGTGAATGGGAGATATATGATCTATCGGTTCTGCTAGCGCACAAGCAAAGAAATACATGTAAATTGCTTTGAAGAAATGATTTTATTACCTTGTTATGAGAATTGTTCAAAGAGCGTTGTCGTGCCTTTGTCCATTCTAATTTGTTATTAGACAATTAATTGGCCCTTTGATTCCTGTGAATGTGATGAAAACAGATACTAGAGAAATGCATGAAATTTGAAATCATATTTTTTGATATGTTCATAACAAAGTGTAGTTTCCTATTTGGAATCATCCAATCTATAATAACTTTCGAATTTCTAGGTAATATTTTATTTCTTTGCAACTCAGATATTTAGAGAAAATAATTGTGCATTAACAATGTGTCTATATTTGCACAGATAAAAATGGAGTGTGAATTGTTTATAAAAGTTCGTCCTCCCATCCCTCCTTTTGATGTATGCTGTCGCGCAGCTCCATTAACCCCATCCCTCATTTTGATGTATGCTGTCG
Source organism: Pinus albicaulis (assembly GCA_034641835.2). Classification (NCBI taxonomy): domain Eukaryota; kingdom Viridiplantae; phylum Streptophyta; class Pinopsida; order Pinales; family Pinaceae; genus Pinus; species Pinus albicaulis. The sequence goes on along the minus strand of CM076576.1, from coordinate 583,249,746 downwards.
TGCAGCTCCAGTACCCCAACTATTTTTAGTTTTACTTTACCTGAACATATTTAAACGTAATATAAACATATAATTCTTTACCTAGCATATTTATTTATTGTTTTATTTTCGCTGGTTTAGTCATGTGAACATTTGCTTCAGTGATTCACGCAGTCTATGAAAGCATCCGAATAATATGTTTATGTCGTCATTGTTTACCTAACATGTAATATTATTTTTTTAAGAAGTATTAAAAACAAAAATGTGTGTATGTATATATATATATATAGGGGAGTTTGTAATTGACTTGGTCTACTTATGTTATATAGGGCTAATCTCTTGTAGTCGGTCCATTTTAACATTTAACATTTCATTTTGATTTTAACCTTTACCACTATAATTTCTAAAGCTACTCTTAGGAAGTATTAAAAAAAAATGTACATATGGTTTTATTTTTAAATTAAAAGAATAATGAGAATATATATATATATATATATATATATATATATATATATATATATATATATTTGTATTTAGGAGAATTTTTAATTGAGTTGGTCTACTTATGTTATATAGGTCTTGTTATCACGTTGCGGTGGGTCCATTTTAACATTTAACACTTCATTTTGATTTTAATCTCTGTCACTATAATTTCTAGGGCTATTTCAAAGTTTAACACTTTTTTTGGATTCCAACCTCTACCACTATAACCTCTACGTGCCTACTAATATGTCTTCCACCTCTAGGTGCCTACTAATATGCCTTCAACAAATATAAATGAATCTAGGGATTTGAACCTCCAACCTCCTCACAACACTTCATTTTCACAACCATCACCAACCTCTCCACAACACTTCAATTTCACAACCATCACCAATTAAGCCTAATATGTCTTCCGCCTCTAGGTGCCTACTAATATGCCTTTAGCAAGTATAAATGAATCTATGGATTTGAACCTCCAACCTCCTCACAACACTTCATCTTCACAACCATCACCAACCTCCTCACAACACTTCATTTTCACAACCATCACCAATTAAGCCTAATATGTCTTCCGCCTCTAGGTGCCTACTAATATGCCTTCAACAAGTATAAATGAATGTAGGGATTTGAACCTCCAACCTTCTCACAACACTTCATTTTCACAACCATCACCAGCCTAGTCACAACACTTCATTTTCACAACCATCACCAAGCTGCCCAATTTTTTTTTATAAAATTAATTATTATACTTATATAAATGTATAATAATTATTTTTGTTTGTTTGTCAAGTGGTCTAAGTTCATTAGAGATTACATAACTGGGTTTAACTTGTCTCCTCCCTCTAACACCCCCCGTGAGATTTGATCCTGGGTTGGGTTTAACTTGTCTCCTCCCTCTGACACCCTCCATGAGATTTGATCCCGGGTCACTTGGCCTAGGCCACACCAATGCTAAGCTAACTGGGTTTAACTTGTCTCCTCCCTCTAACACCCCCCTTGAGATTTGATCCCGGGTCACTTGGCCTAGGCCACACCAATACTAAGCTAACTGGGTTTAACTTGTCTCCTCCCTCTGACACCCTCCATGAGATTTGATCCTAGGTCACCTTTTTGAGGAACTTGGCCTAGGCCACACCAACACACCAATACTAAGCTAACTGGGTTTAACTTGTCTCCTCCCTCTGACACCCTCCATGAGATTTGATCCTAGGTTGCCTTTTTGAGGAACTTGGCCTAGGCCACACCAACACTAAGCTAACTGGGTCCCTCCATGAGATTTGATCCTCAATAATTCTTAAATATATTCAATTTAACTCTTAAGTCTACAAAGGCATACATACTCTATCTCCTCTGGTTTTGAACCTGTGACCTCTTAGGAGGAAACACATGCTCTTAACCACTAGGCCCTCTCAAACTATATATATACATTAAAATTGGTTAATTATTAAAATTTATTTTTTTATATAAATACATCCATTTTAATATTATATTTGTATATGTATAATTTCAGTAATGAAATGAGAATAATTACAATAAAATTGGTTAATTATCTAAATAAATCTTAATATTATAATATAATTTGTATATGTATAATTTTAATAATGAAATGAGAACAATTACAATAAAATTGGTTAATTATCTAAATACATTTGTTATATTATTAAGTAATTTAAATGTTTTGAGAAAATGTTATTTATATTAAAATTTAATGAAAATGATATCTTATTCTTTAAATTGAAGACTCATAATTAGTTTAATATCTTTTATATGTAATATTTGAAATTGTTTTTAATGACTTTTAAAAATTAAATTTCAAAAATATATATATAATTTTGATTAAAAAAATGTATTTTATATAAGTATAAATAGAGAAAAATTGAAAAGTTTTTTATAATTTTTCAGTTAAATTATAATAAATATAAATTTTAATATATATATATATATATATATATATATATATATATTGTTTTTGAGAGAGTGGTATTTTTATCTTTTTAATTAATTTTTTGATGTTGTGAATAGTAATATAATAGTTTTTAAAATAAAGGAAGATATTTTTTTTAGATATAAAATCTAGTGTTAAATTTATATAAACATATAAAAAAAACTATTTCTTTGTAAAATTAATAACATTGAGAGGCATGAGAAAGGTACAAGCAAGAGGGGCTTTTTTCTTTATCGTTAAAGAAAAAAATGTTTCACAATATGTATGGGGCCACAACCAGAAACAACCAAGCTGAGTACCTCACCTTGTGAAAAGACTTGCAATTAGCTATAGCAAGGAAAATCACTAGATTAATAGGTTTAAAAACTCAATGATTACCATCCAAAAAGTGATCAAGGCTATGAAGGAGGCTTGTCCCGATTCTTCTCCATTGCTCCAGAGGACTATTGTTTCTGCCTCTTAGTTTGAGCAGTTGGGTCCATTCCACGTGTACATGAAATTGAATATAGTGGTAGACATCGTTGCTAATAAAGAATCAACTCTTGGTCAAGGTTGGCTGGAATTAGATCATAGTTATGTTAATATTCCCATACCTTAGTTATGTTTGGACTATTATGGTGTAATCAAGGTTGTTTAGAGGAAATCATTAGCCTTTTCATTTCCTTATCCATGTTTGGAGTCCCAAGAAGAAATAATTCCTTTATTGATTTCGTCAATAGTGGGGTAATACTCCATCTTGTTTTGTCGCCATCTTTCATCCTATATTTCTCTCACATGGATCGTTTTCAGATAGACATGGATCTCCGGATCTAATTCCTTCGACTCAGACCTGGTGTTGTATCAATTTCTACAAGCGAAAGCAGGCTTCAACCTGTGGAAAAGAAGAGATCCCATCATTCGAGGGAGGCTGACACTATTGGTCTCGGTACTTGTTGAATAATTTTTTCAGATTAGTATCTATTGTTGCTTCATAACACTGGCTGCTTTATTCTTATGTGGAATTTAAGGTTTCAAATTTTTTTTTAGCACAAGAAGGATTTGTAGCTCTATAATGTCGGCCATTTTGAATGCATAGATGATATCTGCACTTTGGTATCTAAATCTGTGTGTGAGGGTTTTGGACCATACCCCATCTTTTGTTAATATATACATAACTACTCGTTCCTTAGAAAAAAACAGAGGGGTGTTCGAAATAAATTAACTATATAATGGATGAATTAAGCAAGGTTACTCCTATATCTACCTTTTTTCACATATATATGAATATGTTAGAGGGTTTTTTAAAAGAAATAGGATGTGCCTGTCATACTTAGTTGAAATATTCATCATTTTTCTTTTTTTTTATAGTGACAATTTTGTTCTTATAGTGAAGAGTTCTTATAATTTTAATAAGAAACTAAAGTGTTTTAATTATTTTTTCTCTAATATGAGTATGTTTATTTAATAGTGCTAAAACAAAAATTATGGAAATAATTACAAAATGGTCATTTATATTAATTTCATGTATAACAATAATAATTTGGAGGAAATGATTTTATGCAAATATTTTATAACCAATTTATATCAAAATCTTAAGTGAAACTATAATATTGAAAAAAATATAGGGAGAGGAGTAGGACGTGCTTGACATCTTCGGTCCAAATATTCATCATTATCCTTTTTTAAAGTGAGAATTTTGTTCTTACAGTGAGAAGCTCCTTTGATGTCAATAAACAACTAAAAAGTTTCAATTGTTTTTTCTCTAGTATGGATACAATTATTTAACAATACTAAAACTAAGGTTATGGAAATAATTACAAAATGATCACTTATATTAATTTCACGTATAACAATAGTAACTTGGAGGAAATTCTTATATGCAAATATCTTAGAACTGATTTTTATTAAAAACAAAAATTGAGAATTGAAAAAATGATAAGAAGAGGGTGGAAAGGACTTGAAAATAATTGTAAATGGACAAACATTTGACTTTAAAATAAGAAGAAACCCTTCTTTAAAACTTTTGTCACCTTTATTATTATATTGTATAGCTATGAAGTTTATAATTACAATATCTTTAAAGTTAATAATAATAATAATAAAATAAAATAATAAAAGTAAATAATGATGAAGAATAAAAAAAATGATGTGTATGTTAAGGAAGAATTCCATAAATTTATAGGTCTCTTACATACAAGTGATCAATTTATATTGGCATATTCAAATGCTTATTGGAGGAGTTTTCATTGAACAATTTGACATAGAACATGATATCTTAGTTTGCATGGACAAAGTGATGGAGAAAATTGAAAGGCTAGTCATGAAAGTCTCTCACTTAGCTAAAAGTAAGCAAACATCACCGTCACCCCCTCCTTGAATCACCTCCATGAATTTAAGTGGGATCTTCTACAACATGAAATTATGAAGTAAATCAACTTTCAAATTTATATTTTAATTTATAATCGCTATATTGATACCTTTTTTGAGTAATTATCTTTTCCGTTTAAGTGACAAATTGCCTTATCCATAAGTACTATGAATTTTTTGGAAATTTTTAAATTTCTACTCTTGATTTATTTTCCCACATGTATATATATATATATATACCTTACCAAAAAAAATCTATTGCATGATATAATTAAACAATAATTTTAAATGGTTTATTTAAACAATTTAAATTTGTAAAATTTTGAAAGAAGAAAACACTTTTTATACTAATCAATATTTTCAATGTGTCTAGAGATAAAATTACTTTTGAATCTAAAAGAGGTTTGTTTCTTAAGAGATTTGATCCCTTTGAGCGCTTGGTAGATCTAGAGTTGAGATGGATCTTGGCTTGTTTAATTTCCCCCCTTTAAATAGGCTATATTCCACATGAATACCATGGGTCCTTTTTATTTTTATTTTATTTGTATAGATTTATATATTTTTTTGATCAAGTGAAAATGTCTACATTACATTATGTTAAATTAAAACATCTCTATCATACTGGGTTGGAGAGCACCTCTCTTACCAATGTTTTTTTTTTTTAAACTAGCATGGATACATCTTAACTCCAAATCTACCAAGCACTAAGGGATCAAATCTCTCAAGATGAAAACCTTTTTTCGAATACAAAACTTAAGGAATATATTGCATGTTGAAATATTTGTTTCCTCCTATCTCTTACTAAATTCTAAAATTATAAGTTAAGATGGATCTATGTTGATTTTGAACAACACTACGAAAATTATATTCACATTATACACATAAAAAAATATTAATAATGCCTCAATTATATTTGGAAGTAGAATACATATACCTATATGACACACTTTCTATATACCATTATTTGCGTTATGAATATTTTTTATAATGTTAAATAACAATTTTTATTATTAATATTTAAAATGTTACAATTCAATCACATATTAAAAAATGATTTAATTACAAATCCCCCCAAACATAATTCTATATTAAAATTTTTTAACTAATATATATATTCACATTACAAATAAATAAAAAAACTTATTAATGGAATAAAAATTCTCTCAGTGCGTATACAAAATTCATATTATAGTATATACATAGTTGACATTGAAATATTTTATTTATAATTAACATTTTATATATTAAAATATTAATACATGCCTCAATAGAAATAGAAAACATATATTCATAGGACTCTTTCTCTCTCTCTCTATATATATTTTTAAATATATTTAAAATGTTGTGTGTTCATTTATTTATCTATCTATATATAATTTTGTTATTAATATTTAAAATGTTACATGCAAACCCTATATTAAAAAATAAATAAATTACAAATAAAATTTATTTATGGAATAAGAATTATCCCATATATATATATATATTTATATATTTATTTTTATTTTTAATTCTTATTTTATATAGTATATACACAATTAACATTGAAAGATTTTATTTGTGTAATATCTCAACGTATAAACCTCATATATTTACATATGGTAAAATGTTATTAATTTATTTCACCGTTTCATCAAGAATTTGTTGCAAAACTATTTTTAACATATGTGGAGGCGAAAGGACTAAAGAACAATATTTATAGGAGGCAAGGGCTCCAATTTTAGGCGAACTTTTCTTTGGCTTTTGAAGGAAATGAACAAAATACCATTGACACAAATTGGCAAGAAAAATGCATGTGGGGCCTCGAGGATCCACAAGCATTGTACCACTAAAACGAATAGAAGATTGCAACAAAAAAAAATAGACTATGGAGTGTGATGAATTCAATTAACGATGAATGTAAAGGAGAGAAAGTGAAAATGAATTTTCAAAGACACCGACAAGATAGAAATAAATATGGAGGTAGAAGCTAAGGGAACAAAGGGGAGATTCTTGAAAGAAAATATAAGAGATATGTGCATTGAATTGTTGAAATATTACACAACTAAATTGATGGTGTTAATTCCATGGTTTTGTGTATAAAAGTTAAGTTAATCTCATTATTGTTAAAAAAAAAAAAATTATTGGTTCTTATGCATAACAAGATGGATTAACTATAATATGTTTTTGGAAAAAAAAATTGTATGTAAAAAATAAAGAAGCTAATATAATCTCTTGGAAAAGAATGCATGTGAATCGTGCACATAAAAGATAGAACTACATATCATATTCGAGAAAAAAAAATGTATATATAAACAAAAAGAATAACTAATATGTAATTTCATGCAAAAGTAATAACTATTATGTTAGTTTCTTTTGGAAAGGATTATGTGTTCGTATGTAAAAGAATTATAAATATGGTGTTAAACTCCTTGGAGAGGAATATGTGTTTATTTTTGTTAGTTTCTTTTGGAAAGGATTTTGTGTTCGAATGCAAAAGAATTATAAATATGGTGTTAAACTCATTGAAGAGGAATATGCGTTTATTTTTGTTGAGGAAGAAATAGATGTTGCATGGAAAGAATAAATATTATGTTTAATCTTTCTTTCCTTTCAAAACAAGAACACGTTTTTGCATGCGTAGAAATAATAACTATTGAGTTAGATTACTTAAAAATAACATGTGAGTATTTTTATAGTTTATTAAAAATGAGCTTGTGCTTATACACACATAGATAATAGTTATTTTACTAATTTTTTGGAAAAAAATGAGAATTGAGGTACCCAAAAATAATAGCCATCATGTCATTTTTTCTTGAAGAAGAATATATATTTATGTACATAAAATTTTAGCTAATTTGTTAATGTTATTTGAAAATAATGAGTTTATACATAGAAGTAATGACTATTGTGGTAAATTTGTTAGGAAAGAAATGTGTATTACATGCACAAGTGAATCACGAGGGGTTGTTGAGAGATAAGTATTTATATGCACAAAGATAATGTTTGTGAAGCTAAACTCTTTTTGAAAAAAGGATATGAATTTACATGCACAAAAATCATAGTTAATGTGATTTAAAATACGACAACTGCAATGAGTTTTATTTTGAAAAGAATGTCTCTTGTGTAAGAACTAATAGTTGGTGTAGTGTTTAAATCTGAAACTATTTCCCTCTTATTATGTGAAGAGATGGAGATAACCATGGAAATTATTTTAAATATTACCGTATTCTTGGATATAGAAGCACAATGTAAATGTTTCCCTTTCTCAAGATACATGTGAAGTAGGGACAAGTGAGCATGCCTAAGTAATATTTATGTATTTTTAACTTATCCACATAGGATATGAATGAAATGACATGTTTCATAATCATATATGTTTAAATATAAACAAACATGTTTTAGTATTTATGTACTTTTAATTAATGCACGTGCAATGTTAATAAGGAGACATGTCTCAATACTTTGTATGTGATTTAATTATACACATGAAAATATGATAGAAGCATAACTAGTAAAATATTTATTATTTGGATGTCATAGTTTGCTAACACTTGTAATTTCAGGAAAGGATTGTAATTATTGCAAAAGATAGATTATATTTAACATTATGGAAGACAAAGAACTAGTGGTCCATGCATATTGAAGGAATGTCAACTACTGGATTATCCATTGCTGGAAATAAACATGACACAAAGACATAATGTTTGAGGATTTATAGGTAAATGATATCATGATTAATGTAATATCTTCTATCTAGTTATGCTATATTTACCACGATATTCCTTTGTAATGATTTTGTGACAATGGTCAAGGGATGGACTCCCTTATATCCTTTGAGTGAGGGGTGAACAGCCTCACAATACATTTAATAAAATTAAATGTTTGTTGGTTTTTCCCTATGGGGTTTTCAAGGTATATCAGTGTTCAATGATGTGTTTTAATTTTGTACCATTATAATGATGTTGCTTCCTTGCATGACAATTGCCACTTACGTCATCAAATATGTGAATAACTAGCCTAAGTAAATGAATGATGAAAATTATGTAATATTACAACAAAGATTTTTATGTTAATATAATGCCACAATGGTTGTTCGTTAATCTTGCTATTCCATTTATAAAGTTACTTTATTGTGATGAGAGGCACTCTACAACTTGGTATAGGGTACATGTGTAGATGTAATGTAAACATTTGACATGTCGGAGTATAAGGCACATATGTGGATGTAATGTGAGAAAAGTAAGGTAAGAAATGTGATGTAAGTAAACATTTGAAATGCCAGAGTATATTTATGAACTCTCAAAAAAGAGGTATGGTAAATAAATAAAATTATAAATAAATCGGGGTATGGTAAATAAAAAATAAAACCTCTTTTTATACAGGTGTGGTAAATAAATAAAACCTATTTTTATACTTACTCTAGAGGTATGGTAAATAAATAAAAATATAAATAGACTAGATGTATGGTAAATAAATAAAACCTTTTTTAATATTTACTCCAATTTTTTTTATATTTACAAAGACATTTAGGTGAGGTTTTATTTAGGTGAAGCCTATGGCCCAAATACCATGGTATAAATACTATGGGCTGGATACCATACTTATAAAAGAGGTATGATAAATAAATAAATATAAAAGAGGTAAACACAGATATGGTGAATACTTAAAAATATATCAAATATGATTAGAAATCAATATCTAAGTATATACTAAGCCTATGGGCAAAATACCATGGTAAATAAATATAAATACAAATTATCCAAAGGTATGGAAAAAAATAAAACTTCTTTTTATGTTTACTCCATACTCCTCTTTATATTTACGAACACTCAGAAAAGATGTTTTATTTAGGTGAAGCCTAAGGGCCAAATACCCTAATATTAATATTAAAATATTATTAATTATAATATTCATATTAATATATTATAATATTAATATTATTAAATTTAAATGTAAATGTAAATGTAAATGTAAAAGTAATGTTTAACATTTAATATTTAAAATTTAATCTAATTAATCTAATGTCGGCGCTAATGAAAAATCACTTCTCTTCCTAAACATATAAATTTAACACAAATAAAGTGTCGAATTGTATTTGTGAGGAAGCATCTCTATGACAGTGCGAAGAGTGAAATAATATTTATGAGAAATGATTTCAGGAGCTGGGCGGAGTGGAAAATAATATTTGTGGGAAAGGATTTCATAGTACGAATTGCGAAAGATTTTTAGGTTTGACTTCGTTTTCTCCTGCATTTTATTTTCTTCTACCTTTTCATCTACTTAGACTCCATGGATGCGATCATGTGTAATGAATCACTCTTACTAAAAAAATAGAATGATTTAATTTCTTCCTTGGGTGAAACACCGCCAAATTAGAATGATTTAATTTCTACATTGCCTGAAACCTTGCCCGGCTCTGAAACAAAGTGATTTAGAGAATGTATTAAATGTGTTTCTAAATGTATAAAAAACCAGCCTAGATCCATATTAACTCCGGATCTATCAAGCCCCAAGAGGGATCAAATATTTTGAGGTGAAAACTATTCCTCAGTTTTTGCACTCAAAAAAGAGATTTGCACCCCTAGAGATTTGATCCCTCTCAGTGCTTGATAGATCCAGAGTTAAGATGGATCTAGGCTGGTGTAATGACAATGATTTTATCTAATGGTTAGTGAAGAGTATGGATTAAGTAATTCAGAATGATTCATGCTAGTAAATACTGTGAAATATTTCTAATCATATGTGTTTTTACATGAGGCTTACCACAAAATGTTACAAGTGGTATTAGAAAAAAAATTTGCAACAATGGTGCCTTTTGGGAATTCGTAAGTGAAAAATGTTGGAATATATTATATTCCTTGGAAGTTAATAATGTCTTTCTATTATGTCGGAAGTTGAATGAAATATTATGTAAAAGAGTGAAACATTATATCTCATATTCATTATGGGATAGTATACTCTTGTACCCATTTATTATATAAAGAGGTGTTATTTTGGAGAATTATATTATCCCACATTCAATAAGTGAGAGTAATTCCTCCACATCTGTGGGTATATAATAGGGTCAAGGGAGATTTTTTTATTACTATCACATCTCATCTTGTTCTCATACTGTTATTTGTATCGAGTTATTTGTAGTTGCTCACTTTGTAAGATTGCAGGCTGGAGATAATAGAAGACAACCTTCTCGTGGACGTAGCCCAATTGGGTGAACCACGTATATCTGTTGTATTCTTTTTCCTTGTTCTCTTTCTCTTTTTATTTATATGTTTATATGTTGTTGGTTTCTTAGATAGATAGCTAATTTATCAGTTCTTATATTCTCACATGGTATGAGAGCCATGGCTACTATGATCTAACTTCTTCTTTGAATTTAACCATCAACGTTTATCTTCATTTTTTATTATCTAGGCACTCATTTTTTTGTATATTTGCTTTCTATTTGGTAGCCACTAGGGTTCTCTTTAGATCTAGGCATGATTCTACATATTTGAGATTTTTTTTCTCATAACCCTAACTTTGTTATGTAGTTTTTTTGCAAAATTTTTTCAAGGGGATCTTTATTGTTTTTCTATAAGATCTATATGTTTTTTGAATTTTCAAGGGGTTCTTGATTTTTTTTTTGTTTTCCTGTAATATCTATATTTTTTTTTAATCCTCCTCAAGGAGACCTATCTTCCAGTTGTAATATTCGGCTACGACAATTACTATGAGGGTTTTTTTTTTTTTTTTTTTTTTTAATGGTGGTGGAATATCAGGATCGAGGGGTTCATATCATAATTTAATATGCATGGCTGGATGTAGAGTGGCTGCGCCATTTCCAAAAACTGGTTATAATAAGAATTTGGAGCATTATTGAGGGTTTTTTGTTTTTCCACCTGACATTTTTTGTTAGATATGTTATATTTTGTGCTGAATTTCGCAGAAAAGGGTAGATATTTGGGTTCCTCTCACCAAGATACCCAAGTTAAAAAAAATCAGCTGAAACAGAGTCCCGGAAGCAAAGTTATCGCTGATTTAAGATTCATAGTTTTTTTAGGTTTTTTGGTGACGACAAACGAACTACAAAAATTTACAGTATTCTATCCACTTTTTCTCTTGTCATTTCTTGCATTTGGATTTATAATTATTGTCAAAATTTCTATCATTATGACTTTAGAAGCAACTTCTATTCCTGAACTTATCGGCTCTAACTATCTTGCATGGAAAAGGAAAATGATTGATGTTCTCAGGAGTAAGAATCTATGGAGGTTGGTTAATGGTGAACACAAGAAACCTACAGATGCTCAAGCCTTGATTAAATTGGAAGAAAATTTTGATCAAGCAAGATGGATCATTGGTCAAAATGGTTTCAGATAGTCTTCGGGTAAGTATTGAGGAAAAAGACAGCTCGGTTGAGGTATGGGAAATTATTTCTTCTTTATTTGATAAATCTGATGATGTTTCTAATTATTGCCTTGAAAAGAAGATTCATGAGCTAGATCCTACTAATTTTGATAGAGTAGAGTTATATCTTGCTGAATTGAAAACCTTAAATTAAAATTAAATAATTGCGGTAAAGATTACAAGAAGACAGACACTGCTCTTATCATTCTTGTAGAACAAAAATTGTCATCTTGTTTTAACATGTTCATACAAACTAGGAATAGGGCTCTTGAATTGTCTCAAAGTACCACAAAACCTAATTTTGATGATTTCTGTAAAGGGTTGATAAATGAGCAAGAAAGGTTGATTTCTTCAAGACAAGTCTCAGCTAATAAAGCTCTTATGGCACATAATAAAAATCCTAAGAAAAGTTTTAATAATGCCAAAGGTTCTTGTTCACACACTTCTTATCATACTAATAATAATGGCCATGCTTTTCATGCACATCATGAAACTAGTAAGAAGAAAAAAAGTGTATGATCCTTGTAAGCATTGTGGTAAAACTAACCATCCTAAAAATAATTTAGTTAAAGAAAAATGTTTAATGAATAAAGCAAACAAGAAAATTTCTAATGAATCTCAAGTAGCTTTATGTGCATCTATTGTTTCATCTAATACTTCTTCTTCTATGGAATGGATAATGGATTCCGGTGCTTCTAAACATATGACTGGTAATGCTTCTTTATTTACATCTTATGACACTAATAAGCACTCATCTCAGAAATTTTATATTGGTGATGGTAAACAACTTTCCGTAATTGGTTCTAGTAATATTAATGTTGCTAATGGTCAATTGGAAGATGTTTTCATGTTCAAAACATGCCCATCAACTTACTTTCTATTTATCGTGCATGTGAGAAAGGTTTTAAATTTGAAGCTTGGCCCGATAAATATGTTCTAAAGATATCAACCAAAATTAAAAATTAGTTTCTTTTGGCCCTGTTGATCATACAACTGGTTTATATAGATTTGCAGATTTTAATTCAACTAAGAGATAACCCTTTTATTCCTATGTTTCTCATGCTGATGAACTAAGTAAATTATGGCATGAAAGATTGGGTCACTTGAATTATGGTTAAATGCAAATACTAACTAAAATGGTTTCATGGTTTGCCTTATATTTCTTCTACTACTAGTGTTTGTGAAGGATGTGTTCTCGGTAAACATCATAGATAAATGTTTGACAAAGGTAAATATTGGCGTGCTAAAGAACCTTTGCAATTAATTCATAGTGATATTTGTGGTCCTCTTGAAGTTCCTTCAATATCCCATGTAGTTTATTTTCTTATCTTTATTGATGAATTTAATAGAAAATATTGGGTTTATTTTTCGAAAAATAAAAGTGAAACATTTGTAAAATTTCAAGAATTTAAATCCATGGTTGAAAATGCATGTGGTAAGAGTATTAAAACTTTGTGATCTGATAATGGGGGGGAATTTATTAGGAAAAAAATTGATGCATATTTATCTAAATATGGTATTCAACATCAAAATATTGTTCCTTACACACCTCAACAAAATGGTATTGTTGAAAGGAAAAATAGAACTTTAATTGAAATGGCTAGATGTATTCTTTATTCTAAAGGATCACATAAGAAATTTTGGGCTGAAGCCATCTGTTGTGCTAATTTTATTTTAAATAGAGTTGTTACTAAATTTGTTAAGCATGTTAACCTTGAGGAAAAATGGAATAGACGTAAACCAAATATTAGTAATTTTAAGGTGTTTAGTTGTGAATGTTGGGCTCATATTCCTAATGAAAAATAGAAAAAGTTAGAACCAAAATCTCACAAGTTTATCTCCATTGGTTATGATGAGAATTCCAAGGCTTACACGTTGTTTGATCCTTCTAATAAAAGTGTCATCAAAGTGTCATAATCAGAAGGGATGTTCAATTTCAAGAAGTCTCTTCCCCGCCTAAGTCTGTAGAAACTCGTGTTACCCTAAATTTACCAATACCTCCTATTACTCCTATTCCTGTTACTCCTTCTTCTAGTTCTGTGCTTCTTCTTGATCTTGATTCTTCCTCTCCCTCAATTATTCCACTTGAAACTCATGAAGCTCCTGAAGTGACTCATGTTCCTTCTATTCTTCCTGTTTGGGCTCAGAAAGCCCTTGAATTTGTAGGTAGTGAGGTCGGAAATCCTTTCCACACTCGTCAAACTATATCTAACTTTGCTCTTATGACCAAAGTTTTGGCCACAGGTGATCCTACTACTTATGCTCAAGACAAGGGTAGTCCTCATTGGGAACAAGCTAGTTCTACTAAATTTGAATCTCTTTTGAGAAACAAGACATGGTCTTTTATTCCTCTTCCTTTAGGAAATAATTTATTTGGTTATAAATGGATTTATAAAACTAAGTTCACTACAGAAGGACAAATCGAAAAGTATAAAGCTATATTAGTTGCCAAAGGCTTTAATCAACTTGAAGGTATTGAATATAATGAAACTTTTTCTCCTATTGCTAAAATGAACACAATAAGAACCATTTTATCACTTGCTGCATCTTTTAAGTGGGAAATTCATCAAATGGATGTTAAAAGTGCATTTTTAAATGGTGATCTTACTAAAGAAATTTATATGCAACATCCTCCTAGTTTTACTTCCACTGAATCCTCAAGTTTAGTATGAAAATTACAAAAATCCTTATATGGTCTCAAACAAGCCTCTAGGGCTTGGTATGATAAAATGGATGCATATTTCTTGAATAATGGTTTTAAGCATTATATATCTGATCCAAATCTATATGTTAAGAACTTTGGTGATAATGTCCTCATTATTGTTTTATATGTGGATGATCTAATTATCACTGGTAGTCGGCTTGTATTAATCCAAGATATGAAAATTTCTCTTCAAAAGCAGTTTGAGATGACATATCTCGGTACATTACACTACTTCTCGGGTCTTCAAACTGGTATATGGCTGATGGTATTTTTCTCTCTCAACCTAAGTATGCAATAGATCTATTAGCTCGTTTCCATATGATTAATTTTAAACCTGATCCTACACCATTTCAATCCGGTGTAAACTTAAATATTGAGTGCACCACTCCACTGGTTGATGCTACTCTTTATTCCCAGCTCATTGGAAGTTTAATATATTTAACTCACAGTAGACCATATCTCTCTTTTTCCATCAGTATGATTTTCGGTTCATTCAGAAACCTCGTGAAAGTCATTGGCAGGAAGCCAAGAAAATTCTGCAATATTTACAGGGGACATTGCATTATGGTGTAATTTATTCGAGTAGTGCTATAATTTTACTCTCTGGTTATACAGATTATGATTGGGTAGGTGACAGTTTTGATCGATTTTCAACTACTGGTTACATATTTAAACTTGGTTCAGGTCCAATCTCTTGCTCTAGCAAGAAGTTTAATACTCTTTCTTTTTATTCATGTGAAGCAGAGTATAGAGAAGCTAAAGAATTCATTTGGTTATGGCATGTTCTTACCGAGCTTGGTCTGGTTCCGAAATCGTCCACCATGTTGAAATGTGACAATCAGGGTGCAATTCAGCTTGCTTACAATCCAATATATCACTCCGAAATGAATCATCTCGACCTTGATGCTCATTATATTCGAGGTCTTGTCGTCGATGGTATTATTTCTTTGGAGTATTGTCCTACCGAGCAGAAGGCAGCCGATATCTTCACCAAATCCTTGACAGAAGCGAAGTATGTATATCTTCGTTCTTTGCATGGGATGAGGTAAATTTTCATCAAGGGGGAGTAGTAATGACTCCTTTCTTCCTTACTATTAGGTAATGTTAGGATGGGCCCTTCTCCTAGCCATTATTAAGGGGGAGCGTTGGAATATAATATATTCCTTGGAAGGTAACAATGTCTTTGTATGATGTCGGAAGTTGAATGAAATCTTATGTAAAAGAGTAACACATTATATCCCATAATCATTATGGCATATTATACTCTTGTACCCATTTATTATATAAAGACGTGTTATTTTGGAGAATTATATTATCCCACATTCAATATGTGAGAGTAATTCCTCCACATCTCTGGGTATATAATAGGGTCAAGGTAGCCTTTTTTATTACTATCACATATCATCTTGTGCTCATACTATTATTTATATCGGGTTATTTGTAGTTGCTCTCTTTGTAATATTGCAGGAGATGTCTGGAGATAATAGAAGAGAACCTTCCCGTGGACGTAGCCCAATTGGGTGAACCATGTATATCTGTTGTATTCTTTTTCCTTGTTATATTTATATGTTGATATGTTGTTGGTTTCTTATATATATAGCTAGTTTAGTAGATCTAATATTCTCACAAAAAAGAAGCAGAGGTATGATGTTAATGTGACTAAACTCAGGTATGATTCTAGGAAATTACATAATGATATATGCAATAGTCTACATTTGACATGAGATGCATGATGCATGCTAATAACCACACTGAAGAATAGTAAGTGATAATTTCTTCTTTAAAACTGTGCTCATGAAATTTGAATCTTTATGCGGATAAAAGACAATAAAAATTATGTTTCATTTATGGACAATCTTGAGTAGTCACTCATGATAGTGAAAATTAAATACCAACCTTTACATGAATAATCCTATAATAATGCTTAATGGTGCATTTAGAGAAAAGTTACTAAAGTTACAATGCATTGCTTATAAATAATTAATGCATGTATCATTTTGTGCGATACCAGAAGAATGAAAATATGGGGATTTTTCCTTGAAGAGGACAATAAAATGTTTTAAAAGATATTTAAAGAACCTATTTGGATATTAAAAATAAACAATGAGTCAAGTGGTAGGACTTGAATTTAATGAATAATTGATGATTGAGTCTTGTCATGGATTTGGATTGAATTAATATGGTTCGTTTGAATAATTATTAAACTTATATGCATGAATCGATTTTGATTGAATATTATAACAAATTGTAAACGAGGTGATTATGGTAGTTCACTTTTTTTTTATTGGTCTACTGGTGGAACTACGTTGTTGGATTTGAGGTTGAATGGATTGTTACCATAATTGGTATTGATAATTACTTACTAATGATAAATACATTTTTTTGTATGCTTAAATCTTTTCAAATTATTTTACACATAATAGTATTATATGCAATAAATTGCAATAATTGTGAAAATTGATACTTGTTTAACAATGCATACATATGACTGCAAGTTCTTGAATGATACAAAGAACTTAGATCATGATACAATAGTTTTGTTAAAGTGATTGATTTAATGCATTGTTATGTCATTAATAAAATAGAAATGAAAAAGGGTTTTGTTTCATATAAACATACATAAATAATAATTGGTAGGATGTGAGCAACCAAGATTATTTGATAGTATTATAATGTACTGAAATGCATGAAATGAAATAGATTATGTATGTTATACCAAGTTAATGATAGAACTAGTAGTAATATAATGTTTATGATTTTGTTGCTTCTTTAAACTTCACAACTTTACAAATTGATGATTCAATGATTATGTTAGATGGTATTCATTCTACATCTAACAAATATGCTATTCATCCTTTAGAAACTATCCAATGTGTGAGAATACCGCGGTGAAATTACATTAAATCTAATTAGTTAAGTCTATTGTGTTTTGGACATGTGGTGTCTTCACTGTTATCACTTAACAATAATCTTGATGGTATTTTGAACCTATTATAATTACCGTTTTGTTTAACCAAGAAAGGTATGTGTGATTGACTTTTGATTTGTTAATGTTGCATAATGACTATTGATTAGATACATATGTGTAAATGAAGTGTCATTTTAGTGACTTTGGTACTTTTGATGGTCCTATTTCCTTAATTATTTTTGGAAAAAAAACTTCATAAAAACTTTTTTTTAAAGTACCTTGGATGTAGCATCAAAACAACTTCATAAAAAAATTGTTTTAAAGTACCTTGGATGTAGCATCTGGAAGATGTATCCTTATTTTAATGCTTACTTTTAATGCATAAAATTGTTTTATGAAATGCGGATAGGAAAATACATTTCTACATTGTTGAAATATTGAATTGATAATATATTTTGCAAATAATATTATTTTGTAGAAGGTATGCTTTTATCAAAACAAATGGCAACTAATGTTGCTAGTGTGATTAAGTATAAGTGGCTTATGGTAGGATAGCAATGTTCCGGTAACATGGAACATAAGAACGTGTGAAAGGTAAAACATTGTAATGTGATTTGAACTGAAAATGAGAAGGTATAATCCTATGATATGCAAGATATGGTAATGTTTTTCTAAATTTCATGATGGTTATTATGTGGAAAGTTTGGAATAAATATCACCTGTATGATATAAAATTCCAGTTATGAATTCTTGTCAATTTTTCTTTTACAAATTATGGGACCCATGTTGAGGGTAAAGTATGAATGCAAGATTTACATAAATGTTCCCCTATTTTAATGTTAATGTGCATATGGTCATTTATGTAAATTACAATGGGGAAAGGTGCTAAAAGAGAATTTCATATGCCAAAAACTTATGGGATAGTTGTGAAAGGCCTAAGGAGAGTTATGGGCTAAGGGAAGTTTCCTATTTGGATTTCCTCTCCCTAGAGATAGATGATCTCAGTAAGGGGAAAAGGTTTACCAAGATGGTGAGAGGGAAAAAAATCCCGAGGAAAATATATTGGTTTTGGAGCCTGTTAGAGGAGTCCGAAAGGGTGAGATGTTGAGCTCTAAATTCCTCTTAGACAGGACACTGTCAGAGGAATAGGCATGGCCCTGCCAAGAGGAATCCTCTATTGGACTCTATGTGGCATGTTGTTAGGTCCCTATATTACTAGTATAGTCCCTTATTGGTGTTAGTGTAACCCCTTTATTGTTATTATTGTACCCCTGTAACCCCCATATTGTTATTATTGTGCCCTTACATTATTATTGTTAGGTCGGCTAGGATTACATTGTGGCCCCATGGACTCCTATATATAGAAAGGAGGTTTTGTCATTTGTATCATCCAAGAATTAATCATTTATGTAATGTATTGGAGGTTTCTCCCTCGAACTGGCTTATTTATAAGGTGTTTATCTCTCTTTTCTTATATTTTTGGAGTTGGTTTCACAAGAATTGGATTAGAGATTTGGATTCTAGGGTTTCACTGTTCCAAATAGGTCATCATGGAATTTTCGCTAGACATTTTTTTTTCTACAAAGGTTCAAAAGCTGAAATTTTTACATAGTGAAGCTAAAATCCTGAGGAACGTCGTGCAAAAATTTTAGATCTTGGTTCGCAATATTTTTGGAGATATGATTTGTGGAATTTATGGTTTTTCAGGCTCCCAAATTTCACCTAAACATGTAATCGTGGAATTTTCGCTATAAATTTTGTTCTGTGAAGGTTCAGAAGCTGCAAGTTTTACAGAGTGAAGCCGAAATCTTGAGGAACCTCCTGTAAAAATTTCAGAGCTTGGTTCGCAATATTTGCAGAGATATGATTTGTGGAATTTAGGGTTTTTTCAGGCTCCTGAATTTCATCTCAAAGAGGTGACCATGGGAAAATCGAATGAAACAACATGCATATCAACATCACAGCGAGAGAAGTTTTGATGTAGGAGACTGGGTATTTTTACGGCTAAAACCATACAAACAAATATCCCTCAAGAAAGTTAAGAAGGATTATAAATTATTGCCAAAGTAGTATGGTCCTTACAAGGTGTTGCAAAAGATTGGTACTATGGCATACAAATTGGAGCTTCCCGATTCTTCGCAAGTGCATCCAGTTTTCCATGTTTCATGCTTAAAGAAGGTTATAGGGGACACACTTCTAGTTCAAACAATATTTCCAGAACTTGATGAGGAAGGAAAAACCATATTGGAACCTGAAGCAGTCACGAAAGAAAGAACTTGATGGCTACGAAATCGATCAATTTCAGAGTATCTCATCAAATGGAAGAACTTACCCACTGGAGATTCTACATGGGAGGATGAGAATTTTATACAGAAGCACTCGTAGCTACTCAAGCGTTGAGGACAACACTTTTTTAAAGGAGAGGAGCATGTTAGGTCCCTATATTACTATTATAATCCCTTATTGTTGTTAATGTAACCCCCTTATTGTTATTTTTGTACCTTTGTAACCCCCATAACGTTATTATTGTGCCCTTACATTATTATTGTTAGGTTGGATAGAATTACATTGTGGCCCCATGGACTCCTATATATAGAAAGGAGGTTTTTTCATTTGTATCATCTAAGAATTTCTCATTTATGTAATTTATTGGAGGTTACCCCCTCGAAGTGGCTTATTTCTAAGGTGTTGATCTCTCTTTTCTTCTATTTTTGGAGCTGCTTTCATAACACTTGTGGAATTTCTAGGTTGAACCTAGTATGGTTAATGGAATACCAGACTGTACCCTATGTGGTTAGTGAAATCTCAGTCTGAACCTAGTGTCATTAGAGAGCCCTAGGTGGATCTGGTATGGTATCTGTCAAAGAACTGTTCTGGATATGAAATGGACTCAATCTAGTTGTGAAAACTAGTTCCCATTGGTTGGGAGGAGCATTGTTTTTCCCACTGTGGTTCTCATAAAAGAACGAGTTAACTAATTAGATAGGTGATGTGTTAAAACTTATTTTTCTATATGATTATGTAATAATCTTATGTACATATTGACATGAAAGGAGCCTTCAGTTTGGAAAGGGATTACGGGTAGTGCAGTTCCTCTATTGTATTACCAATCTTGTGTATGAATTTAGTAGGGGCTAAGATATTATGCAGTTATTGATCAGTTAAATGATTATAGAGTTAGATTCTCTTTGAGTACTTGTAGAAGTATTGCATGGATGTATTTAGCGGGGGCTAAGATAGTATGCACTTGGTTCATTTATTGATAATTTGATGATTAGAGCGCTAGGTGTTGTCTGAGTATGTGTAGAAGTATTGTGATTAAAATATCACTTGCCATTGCATAAATAATCAATGATTGAAAATGGTGTGATTACTATGATCTTATTGAATTTGTTGATCATACATTATAGGGTTCTTGTTGTTAGGTTGTCAAACCTTAGAGTTCTTAAGAAACCACCTATAGTTACAATTTTTGCATAAATTGACCATGATTTCCAAAAATAATTTGCATTTAACAATAAGTCAGTACAGAGATTTTGTTTTTGTTTCTACAAAATCGAATAATGGTTAAGTGATTGTAAGTAAAAATATAATATTTTTGTAGTTGTAAGTGCTTATGATTATTGATAAAAACAAATTATTTTTTTTTTATTGGTCTTTTCTAGAAATAAAATCCTTCATTTTGAAGGGGAAGGACCCCCTTTTGGTTGTATTGATTGTTATGACGTAAGTAAAATTTAATGATGAACATCGACGGAAATTTTATCTTTAAGGGGGTGGGGGGGAGTATGTAATATACCAATCCATAAATCTCATGTATTTACATATGGTAAAATATTATTAATTTATTTAACTATTCCATCAATAAGTCTTTGAGAAACTATTTTTAACATCCATGGAATTGAAATTAAGAAATAACAATATTTGGAGGAGGCAAGGGGTCCATTTTTTGGTAGGTGAATTTTTCTTTTACTTTTGAATGAAATGAAAAAATACCCTTCACACAATTTGGCAAGAAAAACATACTCATGACTTGGAGGATCCACATGCATTGTACTGCTAAAACGAATAGAAGACAACGAAAGATGAAACGAAATAGTGAAGTGTAATGGCTTTAATTAACAATGAATGACAAGGAGAGAAAGTGAAAATGAATTTGCAAAGACACCATCTACATAGAACTGAATATGGAGGTGGAAGCTGAGGGAACAAAGGGTATATTCTTCAAGGAAAATATAAGTGATATGTGAGTTGAATCCTTGAAATATTGCATGGCTAGATTAATGGTGTTAATTACATGGTTTTGTGTATAGAAGTTAATTTAACCTTATTATTGTTAAAAAAAAAAGGTGTGCTTGGTTCTTATGAATAACAAGATGGATTAATTAAGATATTTTCTTGAAAAGAGAATGCATGAGAACCTTGAATGTAAAAGATAAAAAAATCCATCATATTCTCTTGGAAAATAATGCATGTGAATTGTGTACATAAAATACAAAATTATATGTCATATCTTGGAAAAAAGAATGTGATTGTGCATGAGAAAATAGTAGCTAATGTTAGTTTCTTTTGGAAAATATTATTTGTTCATATGCATAATAATAATAGCTATGGTTTTAAACACCTCGAAGAGGAATATGTGTTTATTTTTGATAGACTTCTTGAGGAAGAAATAAATATTGCATGGAAATAATAGCTATTATGTTTAGTTTTCCCTTTTAAGAACGAGAACATGTTTTTGCATGAACAAAAATAATAATTATTGAGCTAGATTTCTTAATAAGAATATGTGATTATTTTAATAGTTTCTTGGAAAAGAACATGTGCTTAGACACACATAGATAATAATTGTTTTTCTAAGTTTCTCGGAAAAAATATGTGTTGAGGTGCACAGAAATAATAACGATTGTGTTATTTTTTCTTGAAGAAAATGTATATTTATGTATATAAAATGATTAGCTAATGTGTTAGTGTTCTTAGAAAATAATATGTGTTTATGCATAGACGTAATGGTTTTTGAGTTGAATTTATTGGGCAATAGATATGTATTACATGAACAAGAGAATCACTATTGAGAGATAAGTATTTTTATGCACAAGGATAATCCTAAGGGTGAACCAGTACGCATGTGTTTATTGTTTTTGAGGGGATAACGGAAGAGAAGCAGAGTCTTTTCCTGTTTTCCTACCCTGTCTAAGGACTTTTCTTCTCTCTCATCTGATGGTAAGAACTTCCCTCTCGTCTGGCGGTAAGGACTCCTCTCCTTGTATGGTGCCACCTGGATAAATCGATATCTCATCTGTTGGGAACTTGAAATGGTGGGTGTAGGAAGCAGCGACTACCACAAATATCATAATTCATATGCTAGTTTCTTTTAAAATACGATAGTTGAAATGGTTGTTCTTTTGAAAATAATGTGTCTTGTGCAAAAAATAATAATTAGTGTGGTGTTTAACTCTGAAAATACTTCCCTATTCTTGTGTGAAGACATGGGGATAACCATGGAAGTTCTTTTAAATACTACCATGTTCTTGGAGATAGAAGCATAATGTAATTGTTTCCTTTTCTAAAGATACATGTGAAGTAGGGACAATTGAGCATGTCTTGGTAATATTTATGTATTTTATCTTATGCAGGTAAGATCTGAATGGAACAACATCTGTCATAACCATACATATGTAAAGATAAACATACATGTTTTTGGTAGTTATGTACTTTTAATTAACACATGTGTAATGTTAATAAAGAGACATGTCTCAATACTTTGTATGTGTTTTAATTATACACATGAAAATATGCTTGAAGAATAAATAGTAAAAGATTTATTATTTGGATTTCATAGTTTGCTAACACTAGTAATTGTAGGAAAAGATTATAACTCTTTTGGAGGATTGATTATATTTAACATTATGGCAGACAAAGAACTAGTGGTCCATTCATATTGAAGGAATGTCAACTATATGATAATCTACTGATGGAAAAAACCATGTAACATTCCTAATTATTTTTCCCACTTGTTGGTAAAATACATCCATGTAGTCCTTGCACATAATTTATTTTCAATTTCTATCCTTTGGCTTTTAGGTTTATACGCAAAGTGATTCTAGATGTTTAATTTGAATTTCAAATATCTTTGTTGGTAAATTGTTTTCTCATGTTCTATCAAATAATCATATACAATTACTTATTATTTGATTTTGCAAACTTGTATCATGCTATCTCAAAAAAAATTACATTAAGGGAACTTTGAGGCCTAAAATGAGTCTCTTAATGAAAATAATAAAATAAGAGTTAAGGATTTTTAAAGGAAAATAAAAGAAATAAATTTTTTATTGTATTTTTTGCCTATCTCCTTGTTTTTTTACTCAAATATCAAGTGTATATGCCTGTTGGATGAATATTTAAATTCCACATCCAATGAATACCCACTCTACATAATTATGAGTAGACCCATATCAAAAAAAAAAAAAAGTGTTCTACATCTAACGTGAATATACACTTTACATTTGAGTAAATTGAAAAGGAGATAGGCCAAAAATAAAACAAAAAAATAGTTTTCTTATTTTCCCTCCAAAATATTCTTCTTTTGGGATGACATCATCATCCTGAATCCTATTGGTTCTTTTAAAGTTTATTTTTTTAGTATATTTTTTGTTTTGAGGCCCATTTTTTACCTCAAAATTCCCTAAATGATGATGATAATGTAAATGATAATGATTATCATCCACTTATACTAACCTCAATTTCTATTATTTACAAAGAAAATTGATTTTAAATCTTAAATATCTTCATTAGTAATTGTTCTCGCTTGTGCTATCAAATAATCTGCTTTAATTACTTACTATATGATTTTGCAACCGACTATCACAACAAAATTTGGTGATTATAATGTAAAAATTAATAATCATCTTTTACTTATACCAACCTCAATTTGTATTATTTACAATGAAGTTCTTATTAAAAAAAATTGGAGACTAAATTTAATATCTTTGTAGCTCGTATATAGTAATGAAGTTCTTATTACCAAAAAATGAAGACTAAATCTAATATCTATGTAGGTAGTATATTCCAAGAAAAGATGTTTTTCATCATTTACATTATTGGAGTCACGAATATTAGAAAATTTCTCATTACAAATATTTGGAATATTAGAAAAATTCATATAGATGGTATATTTCAAGAAAAATGTTTTTCATCCTTTACATTATTGTGGTCACCAATATTTTACATTATTGGGGTCACCAATATTATAAATTATTTCATGATGAAGTATTTTAGGTCATGTCAAACTTTCTATTTTACCCTCAAATTCATAAGAATTTTTTCTCTTCATAGCAATAATTATTTTATTTCTTGAAATGTGGCAATAGATAATTTTTATTTTCAATATTTCCACGGCGAATGACATCTTTTTAATAATCAAATTTTCATATATTATACTATTTCCATGGTGAATGGCCTCTTTTTATAACCAATTTTTCTTATACTATTTTCACGGTTAATGACATCTGTGTAATAATCAATTTTTCTTATATTATAGGACACTCCAAATTCTCTTACATTTTATTTTTAAATTTAAATATGATAACTCAATCGGTAGTATTAATGTATTGAATGATGTTTTCTAGAGATTTACTCTAGAAAATTTTTAATTGGAAAATCAATAAAATGTTTAAAATTATATTTTTATTTTTCATTATTTATTAATTTTAACATTTATAATATAATATAATTTATTTGCTGAAATTAGATTATACATTAGTTATTGAGTAAAGAGGCTTATTTTACAACACAATATAGGAGATGTGTAAGTTTGTTTGTTCCTATGCCCATTTAAAATCAAAATTATATTCTAAATAGAAAAATAATCTCTGCTATAATTTAAAAAATTGATTATGATGTAAACTAATTAGAAGTAAAAAAAATGTGTGAATCATGTGTTTAAATTTTATATTTTTCAGAAAAATTTAAACAAGAGATTTAAATAAACTATTTGAAGACCTATGTTAACTAACTTATGTCTATATGGTTAAAAATTTTATTTAGTCCTATATATACTCTATTTAGCATTAAAAAATACAATATAAATAATTTATATATATATATATATATATATATATATATATATATATGTCATGGTCTTTTACATAATTTAAATTCATTGGTATTTATTAAAAAAATAAAAAATAAAAAATACTACCATAAACCAATGAAAAAGGAAAAAAATGCATAAATAAATAAAAAAATGTATGAATTAACATGAATATATGAAAAATTATTTAAAAATAAATAATTTAAAAAATTAAGATATATGTGAGAGAAAAATTATCAAATAAAAGATATTAAAATTTATAAAAAAAATTTACTAGTATATAAATTAAATGCTTCAGATAAGCATAAATAATGATAATAATCAAAACACTTCATGATGCATCTCACATTGCATAGATTAAAAAATATATGAAAATTCAGTAAATTAAATTTTTATTGTACATTATTACTATTATTAATTATAAAAAGAACTAATATATGTCTATTGAGTGTAGAATAGATGATGATAAAGTGTTCTCTTAAGGCATTCCATGGTGTATGTGTTTAAAACTTAATGAGAATAAATCCATTCATGCTAAGGGCTAATATGACCAAAGCTACTTGTGATCTCCAACTAAATTTAATGACTTAGATGTCCCTAAATGACTATTCAAAAGAAAAAAAAATAAAGACAAAAAAAATTCTTATTACAAATGAAATTCTTATTAAAAAAATTGGAGCTAAATTTAATATCTTTATAAGTGGTTTATTGTAATGAAGTTTTTATTAAAAAAATAGGAGACTAAATGTAATATAAAAAAAATATGTTTTTCCTCATTTACATTATTGGGGTCACTAATATTAGAAAAAAACTTATTACAAAAAATTGGAGATTATATCTATTGTTTGTGTAGATGGTATATAAAAAAAAAAACGTTTTTCATCATTTACATTATTGATGTCACAGATATTAGAAATTATTTGGTATTGGTATTTTAGGTTATGTCAACCTTTTTATTTTACCATGAAATTCATGGGATTTTTTTTTCTCCATAGTAATAATTATTTTATTTCTTGAAATGTTGAAATAGAAAGATAATTTTTGTTTTCAATATTTCCACGGTGAATAATATCTTTTTAATAGTTAATTTTTTATATGTTATATAATGTCCACGGTGAATGACATTTTTGTAATAATTATTTTTTCTTATAGTGTACGACACTCCAAATTTTCTAACATTTTATTTTTAAATTTAATTATGATGGCTCCATTTGTAGTATTAAGGTATTAAATGATGTTTTAGTTAGATTTACTCTAGAAATTTTAATTGGAAAATCAATAAAATGTTTAAAATTATATTTTTAATTTTTATTATCAATTAATTTTAGTATTTATAATACAATATATATAATCAAGTGATTAGAAATAAAAAAATGTGTAAATCATATGTTTAAATCTTATACTTTTCAAAAATATCTCAACAAGAGGTTTAAATAAACTATTTGAAGATCTATGTTAACTAATTTATGTGTATATCAACTTCATATATATCTATACATGGAAAGAAAATTAAGAGTTTATGGTTAAAATTTTTATTTGGTCCTATATATACTCTATTTAACATTAAAAAATACAATATAAATAATGAAAAATAACATATCGTATTTTGCATTCTAAAAAGATATATTAGATCTATAATTAAGATGAATCTATGCTAGTCATTTTAAAAAGATTTCATCTTTAAAATACCCATAAGGTGTGTAGGTCCAATCATTTTATATCTAATAATTCTTTGCCTAAATTGATATTTTGTATGATTTTAACATTATAAATCATAAAGTCCTTGGGGTCTTGGTTAAACGGTGATGAGGTTGGCTATTATAGCATTCATCACAGGTTCAATTCCCTTCCCAATCTGGGTGATGTATCTGGACATGTTGATGAAGATGGAAAAAAAAAAAGAGAAAAATGAAAAGTACTACCAAACTTACATAATATAAACTCATTGGTGTTTATTAAAAAAAATAAAAATAAAAATTAATTTCTAAACTAATGAAATGGAAAAAAATGTTAAAATTTATAAAATTTTGAATAGCCGTATAAATTAAATTCTTGATAATGTAGATAGGCATAAATAATGATAATAATAAAAACACTTCATAATGCATCTCACATTGTAGAGATTAAAAAAAATATAAAAATTAAGTAAATTATAGTTTATTTTACATGATTACCTTTATAAATTATAAAAAGAATTAATATATGCCCATTGGGTGTAGAATAGATGATGATAGAGTGTTATCTTAAGGCACTCCATGGTGTATAGGTTTAAAACTCAATGGGAATAAATCTAGGCATGCTAAAGGATAGTATGGCCAAGACTACTTGTGATCCCCAACAGAGTCTGATGGCTTAGATGCCCCTAAGTGACTATTCATGTAAAAAATAGGAAAAAAAATAAAAAAAATAAATATATGAATTAAGCACACACACACACACACACACACATATATATATTTAAAAATATATGTAACAACATTCTTAATTATTAAGATTCAAATCCACTTAATCATAAATATTTGTAATTTGTAATTAGACTTTGTTGTGATACTATAAATTATTTCACATTGTACTTGTTCATATGATATTTTTTTAATTAATCAATTTAAGTAAAAAAAGAAAACAACAAACATAACTACAAATGAAATAAATCATAAACTTTCATATGTATCTATTACTAAAAAAATAGAATAAAATAAATATTTGAAATAAATCTTAATCTTTCATATGTATTTATTACTAAAAAAATATAGAATAAAATAAATATTTATTTATTACTAAAAATATAGAATAAAATAAATATTTATATTTAAATATGATGAAAATAAAAATATGACAATCATCTAATTTTATATATTAAAAAATTAATCTTCTCAAATATTAAACTTAATTATCCCTTAAACATAACCTATATTATATTAGAATTTGGCCTTAGGAATTTTTATTCTTAAGTAAATAAATGAACTAGATTTAAAACTAGCAATTGCACCAAATATTGCAAAGGAAATGTCGTAAGGGAATTAGTGAAGAATCCTGACATATAAAGAACCATTGAAAATAAAAAATTCTATGAAGAACTATTATAAATAATTGATGAAAAGAGAGCCCCACTCAGGCAGGTTCACCTTTCAGTTAATCATATCAACCTGCAACCTCAAATTAAAATCAAAGTTGCAGATCCATAATTCAAAAACCGATCCTAGGACATGTGGGTTATGGCCCACTCTGCTTCCGTTGCGCTACTTCATGCTTACATATATATCGGGAGCATCAAAACCAATCAATCAAGTTCTATAACTCAACAATACATGTGACCCTCTTTTAACATCAGAAACCTCACATGTTTCTCATCGAAAGCAAATAAAAACAATTCATAACCGAGCCTTTTATTCTATAATCCTTGGAGAATATTAATCCCTATTCAGAATCTGACAACCCCTTATCAAATGGTTGGACCTTGGAGTTGAGATTCATCACGATCGCATTATAACCATTGGAAATGAATGATACACCCTTTTGAAATGTGGCAATAATATGTGGTTTAAATAATGTTTATAAACCAGCATTGGAAATCTCGGAATAGCATAGAAAACCTTTGGAATTGATGCGCTTTAAACAGTTCAAAATTCCTTGAATCAACATCAAACCTTCAGAACTTTATACAACAGTAAACTTGCGTGATGTAACAGACGTTGATTTGTTTGAACCACAATCAAACGAACATCGCATTACTTTTCTGCTCGAACATTATCACATGAATGCAACACGAAATAGGTAGTAAATTGAAGATGAAGTGTTGTAACTTCATTGGATCACACTCCAAATTATCAAACCACCCTCGGCCCAAAGGCGCGCGCGAGACCAGTGGTATTATTTCATAAAACCACTCAACTCAAATGGGATTTAAAATGCGTTCAACGCAGGGTTTACACCATGGTTTAATTCGCTCCCTTTTTGCCTTTGTCTTCTCCATTTTGACGCTGTGAATTGATCTCACTGCTATCGATTCAAACACCCAGAATTCTGATGCAGATTTAAAATTCTCAATAAACAGAGTTAACTTCATCTGCGTTCTTCATCAAAAGGACCGGACCTCACCGATTTTTATTGGACCCTTCACACAGGATTGAAAGCGTATTCAATATTCCATCTACAATGATTTATGCATTATGGCTTTAACATAAAATTGATATCGATTAATCCAATCGAATCTATTCCCGATTCAGTCAACAATTCTTGACTCAGAGTTATATCAACATCAATTGGATTTTTAAGCGATTAGAACCTTATGTACACACAGGATAAATGTGCATTTCATTTATACACAGGGAATGTGGATTCAACTGAATTCGGGAAACAAAATTTCATCCACTCTATAACATCATATAAACATTAGATTGCCATCGATCCTGTAAGGATCGGTGGCCAATAAATCAGTGAAATAGTAAACCACGCTAAACATACAGAAAATATATATAACCCATATTTCTATTACATATATACAATATCACATATATTCTAAGGCATTTCAGCCTCAGTACCAGTCCTCATGCTATTACATTGTGCTCGCGCCCTCTCTCTCACTCAATACAGGCTTGTTGTTATATAGATGTTACAAAGGTTGGTTGAGATCCACAAATATCTCCCGGAATTTCTCAAACAACCCTTCATCTTCCCAAATGCACACATGGCAAATCATTTCACTCAATCAGTTACAAAAATTCAGTATCGGTTCAAACAAATTTTGCCCCAAATTTGCATGACTGTTCGCATACCCGCCTTTTCAGCTTCAGATTTGAACTTAATTCAAATCTATTCGGATGCCCCTGCATCATACTCTTGAGGCATACAAATTTATGACCTCTTGGTCATATGTCTTCTACTTCTGTCAGCAATTCTACCCACATTACTGTGGAACTGCTCTTGTGATCTTCCTGTAGCAACATCTTGAACAATGCTACCCACATCCTCTGTGGAATTTTCCATTGTGAGATGCAACAAAACCTCTGCAATAGCAAGTCCTCCCTGCTGCCAGATACCTCACCAAGCTTCTCTCCTGAGCTCAGTCTTTCGGCATCTCTCTAGTTCACTCCTGTGGAACCATTGAGCACTCCTGCTATAGGTTGTTGCAATCTTCTCACCTTCCTCTGCTGCTACCTTCACAAAACATAAAAATCACAAGCTTAACCAAAATTCACAAAATTGTACCTCTTCTTCCTCTATACGCAAACTCCTTCTCCGCAAGAAGTCATTTTCCTGCTCTGATACCACTTGATGAAAAGAGAACCCCACTCAGGCAATTTCACCTTTCAGTTAATCATATCAGCTTGCAACCTCAAATTAATATCAAAGTTGCAGATCCATAATTCGAAAACCGATCCTGGGACCTGTGGGTTATGGCCCACTCTGCTTCCGCTGCGCTACTTCATGCTTACATATATATCGGGAGCATCAAAACCAATCAATCAAGTTCTATAACTCAACAATACATGCGACCCTCTTTTAACACCAGAAACCTCACATGTTTCTCATCGGAAGCAAATAAACACACTTCATAACCGAGCCTTTTATTCTATAATCCTTGGAGAATATTAATCCCTATTCGGAATTTGACAACCCCTTATCAAATGGTTGGACCTTGGAGTCGAGATTCATCACGATCGCATTATAACCATTGGAAATGAATGATACACCCTTTTGAAATGTGGCAATAACATGTGGTTTCATTGGAGATCTCGAAATAGCATAGAAAAACTTTGGAATTGATGCGCTTTAAAAAATTCAAAATTCCTTGAATCAACATCGAACCTTCGGAACTTTTTACAACATTAAACTTGCGTGATGTAACAGCTGTTGATTTGTTTGAACCATAATCAAATGAACATCGCGTTACTTTGTTGCTCGAACTTTATCACATGGATGCAACGCGAAATAGGCAGTAAATTGAAGATGAAGTGTTGTAACTTCATTGGATCGCACTCCAAATTATCAAACCACCCTCGGCCCAAAGGCACGCGCGAGACCAGTTGTATTATTTCATAAAACCGCTCAACTCAAATGGGATTTAAAATGCGTTCAATGCAGGGTTTACACTGTGGTTTAATTCTCTCCCTTTCTGCCTTTGCCTTCTCCATTTTGACGTTGTGAATCAATCTCATTGCTATCGATTCAAACACCCAGAATTCTGATGCAGATTTAAAATGATCAATAAACAGAGTTAACTTCATCTGCGTTCTTCATCAAAAGGACTGGACCTCACTGATTTTTATTGGACCCTTCACACAGGATTGAAAGCGTATTCAATATTCCATCTACAACGATTTATGCATTGTGGCTTTAACATAAAATCGATATCGATTAATACAATCAAATCTCTTCCTGATTCAGTCAAAAATTCTTGACACAGACTTATATCAATAGCAGTTGGATTCTGAAGCGATTAGAACCTTATGTACACACAAAATAAATGTGCATTTCATTTATACACAGGGAATGTGGATTCAAATGCATTCGGGAAACAAAATTTCATCCACTCTATAACATCATATAAACATTAGATTGCCATCGATCCTGTAAGGATCGATGGCCAATAAATCACTGAAATAGTAAACCACGCTAAACACATATAAAATATATATAACCCATATTTCTATTACATATATACAATATCACAGATATTCTAAGGCATTTCAGTCTCAGTACCAGTCCTCACGCTGTTACATTGTGCTCGTGCTCTCTCTCTCACTCAATACAGGCTTGATGTTATATAGATGTTACAAAGGTTCGTGAATCGGTTGAGATCCAAAAATCTCTCCCGGACTTTCTCAAACAACCCTTCATCTTCCCAAACGCACACATGGCAGATCATTTCACTCAATCAGTTACAAAAATTCAGTATCGGTTCAAACAAATTTTGCCCCAAATTTGCATGACTGTTCGCATACCCGCCTTTTCAACTTCAGATTCAAACTTAATTCAAATATGTTCGAATGCCCCTGCATCAATAATCCTCTCTAAACATAAGATTATCCCATTATACCATAAATTGACATCATCAAAATATTGTTGCATCAAATTTCTTGCATAGCTAGTCATCGGTTTGTAATGAGAGAATTTTCACAAATTTCACCTTCCAATTCTCATATGCAATTCCATTCTCATTAGTTTCAGAG
Source organism: Pinus albicaulis (assembly GCA_034641835.2). Taxonomy (NCBI): domain Eukaryota; kingdom Viridiplantae; phylum Streptophyta; class Pinopsida; order Pinales; family Pinaceae; genus Pinus; species Pinus albicaulis. The sequence goes on along the minus strand of CM076576.1, from coordinate 583,216,749 downwards.
GTTTAAAAGTAATATGTTCATCATTTTCCTTAAATTTCTAAGGGAAATAATACCATATCAACACATTTTCATCCAATGCCTGCATATATCACTGACCACACCAATAGTAATAGCACAAATTTGGTATTATGTCGTGTTATATTAAAATATAATTAAGTAAAATCCAAAAAAATAAAATTGCAATTGATAAATGGCTCATAGAACTCAAGGTTGGAAGATTATGTGGTGTTAGATTAAAATATAATTAAGTAAAATACAATAAAATAAAATATTGTAATTGATAAATGGCTCATAGAAGTCAAGGTTTTAGATTAAAATATATTTAAGTAAAATACAATAAAAGAAAAGTTTGCAATTGATAAATGGCTCATAGAACTCAAGGTTTTCATCACGATCTTCATCCATACACGTGAATGGAAGATTATGTGGTGTTAGATTAAAATGTAATTAAGTAAAATACAATAAAAAAAAATATTACAATTGATAAATGGCTCATAGAACTCAAGGTTAGAAGATTATGTTGTGTTATATTAAAATATAACTAAGCAAAATACAGTAAAAGGAAAGATTTCAAAACCTAATAAATAAATAAATATACTATAAATAAATATATAAGTCTACATAATATAACTAAGCAATATTATTTTGAAATAAATATACTATAAATAAATATATAAGTCTACATAATAAATAATCATCAATTTAATTATTAAATTTTATTTAAAAAATAAAATAAAATAAATTTTATATTTAAATATAATAAAAATAGTTAAAATAATTGATATTATACCAACTAAATAATCATCATATAATTTAAAAATAAAACTTACTCGACTATAATAACAAAATTTAATATGAAGAGAACCTTGTGGAGCTTAAAAGGAGAGACAAAAATTAATCGGAAGAGAACCTTTTGGAGCTTAAAGGGAGGAAAGGGTAAGTCATGTTCCTCCCTCCGCCTTCTTCACTGACCGCAGGTTATTTTGATGTAGCGTAACAGTTAGGCATTTTTGGCTGTAGCTGTCGTGCGTGGATTAAACTGAATTGCAATGAATATTATAATATTTTTTGATTGAAATCTTAATTTTTTGGAGTATTTTCTGGATTGCTTACAACTCCCATGATTTTACTTCGTCCACAGCCCAGTTTTTGGTTTATCACTATGTTTTTCTTTTCTTTCTGTATTTTCTGTAGGTAAATCTGGCTTTGTCATCTTGTTTTAAAACGGTACTTTTTTATTATGTATATATTATGCCGGAGATGGTAATGAAGCTCTCATCGCTTCATGGAGATTGGCAGTCCTTTCGATGCGAATGAGATTCAGTGTTTTAGCTGCCCTATCTTGGCTGGCCTAGAACATAAGTTTCTGATAGAAGGGATTTGTGAATAAAAACTGAAAATGTATTGATCATGTACTGGTTTGTATAACTCAATACAAACTCACTGTTTTTTTTTTTCTTTGAAAAAAGAAGGTGGTGATTTTAATTGCTTTGCAAATTTTAAGAATTTATTAACTCATGTTAATATATGTTAATATATGGTAGTTGATTTTAATTAGATTGCAGATTATAAAATTTTTGGAGATCGTAAAAATAATAATTTAATTTATTTTTATGGGTTAAATGTAAGATACATGATTTAATTATTTATCAAATTTTAAAATATTTTAAAAATTTACAATTAAATTCCAAAATATTCTTAAAATTTACAAATATAAAAAACTTAGCCATTTTCAAATACCCTAAAACCTAGTTAAACATAATAGTCAGCTACCTGGAATTACGTGGAACATTATACGTGAGATAACGTGTTCACATTAATTTCCTTTTTCCTTTAAAATGGCTACTTCGGCCTTCAATTGGGGCCGTGCTCGTTCTCTCATATTGCAATCTCTCTTCAATTTAAAAAAAAAAAAAAACAGAACTCCTGCAATTTTTTGGTATAAACAGGTGCTTCAGCCGTCAATTGGAAATAGTGCTCCTTCTTCAAGATTACAGTCTCTCTGTTTATTCCAAAAAATTAACTCCTACACATGATCAATCCCCTCTTCAATTTCCCTCTGCTTAATTGAATCCCGTGCTCGAATTGGAAGTATACGCAGAAATATTCGCTCTCACCATGATTCAATCGACCTACATCTCTTTATCTCATGCTCTGATGTTTCTTCGAAGAGATCTTAGACATATCTGGATTGGGAATACAAGTGAGATTCCGATTGCTACTTCTGATCACTGCATTCTCTTCCCTATGAAATCGACACTGCCCAAGACTCTTGTCTGCTAGTCATCTGTAAATCTATGGAACCCTTCCAACAACTGTCCTTCCGCAAAAAAAAGCATTGGTTTCCTATTCTCGTATGAGCGGTAGAGAAGCCCCAATAGAAGTACGTGCGCAACTCTGGTGTTCAAAAGACCGGCCAACCACCTTATTTATCTATCGACAACAAGGTCATCGACAGGTCGATTGCCCAGTCACTCATCCCTGTCGAGAACAAAAACTTTGGGAGCCTAGATCCCATCGAGGAAAATCTCCCGATCTTGCCCAAAGAATCCCTCAGCTACGAGAACTGGCGACAGTATCAAGGATCAGAAAACTGGGCAGGCCTTCTGGTCAATTAATTGCATCCAAATTTGAGACGAGAAATCATGAGATACAATGAATTTGTGCAGGCAACCTACGATGCATTCGACTTTGAGCCCCATTCAAAATACTCCAGAAGCTGACGATACAGGCAACATAAGATGTTGGAGAAGGTAGGGCTGGACAAGACGGGGTGCAACATCACAAGGTATCTGTATGCCATGTCAAATATTCACCTCCCTAAATGTTTCGACCACCCATACTCAATGGACGACAATACATGGAGCAACGAATCCAACTGGATGGGATACATTACGGTAAGCACAGAGGAGGTGAAGCATATGGGGAGGCGAGACATCGTAGTGGCATGGAGGTGGATTGTGACGCAGCTCGAGTGGATGGAGGATTTTCAGGATATTCTCCATCCCCTCGGAGAGCTGCACAAAAATTCATCAGTGAAGGTGGAGCGAGGGTTTCTGAGCATATATACCTCATGGGACCAAAACACTAGGTATAACAAGATCAACCCGTCGGAGCAAGAAATGAAGAAGCTCGCTTGCCTCGTGGATGTGTATACACAGAAACGCTAAGACGTGAGTATCACCATTAGTGGCCATAGCCTTGGGGGCACCCTCGCTCTGCTTAGCGCCTACGAGGTCGCAGTGAAGGGCCTCAATTCGCACAAAGCCGACCTTGACAGGACCGTCCTTGTGACTGTGTTCTCTTTCGGAGCTCCAAAAGTGGGGAACTGGGCTTTCAAAGAGAGATTGGAGGCGCTGGGGGTTAAGGTTCTGCGTGTGGTGAGAAAATAGGACATTGTACCCAAGATGATCAGGATCATCTTCAACGAAGGGATGCATAAATTTCAGCAACTGATGAAGCCGTTGGTTGAAAATTTCCCGTGGACATATACCCATGTTGGGGAGGAACTCGTGTCGGATCATTGATGTTCACCTTTTCTTAAACAAAACTTCGACCCTCCATAGTGTCACAACCTGGAGAGATATCTTCATTTTTTGGATGGGTTTCAGATCTCGTCTTCCCCATTCCAAGGGTATGCCAAACGAGACGTGGCGTTGGTGAACAAGGCCTCTGACATTCTGAGGCCGGAGTTAATGGTGCTGGGAAACTTGTATCAATTGGAGAACAAAGGCCTTGTCCATAACTTATATGGAAGATGGGTGCAGGCTGAACAAGATCTCAAGGATGTCCCATCTCCTAACCACGTACTGCAAGAGACTCTGACTCTGGGTTTGGAGGTTCCAATAGAAAAGGGTGCAGATCAATGTGTGAAGGTTCTATCTTCTTGAGCTCCACATCAACATATATTTCCAGTGTAACTTAACTCTGATCTACTTGACTAACTCAATTCTTATTTGGAACTTTTCTTAGGTTTGATGAAAAAACTGTGGAAATAGTTACATTATAACAGTTAGCATAAATATATATGCGCACAAAAGAAAGCAACGATATATATATGAAAAAAGTCTATAATATTATTTATAGAAAGTAATTTACATCAAAAATGACAATAGCATGATAATCCAAAATGATGATAAGATCATTTAAATACAAAAAATTATGATTTGTTGGAATTTTACTCCCAACCACCGTCATGAATAATAGTGGCCACAGCCCACAACTTTATCAATTTTTTACTGCAGTGAAGGACAAGGAGCATATCCAAGGTTTGGAGGTGTTTCCACGCAACCAACAACAAACCAAGTACCGAGCCATCCTCTGCGTTTATTGTTTTCAACCACCGCATTGACTTACCATTTTCCTGCACTTTACTGCCCACAACTTATATGGTTTACCCATAAGGCTTTCCGTTGTTAAGTTAAATCCCCACCGATGCAATATCGATGGGACCCACATATCCTTACCGCATCGTATTTTCCGCTTATCCCAATGTATTTCTCTTACCACACTTATCTTTGTTTACCGCCTGCATACCGCACATCGCAACATTTATCACTTATCGTTTAAGCCTGCAATGAAACTTATTTCTTCACCAATGTGATATCGGTGGGACCCACCTAAACCTTTATCGCCCACAAGTTCCCAATTGCAAATTTTTTACGTTACCTTTCTGTGACGATAAGATAATTTATTTGCGATGCGATGCAACAAGTGCATTTCACACATTACAAGGTTTTGTGTTTACCCGTAATGTTCCAAAGTTATGTTATTTGTTTTGCGATGCAATATCGCTGTCGCATATCGCAATCACAATCTTTTAAGTTTTCCGCCGAACTACCGGCAGGCTATGTTATTTTGGTTCCATGTCAGTATCGCACATGACAACCCACAAATTTTAAAGGACAGCGCGAAGTTAAAGTTTGAAATCGCCGAATTGCGCGGATGCAATGTGGACCAGAACCACAGTGCATAAAATTTGAGATCTGCCAATTTGTATTTTGAACGCGTTTTTACGTGTTTTCCTGTTTAATTCGGGAATACGGCCTGTGCACTGATTTAATGAAGAAATGGGTCTTTTTATAGCCCAAGGACAAGAAGTTGTTGAACACCCGTTCAACAATGAATCACATTGATTAGAATTAGGTTTTCAGGCTTCAGCCATTTGCATAAGAAATGTAATTTCAATTTTTTTCAGTGAGTTGAATAAAAAAACGAATTTCATTCATCTCATGTGTTGTATTACGCTATCTGTGTGTATGACTGTTTAATTTCCACAATTTTTTGTAATCTCTGTGTTGTGGGGAAACACATTTCCTCTGTTTATTGTATTCAAGAATTTCAACATGGTATCAGAGTAGGTCTAGGCTCTCAGTGAAAGAAGCACGAACTCGCTCTTTACTAAAGAAGCTGTAATATTTGTTTGTAGAAGTAGAAGTCTCCAACAGTGAGAAAGCTTTTACAACAGTGAGAAAGTTTCTCTTTTATACAGTCAAGAAGATTGTTTAACACAGTCACGATGGCAGCAACATGCACAAGCCTCACAAATCCACAACTACCACAATTTAATGGGAAGAACTATGATTATTGGGCCATTACAATGAGGGCCCTGTTTTCTTCACAAGATATATGGGAGCTGGTGGAGCAAGGTTTCCAAGAACCAGCAGACGCAGTAGTGTTGGCTGCTTTGACAATAGCAGAAAGAGACTTGTTGAGAGATAATAGGAAGAAGGAATCCAAAGATATCTTCTATCTCTATCAAGTAGTACACGAGAGTATATTCCCAAGGATTGCAGTAGCAACAAAGTCTAAGAAGGTGAAGACAACAAAGCTACAAATTTTGAGGAGAGACTTCAAAATTATTCTCAAGACAGCCTATCAAGGCATGGAGAAGGTGAAGACAACAAAGCTACAAATTTTGAGGAGAGATTTCAAAATTCTTTGTATGAAAGAGTCTGATAACATAGACTCACTCTTCACACATGTGATTGGGTTGGTTACCCAGATAAGGTCTAATGGAGAGACACTTGAGGAAAGAAGAATAGTGGAGAAAATCTTGAGAAGTCTACCCTCAAGATTTGATGCCATAGTAGTGGCAATAGAAGAGACAAAGGATCTCTCACAATTTTCAGTGGATGAGCTTCATGCATCCCTGATGTCTCATGAACATAGACTAAACAGAACAATGAAATCCTCATTGGAGCATGCTTTCAAGACACATATGTCTTTTGGCCGAGGTAGAGGTCAAGGAAGATCGAACTACCGAGGAAAAGGAAGAAGCCCATAGAGGGGTGGAAGAAACAACCCTGCAAGCACAAGTGGAAGGGGAAGAAACCAGAATCAAAGCGAAGGCTCAAGCCAGAGTCAAGCACAAGGACAAAGGTATGAAAAATCCCAAGTCCAATGTCATTATTGTAAAAACTATGGGCATAATGCCAATGAATGTAGAAAGAAGAAAAATGACATGAATAATAGGCAAAATGTAAATTTTGCAAAAGAAAGTCAGAACCAGGATAATGTTCTTTTAACATGTAATGTAGCGTAAGAAAAACATGAATATGTATGGTTCTTAGAATCAGGTTGTAGTAACCACATGACTAGAAACATAGCAATGTTTGCCAGTCTGGATGAAAATGTGAAATCTAAAGTGGCAACGGGGACTAAAAGCAAAGTCTCTATCATGGGAAAAGGAAGAATATCAATATTGACAAGGAAGGGAAAAAAGAAGTTTGTTTCAGACATATATTATGTACCTAGCCTAAAATGTAGCCTTCTGAGCATTGGACATCTCGTGAACAAGGGCTACGATGTATTTTTTAAGAATGATGTGTGTACAATCATGGACATACCTCCAAGTAAAAGGGCCATTCCAGAAGTGCATATGACAAAGAATAGGATGTTTCCTCTCAAGCTCAGAACAGACTTAAAGGAAGGATGTGTGGTAGCAGTAGTCACATAAGCGGTCTTTCAAGAAGAGGTGAAAGATGAGAAATGGTTATGGAATTTGAGATTTGGACATCTCAACTTTGGAGGTTTGAAACTCCTACATAGGAAAGAGATGGTAAAAGGATTACCACTCATTGAGAAACTAGACAGCCTATGTGAAGGGTTCATCTTGGGAAAACAACACAGAGAATCCTTTCCAGCAGGAGAGAGCATAAGAGAAAAGGCACCCTTAGAGATTGTCCACTCAGATTTGTGTGGACCAATGTAAACGCCATCTGTAGCTGGCAGTCAATATGTTTTGACATTCATAGATGATTACATCGGAAAGAAATGGGTGTATTTCTTGAAACAGAAGAGTGAATTGTTTGAACAATTCTACCACTTGAAAGCTCTTGTAGAGAAGTAGAGTGAGCACTACATAAAAGTGTTGAGAACTGATAGAGGTGGAGAATACACTCTAAATATTTCCTACGTTTCTGTAGGGAGAATGGCATACAAAAGAAGTTTACGACAAGATATACACCACAACAAAACAGTGTGGCAGAAAGGAAGAACAGGACCATCATGGACATGGTTAGAAGTATGTTGAAGGAAAAACACTTGCCAAATGAGTATTGGGCAGAAGCTATCAATTTTGTAGCATATATTTTGAGTAGATTCCCAACCAAAGATGTTATGAACATAGTTCTGTAAGAAGCATGGAGTGGAACAAAGCAGTTTGTCACTCACATGAAATTATCTGGAAGTATGGCATATGCACATGTCCCAGATTAGCTAAGAAAGAAGTTGGACAACAAGGGGGAGAAGTGTATCTTTGTTGGATACAATGATGAATAAAAGGCCTAAAAGCTCTATAATCTATCCACCAAGAAATTTATAATCAGCAAAGATGTGTAGTTCATTGAATAAGAAGCTTGCGATGGAAGCTTAGAGAAAACAATGAATGTGAAGACATGTGTGTCTCACGAAGAACAAGAGGAATGCACAACAGAAAATAATTCCTCCACGGTGGCTCCTCCTCCACCTACACAAGCTCAGAAGAGCACACCACAAGCAGGAAACATAATAGCCTTAAGAAATCAAGGAAGCGCTTCTCCAAGCACACCACAGGGATCAGAAACTCCCTCGAGTTCAAGTGGAACTCCAAGCACACCAAGAAGACCAAGATTCAGAAATTTGAGTGAAATTTATGATCAAGATGTTGATAATAATAATGGTCTGAACTCTTTATTTTCTTTGTTTTGTCATGTTGTTGATCCAATCCATTTTGAAGATGCAGTAAAAGAGGAAAAATGGATTGAAGCAATGAATGATGAGATTGGTGCAATAGAAAAGAATGACACATGGGAGTTAGTGGACCTCCCACAAGGTAAAGAAGTCATTGGAGTAAAATGGGTCTACGAGACCACAAGTAATGCTGAAGGCAAAATAGAAAGACACAAGGCAAGACTTTTTGTGAAAGGCTAAAAGCAGCAGCAAGGAAGAGATTATGAAGAAACCTTTGCACCAGTTGCAAGGATGGACACAATGCGGACAATGTTGTCCATATCAGCATAACAAAAATGGAAAGTCCACCAAATGGATGTGAATTCAACATTCTTGAATGGAGTGTTGAAAGAGGAGGTATATGGTGAACAAACTCTAGGCTATGAGATTGAAGGCCAAGAGCACGAAGTATGCAAGTTGAAAAAATATCTTTATGGGATGAAGCAAGCACCAAGAGTATGGTACATCAAATTTGATGCTTACCTGACAGAAAATGGGTTTGAAAAATTTGATAGTGAACCCACACTCTACATTAAAGAAAATGATGGTAAGATCCTTATTGTTGTTTTATATGTAGATGATTTAATTTTCACAAGAAATGAAGTTTCTCTCATTGCGATTTTAAATCAGTCATGAAAAGTGAATTTGAAATGACTGATTTGGGTTTATTGAGATACTTCTTGGGCATAGAATTAAAGCAAAATTGAAAGGGAATTTTTATTTCCCAAGAAAAATATGTCGCAGAAGTTTTAGAGATTTAACATGTCATTGGCTTGAGGGGTCCTAACCTAGGTTTAGAGGTTAAGGATAGCCAACAAACCCATATACTACTAGCCCTTTCGGAAATGACCCGCTTTCACAAGCCAAGGTCTCACCCGAAGTATTATGGGAGGGTGCTGGAACCAGGTTTCCGCACCGTGGGAGAGAGTAGGTAATTAAGGCAAATCTGCGGTTGCAACTATCGTGTTCACACAGAATGAGCCTATTCACAAGCTCTTAATAGTATAATTAGCACATAACCATAAAAAAGCTACTATGATTAACAGAGCTAATCAATACATTCACATCCACGTGCGCATCAGCAATTATCATTATAGAACATTATCATCGCAGCTAATTCAAGATTACAGATACATTCACATCTTAAATAAATAACATAGATGCACTTCAGTAATAAACGTGGTCAATCTAGATAGCATAAAGATACTTCAAATATATTCTGCATTCATTAGTATCCAAAGACCCACTTACAACCCAAACAAAGCCTGCGCACACAGCCTAGCGGGGTCTGCACACAGCAGGACTGAGGATCGCCGCGCACATAGCCAACAGGAGTCCTTACCCAAAACAACCCAAACACATCTCAACAACTCGCACGTAGCATCATTCTTATGTATTTCCTACCTACCAGACCCAACTGTATATCTATTTATAACATAGTAGCCTTTGCTATCTTATGGTCTGCAAACCGTGGTTTGTGGACCCTAGAGCTACCCTTTAACCCATTACAAACATTAGGGGATTTGACCCACCCCAAAACACCTATGCAAGACTGACTATTAAAAAATTATATCAAAACGCGGTGTAGGGAACCGCATTCCAACAGGCCCCCAACACAATCTTGTGACTTGTCTCTAGTCACAATGGCCGTGGGGTTTGCATCTTCGCATGAAGTTGCTTGATCGCATCAACCAGAGGGGGCGGTACTCCTTCGCTCTGCGCAGCATCGTTCTGTGAAATATCCACCAACTTCTGCAAAGTTGGGCCTTTTGTAGCAGTAGTGACACTTTCCAACGTCTAGTTCAATTTCTTAACTGCGACATCCACTTCCTGAGAGAGCTTGAGGGCTTCATCGGCCAATGGCTTAAGGTGGTCACTGAGAACCTTCTTTTGTGGCGGAGCTCTTCAAGATCATCTCTAAGTGCGTGGCTGGTACGAATTCATGCTAGGCGTTGAGCAGGTAATAACATGGGCATTGTAGCTTCCATCTGCTTGAACTCTTCTTTCTTCTGGCAGAACTCTTGGGTGATTTCATGCAAGAGAGGATCGTGTTGCACCTTAGACCACAGCTGCATAGCTGTCTCCAACAATTTTGTGCCCTGAGTGATTTGAGCTGTAATGGCATTGGTGGCTTCTGTGACCAGCATGGCTTGCTGACCTCGTACCTCAGGTGGAGTCTCGGGCTGCAATTTGGCCTACAAGGCAGCAATTTGCTGCTCCATCTCTGTCTCGACAGTTTGAATCTTGGTCCTAGATACCTTTAGGGTGGCAAAAAGCCCTTAAATATTGGCTTGGGGAGTAGCAGAAGCCAATATATCCTCATTTACATCTACGCATAGCCTACTGATTAAGCATTCCAACTCAGTATGCTGCGTGGCGGCAAGGGTGCATGTAGCCTATGCTTGGGACACCTCACCGGTTTTTTCCACAATCGTCTGCTTAGCCGTACTGAGCTGATGATGCACCCGAAGGTCTTGGTATTGAATCTTCTTGAAGAGCAAGGTGTGGAGGACTTGTAGTGGTTCATGCGGGAGCCGGGCCAAGTCCAATTGCACCTCTGAGTAGGCATGTACTTACACACCTAAGGCAGGTGGACTCAAGATGAATGTTGCACCTGGTAGGGGGAAGAGGCAACTCTCAGTTGTGAAGACAAATTCACTGCTGGTTGCTGGGGGCGACCTTGTCTGAATCATGCTTATCTGTAGGGTGTCGGTTTTGAGCTATAGAGCTTGAAGCTTAGACTAGAGTGTAGCAACTGTGGCCTTCTGCTGCTCTTCCAAAGCCAACCACTTATCTTCTGAGGTGAGGGTGACTACGTCTGCGATCTACTCCAGGTCTTCCTCTGTCAAATTAACTTTTGTCTCCCTGCTAGGCCTTATGGCCCTTGTTTCTTTCATTGACCTTTAAAAGGGTCGGCGGTCTACTTCGTACCCTGTGGGGAGTCAGCACCCTGCACATCCAAACCCTCTCTATTTAGATCCTGTTGCGACTCTGGCTCCACACCCTTCTCAATGTCCTTGCCATGTCCTATTGTCTCTTTGGTGGTGTCAGGCGAGGTGGTCTTCTTGGTGCTCATACTTGCAGTGTCAGTTGTACCTGATTTGAAGCCCAGTTTCCAGTGTGTCGGCCAAGTGGTAATGAGTCGGTCGATTTCTTCATCGGAAACCATGTATGGCAGTGATACCCATGCCAGATCCTTACAGCCCCAGATCTGCACATTATGCATTGTGACCCGGAACGCTGTGATGCTCTTGTACTTGTCATAGATCACTGGTGACAAGTGCAGTTGGGAGTGGATTGCTGCTGCAAGCCGGATCTAAAATAGTACCCAGAAGACTTTATTATCTTCAATGCGCTACTCGTCCTTTGAATCCCACAAATTCGCGTAGTGCACCCTCTTTCACATATCTAGCTTGAGCACAGGGAGGACCGAGTCTTCCAGGGCTTCCCATGCTACCAACGCGATGAGGAGCAACAACCAGGAGTATCAGAATGCTCGTACATGATCCTGGGCCTCACCTACATTCTCCAAAAATTAGTTACACAGGAACTGGGAACAGTTGAAGCAGACCCCCTTCTCGCATTAGCCAACCAATTGAATGACATAATCAGGGATGGTCTTAACCTGGCACTTGCACAACATTTTACATGCCAGCAACAAGGTACCCATGTGCGCTTCAGGGTCACTGATGGTGTTAATTAGGAACCCCCTAGTGTTCCGCTCCACATTTTAGTCGCCACACACCTTATCAGCGATCTATTGCTCATACTTCTTACCCACACGCTCCATGGGATTTGACCCTTCCATGAGTAGACGAGTAATACGGTGAATGAGGGCGACACCAATGGGAATGCGATGTTGGATCCATAAGCTGCCGTCATGGACCAGGGCTAGAAGTTATCGCATAACTCGTTCAGTCATGTTGTATCGACCAAAATGAGGCATTCGCCGAAAGTTTAGTAAACCCAATTTTTCTAGCCTGCTTGCCCATGGCATGGGGATGACCCGCAACATGTCGTATTCCAGTACTCTTTCCAAGTATAATTCAGGTGCGAATTCTGGGAAGGCTTCCAGGTTGGCCAGGTTATGATCGTCGAATTTTATCGAGTGGAGTTTGCCAAAGGATTCTCCAATTATGGGAACCTCGCCCAGAATTAGTGGAATTTGTAGGTATGCGCACATTCCTTCCAGGTTCTTCGGTGTGCGTACCGAGGGCTGGCGAGGCCAAACATAGGGTGGCATCCAAGTGATTGGTTCAGTGATTCGAGCCTCTTCCTGAGCAGACAGAGGTCTCTTTGATGGGTTGGGAAAACGTGCCTAGGGTACCATTCAGGGGGACTTCACATTTCAAGGGGAGGTGCATGGCTTCCCTCTAGCCCATTTTGCAGACCTCCCCTGCCCTTGCTCCTCGCCTTTCCCTTTACCCTTCTTTTTCTCAACCTTCTTCTCCTTGGTCAGCGTGGACACAACCTCTTCAACTTCAGGGGTGATCTCTTCAACTTCATCTGTGGAGACCATGGTCTGTGATGATTCAACTAGATTAGTTATAGTCATTCTCGCTCAGAAGATAAATTCGGGGTTGCTACTATTAAAAGGGGTAGCTCACCTAGACATTAATAGAGTGCAATAGTCACAGAATTTTGCAAATCCTAAAATGTTCAAAATCATGGAACCCACTTCTGATCTACCCTTCTGCTTTTATAGCCTTATATATAGACCAACAGTTGGATGAGGCTTATCAGAAACTTACCATCACGCAAACGGTAAAAATTCTTCGGAAATCGCCGCATTAATTTCTGACTTCCCGCTCCTTTCAATGGAAAAATTTTCTTTTTACCCAGTTTTACTGTTCCAATGGCTAGTTTTCGCAGCTGTGTATTAACCCTGCGCACACAGCGCACCTCCCCGAGCTTCCAAACCTGCGATCAACCCCTGCGCATATAACAAGTGTGCTTATGTTTTTCTTCCAACCTGCGCGTATGCCACCCAATACAGCTACGCTGGCCATATAGTCATTTGGTCCAGTATGGTTTGAGCCAACTACCGTTAACATACCCTGGGACAGTGTCACCACGCAGTGTGGCTAACTGGACAGCTCCTTCGTTAGTGATTTCCTTTACCATATAGGGACCTAGCCAATGCTTACGGAACTTCCCCGGGTGCTTCGCAAACTGGATATCATATAGCAGGACCAATACTCCCTTCGAAAAGATCTTTTTCCGAATATGTCGATCATGCCATGCTTTTTCCCGCACCTTCTGAACTTCCTAATGGAAGTTAGAAATGAATCGGTCTTCCTCCAAGGCAATAAGTTGCACTAAATGCTCCTCCATGATATCAGGCTCTACCATGTTGGTAAAGGCTACGATGTGTGGGCTAGGAACAATAAATTCAATGGGAATAATAGCCTCCTTTCCATAAACCATCCGGAACGGTGTTTTCCCGGTCAATTTCTTACAGGTGATTCGATAGGCCCAAAGGACTGATGGGATACGCACGTCCGAATTGTCATGCTTGACATTGTAGATCTTGGTCAATGCTTGTTCCAAAATTTTATCAAAAGCTTCCACAGTTCCATTTGCCTGTGGGTGATATGGCGTACTTTTGGCATAGTGGATCTGAAATTCTTCAGTCAAAGCCTGGATTGTCTCATTAACAAAATTCATACCCCAATCGCTCATCAAGAAATTTGGACAGCCAAACCTGGTTAGGATATGTTCAAAAATAAAGTGCGCAGCAGTATCTGCAGTGCAATCCTTTACAGCTTGCGCTTCGGCCCATCTGGTTACATAGTCAGTTGCAATGATGATGTAGCGGGCGCCTGTCTTATTCCCTGGCGAGTTGATGGGCCCAACGAAGTCTATAGACCATTTTTCAAATGCTTGCAGGGCCATTTATGACTGCAATGGAATTTTGTCTCTGCACAATGGTCGTCCTATCCTTTGGCATGTGTCGCAGGCTTTGAAATAGTCATGAGAATCACTATGAAGTGTGGGCCACCATAGTCCAGCTCTTAAGATCTTCTGCGTCATTGCTTTCCCTGCGTAATGACCTCACTAGTACAAAATTACTAATTAGTTACTAAAAAAATGACTAAAATTTGTATATAAACGACTATTTTTCAGTCGGTGAACAATAGTAGCTAATCTACAGTATCTTATAACGCAACAACCTTTTAGTCATTTTTAGCTTAGTCATTAATTGGTTATCTCAATTTTGTTTTCTAGTAGTATATTTGGTCATTAATTTAGTCACTGATTTGGTCATTAGTTTAGTCATTAAATTGGTCATTAATTTAGTCATTGGTTTGGTAATTGATTTAATCATTGATTTGGTCATTAATTGTCACAATTAATGACCAAATATACAACAAAATATATTACTATATGATCACCCAAGAAAACCAATTAATGACCAAAGAAATGTGACTAAAATGTTGGTCGTATTATAAGATACTGTAAATTAGCTACTAATAGTCATATATATGCAAATTTTAGTCATCGTTTGAAACCAATTAATCACCAAAGAAATATGACTAAATTTTACTCTTGTTATAAGATACTGTAAATTAGCTACTAATAGTCGTATATATGCAAAATTTAGTCGTCATATGTAATCACAAATTTATCATTTGCAATATTCATTTATCTTTTTTTAGTATTTTCATATTCCTTATATAAATGACGAATTTAGTAATTTATATTCATTTCATTTACTTTCATTAATAGTCATTATAAATGACTAATTTAGTCGTATATTCATTTTATTTTTATGCATCATTAATCAATATAAACTATTAATTTAGTATCTTTAAATTGATTTTGTGTTCATTATTAATCAACATAAATTAATTTGAATGATTTAAAAAATGTCATACAATGCGCATGTTCATCTAATATGAAAACACAAGGTTGCATATGTTAATTACAATAATAAACAATATCAAGTGCAACTATAAATAATTTCAACCACATAAATTATATTATATAAAATGTCAAATATTACAATATGAGTTTCCAACTTAATATTGGTTGGAAGATAATTTACAATGAAGTATTGTTTCATCACTTCAAAACATTATCATTATGTTTCTAAGGCATTTCATGTGAATTCACCAACTCTAAAAACTTTACCATCAATCTCCATGTGTGTGTCTTATGCGAGATATTGGATCTACGAGTACCACTAGACCAATTCTCTTCTCTCTCTTTAATTTTCATTTTGTCGCTATTGTATTATTTTTCTCCTCTTTCTTCAATCCCTGCTTCTACCATCAATACTGAGTTCATTTTATGACACAAAAAAATTTATAAGACATGAAAGTCGATGAAAACAAGAATATAAACTAAAGTAGACTATAAAAGATTTACATAATATATACCTCAACATCAACAATATTGTTAATGCCATTTTTCCCCATAAAAGAAAGAAACTCGAATAAGTTTTCTTTAGTTGGACAATAGTGGTCACTATGTGGCCAGATGACTTGTATAAACAAAGAAAATAAAATGTCACAAATAAACACAACAGAGATAACAAATTTCTACTAAGAATGTCTCATGCTCTACTTTTGTAGTTGTATTGTTTTCTCTAGTTATCTCTAAGAAGCAGTGAAACTTCAACAATAAAATTATTTAGTAGAGATCTAATACGTGGAGTAAAGTATTGTTTACACAAGATTACAACAAGAAACTAAAAAATAATAAGACAAGACTTTGTAAATTGCGATACTAATCAAGAATATAGCTCAATATCATAATTTTCAATTGTCAACATACTATTCTAGGGGAAAAAGGATCCAATTCCCATAAACCAAAAAATTATGTATGTCCCTTGTTTTCCCTGTAATTAATTGAGAAAGATTAGCACATGTAATTTCCATTTAGAATCTTTGAAATGATTCTATAAATATTCAAAGAAAACTTAAAGTTACTCATTCATTTTTTCTGATGCAGACAAAACTGAATATGCTAATATTTTTTTGAGTTGGAGAGTCTGCAATTCATCGTGTCCAAAATCATTTCTTACTGTCATGACTGTTTTTTTTAATGATCAGGAAACGGACATATATTTGATCAGAAAGCATATTTTTTAGAATATATTCCATTTTCCTAATTCAAAGCTAAATTTCCTTCTAGTACAACTTTCTTTGAAATGAGGATTAGATTAATTGGAGTTCAGCGAAAATCATCTCCTTAGGGTACAAATTCTATAATATAGTATAATATACAACTTCAATATGAAAATATATGTTGCAATGTCACTGTATTTTTCATCCAAAATTCTTAAATAACAACAACGCAAATGCATATAGTGGTAGTAAAGCATAGAGCCAAAAAATCCACAGAGAGAATCAATCTTGGAGACATGACACCCTGATCTGAAAGATTTATACATTGCTGATATAAGGCAATATGAATATAGTGCCAAGTCATAAACAATCCATTTCTTAGCTTGAAATCAACATATACAATGAGCAAACAAGGGCAATAGAACCTAATTTGGAGGCTTATAAATAAGTGACAAATATCACTTCTACAGGAAGAAATGGACCAGAGTTGACCCCTTAAATTATGAGCTTAATTTTTGGAGTACGAATAGCTCTTCCTCATTGTACAAACTCAACAACATTTATGGCTCCCTTTTTCTCCTAAGTGACAGTCTCTGTACACATGTAATTAAGGCATGTCCATAACCCACACACAGAGATTGTGATAGCAGCCAAAAGAGGTTAAATCAACCCACAATAATGCTACAACAAGCAAGGAAATCTGTCTAGAAAATCATCCTTCAACACAATTTCACACTCAGGAGGTACGAACTTCAGCAAATGAGAAAAATATCAATCCTACCTTCCATAAACACGCCCACAAGACAAAGACTAGATTTGAGCTCCCTTGTGACTGGTTATTGTACTTCCTTTGTTACAGAATTAGGCCAGCTAAGTGTAAGAGTTAATATGACCCTCTTGAGTGGAGAACTCGACCGCTTGGAAAAACAGAACCTGACCCACGGAACAGAAGATTTCAGCCTCTTTCACAATACTAAACTTGTTCTTCCTTGAGATGAACTTGACCAACAATGAATAAGGATGAACTCAACCCTAAATGCAATGTTCACTTCCTTTCTAAGCATTATTGAGAGGTTGGAGACTTAGAGGTTGATTTCAAATTTCCCAGCTACATTGATTGACACTTGAGGCTAATGCCCAAAGATAACCTTGCCAACAACAATGAAGCTATTTGTACATAGAATTATCAAATAAAGTACAAACTAGCAGATATGGTCATTGATAATGGAAACCAAAAAAACCTTCTCTTGCTTCAATTGAAAAATAAACTCAAGTTACCAAACTCAATTCATCCCAAATCAAATTAGCTTGGATGGGTCAAAGATGCACATTAGCTTGTGCTAATCACTTGACAAGAGATCAGAATGTTGCTAGAAGATGGAAAGATTTTTCCCAATATCTTATATGTTCTTACAAACAAAGATGAGAATATTTATGAAAATAAGATGATGATAACAAGTGTAACTAATTTCTCCTTTTCCTTGAAGTAATATAAGTGGCATTTAAAAAATAAAAGGAAGCCTACAAGAGAGGAATGCCACAAATCAAGATATATTGTAGTACATAAAATTCGAAATATAATGAAGTTAATTAATGGAGTAACTGATGGAGAAATAAAATGGGGTCATTGGTGGTTGTTTGTATCCTAAACACAGGAGTTACAGTTATATTTTTACAAATACACTGTGATACATTCCCACTTGCCACTTGGCACCTAGTATTACTCTCACCTATTCCTCCTTTCTTACAAGGAATTTCTCCCTAAATTAGCAATATGGAAATAAGTAATTCCTTAAAAATCCTAGAAGATCATCTGATCTAGTGACAAGACTAGCCACCTATTGAATCATATCTAGAACCTTTGATAGCCTTTCATCAGTGTTGTCACTGTGTACATCCCTAAGGAAATGTACAAACTCCTCAAGCAGAACTAGCAACACTCTAGAAAAAATATTTCTAGTATTAGATCCTATCTGGGCTTCATAGAATTGCATTATAGTAACCTTTTTCTTTGTATCTGAGTGAAGAAACACAAATGATAGAGCCTTGTGGCACCATTCTAGCGACAAAACTGGAAAAATTTTATTCAACTATGTTTCCAATTCATGCAAAGTAGCTAATGCATGGAAATTCTGTTGTCGTAAAACTACAAGCATTGGAAGAACCACATGGACCATCTCCTGAACAAGATCTACACTTGGTATACCCAAAATTACCTCTACAAATTCACTTCTCATAATTAGGTGTGTGACAAACCTTTCTTTCAAGTATTCAAACGGCTCATCTCTAATTCCACCAAACTTGAAAATGATTGATCTGATTCCTCCCTTCTATTTAAAACTAGTAGATTTATGTGTTAACCTAGTAGCTATTGCTCTTACCCAACTATTTGAATTGTCAAGCTAATCAATCCATAAAGCAAATGGGAAAAAAAAATAATATCCATGGACATCAGCCATTTTCATAATTTCTTCTACCATTTCCAATAAAGTCTCAAATACATCCGAATTCTCAGTGGATTCCAAAGCATGTTTCAATATTCCAAGCATATTTTCTTCTTTTGTTTTTTTGCATGCGTCATCATCTTCAAACAAAATATCCATTACATTATTCTCAATGAAGTAATGGATTTTCAAAAAAATTATCTCCTCGGTCTTCTTCTCATAAAGTGGAAGTATATCCAGGCATTTTATCCACCAAAGTTTTGTTCCCAGAAGGCCACTTTTGATTGCATGGCATAGAAGATGAGAAATTCTTCCCACAGTAGCAACACGAACTTGCTCTAATGATTCACTAAAAATAATTCGAGAAAAGAGAGACTGACAAATACTGAAAGCAAACTCTAACAACTGTATTATTAAGCATGTATTTCCTTTGATATAAATTTACATCAAGGTGAATTTTCCCTGAGTTAGATGAATTTTTTTTATCACATTGAGCACAAAAGAATCCTAATATAAGAACATCTATGTTTCCCAAATTCACTTTCAAACCTAAATTTTTGTGGATTTGACACAGAAATTTGGTTACATAATTAATTGCTAAAAGAGTAGTAGATAAAATGCAATGTATCCAATATCATGAAATAAAATCTCACGAACTTTGTCAAATTTGTCTTCAACAAAGACCTCCAATATTCTACACATGGTTGTCATAACATCATAGCTAGACTTGAATGCAATAATTGGCATAGATGCAACATCTTCATCTTGGACATCGACAATCTAATCTTGCAATGCTAAGTCCAAAACCTCAAAAATGTTTTCACTCATTGCTTTGATCCCTACCTTAGGCAACATACTCATAATTCTGCACTTTGTCTTCTTGATGATATTAGATTGGATGTTAATATCAGAAAACAACCATGGAAGTTTTAAAATTGACAAAAGTGTTTCTGTGTTCACAAATCTTTCTCTATTGCTTGTATTTTGAAATGTCTGAGAAAACACACTTATCATTGAGTAAGTCTTTAGTTTTACATTAAACAATGCATCTAGGGAATATGACATATAAAATATGAAGGAAAGCACCCATGGAAGAATCATAAATAGTGGTCCATTGAATGTACAAGATTCTTGATAGGAATTATTTCTGCATCCAGTGATGATGATGCTAAATGTATAAAGTCGAAAAAAGGCCTTTGTAATGTACCATCTCCTTAAGCAAGTAAACTGCAAGATGCAGACATGAATGATGAGCTAATAATACCTTATACTTGAAGCCTTGTTTTGACAAGGCATCTATTCAACAATTTCAACATCCAAGAGGCAAATGGTTGCTAGTGTACCTCTCATGTAACATCAATTAGAATACCCACACTGTCTGGAGACTTGGAGAAAGCAAGAAGGTCACTGAAACGTGTTGGAGAGCTGTAGATATAAAATTCAGTAAAGGACATGTCAAAGCATGTTATAGAATAAGAAGTATAAATTGTGAAGCTGGATTCAGTTGCTTAAAATGATGCAACATATAATAGGTATGAGGATAATTACATAAAGTCCATTTTCTGGAATAGGAATTCATGACCAACCTAACTGCTAATGAAGCATGTCTGGTTGCCCAGGTGTAAAATGAATCTCTCTCAAAATTGAGAAGTGTGACTCCTTCACCCAGAAAATAGAATGGTCCACTACTAGATAAGTAAGTCATTGGCCTAAATGGACTAGATAAGTAAGTTTCTGCACGATGTGAAAAGAGAGTTTTGGACAAATTTTGGAAATTTTCTATAGAAAAAACTAACTCTCAAGCATGGCATGAGAAGATTGATGCACATATTCTAGAGCCCAATGAGTTCTGACAAAAATAACTAAAGAAAATTTCATGAAAATTTTCAAAGTAAAAAAAATAAAAGCAAGACAAAGTTCATGTAGGCTAAGAAATCCAAAAAAACATGGAAGCCCCATACTACTTTGACTTTATCGGATGTGGAAATTAAAATAGTGTACTGGGGTTGTTTCTAGCTCAACACATCATTGCTTACAAATCAACAAATTTATACAACCTATAGAAAATATTTGAGAACAGTTTGATGTTTTTTTACACACTTGAAGAGGCCAAGCCACTAGTGAATAGCTGATAATTGCCAACAAACTATACTCAGGATTTAGAAAAAATAAGGTAACATGAAATATAGTACCAGTCACACATGCATTTAGAGTGTTGATTGATCAATTTTTCTACCTATGTGAAGAATATATGACTTTCTCTCAGATATATTTCAGTGTGTTCAAGTCTCACTTGCATTTCCAGCAATAACTCAAACACCTTTTCCAGATATGTTCATCAAGGAAAACAATTGATATGTTGGCCAGACATATGATTATAAGGAACTCACAATTTCAACAAATATTTTAAGGGTCATTACCCCTTTGAGGATTTTTTTAGTAATTGGGGAGGACACCTTATATGAGAGGAAGTCACCTTGCACAGATTTCCAAGCTATTATGATGAGGATGTCCACTAATTGATAATTACATCATCTTCTCCTTTATACATTGTACTTCTACCATGGGATTTGCCGAGTTATTGATGGAAATTTATACTCATGATGCCACAAGTGCCACTTTATTGGAGTTTTGCATGGTCTTTGTGCATTCATTCAAGGTTTGAAGAAGGAATCCACTTTGGAGAAGGCCACACATGCTTCTAAGGAGGATTCATTCATTGTTCGTGAAGGTAGATACATGGTCAACAACTTGGAGGAGGAACCATACTTCATGGTGCCATTTTTTGGAGGATTTTTGCAAAACCAACTCCATTATCATGTTATCATTGAATTCTATCATGGAGCTAATTGATTGAGAGAATTATTGTATTCTTTTTCTAAAATAATTTCATGATTTTTCTTGGAGTAGAAAAGGGATCTCAACATCCTATTTCTATTTTTAGTATAGATTTGTTTAGGAGGTTTGAATGGTAATATTTTATCGTATTCCTTACAGAGAATACTGAAACTAGGAAAAGGTTATAGTAATAGTTGTGAGCATGCTTACAGTGCTTCAGTTACAACAAAATACACTATGGCTACTAAAAAGAAGTGGTAGCAAAAAAATTCCAAGGGTTGGAAATAGCACTAACCATTCGAAAAGGCAAGAAGGAGATACAAACATTGAAGATAATTTTCCAAAACATTCAATAGGTGAAAATACAAAGCTTCCTAGACAATACGGTTTAAAAATTTTTGATGTATTATTTGGTAGGGGGTGGCATGCATTAGATGTCCCCTTATTTGTTGCAACTGATCAATCAATGGTTGCAATCACAGCCTTAATACTTGTCAATAAGTTATGTACTTTAAATTTGTTATCCTTGTTATCTGGTAGAATGGATTTCATTCACATTGTAGATGGGAGCCTTTTGAAGGAAAGGGAGATTCATATTTAGTGTGGTTATTATTTTTTTTAAAACAAAAGCTTTGCAGAATTACAACACAGACAGTGAAGTGTGTGGTATATGAATTAAGTAGATAGTGCTACTTAATAGGGAAAATTTATAAGCTTGTGTAGTCTGGTGTTTGAAGATGTCTCATACAGTTTTTCAAATGAGGTTGTCAATGATAATGGTCTTTTACTAGCTGATTGAATACTCCTGTACATCCAAATGTTTTGCATAAACACTCCAAGTTTGGTTTTATATTTTACTAGTTGATTGACTACCCCTTTACATCCCAAAGTTTTTTGAGTAGCACCCTCTATAGGAAGTTAACACATGGCATGTAAAAACCTTTACTGATAAATTATTTCACATTTATAGAGTAGTGTTGCCTTCCAAGGGAGATTTGGATGCTTTAAAGTTTTGACTGTTAGAAAATGAATCCACTTCGGAGAGCACCCAACCAAGGGTCAAATGAAGTTATTAGAGCATATTTTAGGAAGGAAAAATCATTCTAAGGGTGGGCATGGATGTTATAAGGATGACATGTGTAAAAGGAGACCACTTAATGGCACAAGAAGCCAAGAATAGGGCAGCGCTCCACTTTACAAGTGATATGGACATCATATATCCACAACTGAACCACTAAATGAGATACACCCTATAATATGATGACACTTGGCAAGATTGACGATTTCCAAAAGGGGCCATATAGAAGAGCACTCCAACCTAAGAGACATAGACTTTTGTTGATATTTTATTGTTATTTCTTTGAAGAAAAGATGAATCCATAGCTTTCTAAAGTATTCTCTATAACAGTTTATTAGAAAAAAATTAGTAAGACAAGCTATATAAGGAGGAGCACTATTAACCTAAAAATTGAATTGATGTGAAGGAAAAACCCCATAGGCCAAGTATAAAGTTCTTTGCAAGAAAGGGAGAAAAGGCCCATGAAAAATTTATTCTTCCGTCATTGTCTCCCTTTCTGTAGGTTGGATTGATGTGCAAGGCTGCCATTATAATCTGCTAGTGTACATTCTTATCTGGAGGTGTTGCTTTTGGCCATGGAATTAGAAGGCTTTGGCAGTGATCTTTTAAACCTTTCATGCTAGAAGAGAAGCATGAATTCTGAGAAGGAATAAGTAGAAGTTTCCAGCACAGATTTCTAGGCTGAAAAGGTGGTCTGGTTGCACGCATTTCCAAGCATTTAATCCTGGTTTGATAGCTTATTTTTTAAGGAACAAAAGCAGTTCTGTCAGCTTGAATTTCAAGGAGAATTTTGCAGGTCAGTGGCACAGATTTTGAGGAAGGAAATTATGAGCAGTGGCATGAATTTAAAGGGACAATGTTCTGTGAGTGGCATGAAATTTGTGGTGCTAGTTTCAAGGACAGTGATGTTTTTCTGAGCAGAGAAAGTGTGTTAGTGGCACATATTCCTAAGTAGTGATTGTTAGATAGTGAACGAGTTTCAAGGACAATGGCACGATTTCAGTGTGTTCAAGTCTCACTTGCATCTCTAGCGATAATTCAAATTTCAAACACCTTTTTCAGATCTATTCATCAAGGAAAACAATTTATTATTGGCCAAACATATGATTATAAGGTACTCACAATTTCAACAAATATTTTAACGGTCATTACCCCTTTGAGGAATTTGTTAGTCAATGGGGAGGACACCTTATATGAGAGGAAGTCACCTTGCACAGATTTCCAAGCTATTATGATGAGGATTTCCTCTAATTGATAATTACTTCGTCTTCTCCTTTGTAGATTGTACTTCTACCATGGGATTTGTAAATTTATTGATGGAAAATTATACTCATGATGCCATAAGTGCCACTTTATTGGAGTTTTGCATGGTCTTTGTGCATTCATTCAAGGTTTGCAGAAGGAATCCACTTTGGAGAAGGCCACACATGCTTCTAAGGAGGATTCATTCATTGTTCATGAAGGTAGATACATGGTCAACCACTTGGAGGAGGAACCATAGTTCATGGTGCCATTTTTGGAGGATTGTTGCAAAACAAACTCCATTATCATGTTATCGTTGACTTGTATCATGGAGTTGGTTGATCGAGAGCATTATTGTAGTCTTTTTCTAAAATATTTTCATGATTTTTCTTGGAGTAGAAAGGGGATCTCAACATCCTATTGCTATTTTTAGTATAGAGTTGTTGAGGAGGTTTGAATGGTAATATTTTATTTTTCCCTTGTAGAGAATACTAAAACTAGGAAAAGGTTCCAGTAATAGCCGTGAGCATGCTTACAGTGCTTCAGTTACAACAAACTACACTATGGCTACTAAAAAGAAGTGATAGAAACAAAAGTTAAAGGGTTGGGAATAGCACTAGCCATTCGAAAAGGCAAGAAGGAGATACAACATTGAAGATCATTTTCCAAAACATTCAATAGGTGAAAAGACAAAGCTTCCTGGACAATACGGTTTAAAATTTTTTGATGTATTATTTGGTAGGGGCTGGCATGCATTAGATGTCCCCTTATTTTCTACAACTGATCAATCAATGGTTGTAATCACAGCCTTAGTACTTGCCAAGAAGTTCTGTACTCTAAATTTGTTATCCTTGTTACTTGGTAGAATGGATTTCATTCATATTGTAGATGGGAGCCTTTTGAAGGAAATGGAGATTCATATTTAGTGTGGTTATTATTTTTTCAAAAACAAAAGCTTTGCAGAGTTACAACACAGACTGTGAAGTGTGTGGTATATGAATTAAGTAGATAGTACTACTTAATAGGGAAAATTTATAAGCTAGTGTAGTCTGGTATTTGAAGATGCCTCATATAGTTTTTTGAATGAGGTTTTCAGTGACTATGGTCTTTTACTAGCTGATTGAATACTCCCGTACATCCAAAAATTTTGCATAATCACTCCAAATTTTTTTGTATCTTTTACTAGTTGATTGACTACCCCTTTACATCCCAAAGTTTTTTTAGCAGCACCATCTATAGGAAGTTAACACATGGCATGTCAAAACCTTTACTGATAAATTATTTCACATTCATAGAGTAGCGTTGCCTTCCAAGGGAGATTTGGATGCTTTAAAGTTTTAACTGTTAGAAAATGAATCCCATTTGTAGAGCACACAGGCAAGGGTCAAATGAAGTTATTAGAGAATATTTTAGGAAGGAAAAATGATTCTAAGGGTGGGTATGGATTTTATAAGGATGACATGTGGAAAAGAAGACAACTTAATGGCACAAGAAGCCAAGAATAGGGCAGAACTCCACTTTACAAGGGATATGGACACCATATCTCCACAACTGAACCACTAAATGAGATACACCCTATAGTATGATGAAACTTGGCAAGATTGACGATTTCCAAAAGGGCCCATATAGAAGAGCACGCCAACCTAAGAGACATAGACTTTTGTTGATGTTTTATTGTTATTTATTTGAAGAAAATATGAATCCATAACTTTCTAAAGTATTCTCTATAACATTTTATTAGAAAGTCATTAGTAACATAGACTATAAAAGGAGGAACACTATTAACCTTCAAACTGAATTGATGTGAAGGAAAAACCCCATAGGCCAAGTAGAAAGTTCTTTGCAAGAAATGAAGAAAAGGCCCATGATAGATTTATGCTTCTGTCATTGTCTTCCTTTCTATAGGTTGGATTGATGTGCAAGGTTGCCATTGTAATTTGCTAGTGTACATTCTTATCTAGAGCTGTTTCTTTTGGCCAGGGAAGAAGGCTTTTCTAGTGATCTTTTAAACCTTTCATGCTAGAAGAGAAGCATAGATTCTAAGAAGGAATAGGTAGAAGTTTCCACTGCAGATTTCTAGGCTAAAAAGGTGGTCTGGTTGCACGCATTTCCAGGCATTTAATCCTGGTCTGATAACCTATTTTTCAAGGAACAAAAGCAGTTCTGTCAGCTTGAATTTCAAGGAGAATTTTGTAATTCAGTGGCACATATTTTGAGGAAGGAAATTATGAGCAGTGGCATGAATTTCAAGGTACAATAGTCTGTCAGTGGCATGAAAATCATGGTGCTGGTTTCAAGGACAGTGATGTTTTTCTGAGTAGAAAAAGTCTGTCAATGGCACATGTTCCAAGGTAGTGATTGTTGGACAGTGAATGAGTTTCAAGGAAAATGGCACGATTTCAGTGTGTTCAAGTCTCACTTGCATCTCCAGCGATAATTCAAATTTCAAACATCTTTTTCAAATCTGTTCATCAAGGAAACAAATTGATTGTTGGCAAGACATATGATTATAAGGCACTCACAATTTCAACAAATATTTTAAGGTTCATTACCCCTTTGAGGAATTTTTTATTTAATGGGGAGGACACCTTATATGAGAGGAATTCACCTTGCACATATTTCCAAGCTATTACTATGAGGATGTCGACTCATTGATAATTACTTTGGCTTCTCCTTTGTAGGTTGTACTTCTACCATGGGATTTGCTGAGACGTTATTGATGGAAATTTATACTCATGATGCCACAAGTACCACTTTATTGGAGTTTTGCATGGTCTTTGTGCATTCATTCAAGGTTTGAAGAAGGAAACCATGTTGGAGAAGGCCACACATGCTTCTAAGGAGGATTGATTCATTTTCGTGAAGGTAGATACATGGTCAACCACTTGGGGGAGGAACCGTACTTCATGGTGGCATTTTTGGAGGATTGTTGTAAAACCAACTCCATTATCATGTTATCATTGACTTGTATCATGGAGCTAGTTGATTGAGAGCATTATTGTAGTCTTTTTCTAAAATATTTTCATGATTTTTCTTGGAGTAGAAAGGTGATCTCAACATCCTATTGCTATTTTTAGTATAGAGTTGTTGAGGAGGTTTGAATGGTAATATTTTATTGTATTCCTTGCAGAGAATATTGAAACTAGGAAAAGGTTACAATAATAGCTGTGAGCATGCTTACAGTGCTTCAGTTACAACAAACTACACTATGGTTGATAAAAAGAAGTGGTAGCAACAAAATTTCAAGGGTTAGGAATAGCACTAGCCATTTGAAAAGGCAAGAAGGAGATACAAACATTGAATATCATTTTCCAAAACATTCAATAGGTGAAAAGACAAATATTCCTGGACAATACGGTTTAAAATTTTTTGATGTGTTATTTGGTCGGGGCTGGAATGCATTAGATGTCCCCTTATTTGCTACAACTGATCAATCAATGGTTGCAATCATAGCCTTAGTACTTGTCAAGAAGTTCTGTACTCTAAAGTTGCTATCCTTATTACTTGGTAGAATGGCTTTCATTCACATTGTAGATGGGAGCCTTTTTAAGGAAAGGGAGATTCATATTTAGTGTGGTTATTATTTTTTCAAAAACAAAAGCTTTGCAGAATTACAACACATACTGTGAAGTGTGTGGTATATGAATTAAGTATATAGTGCTACTTGATAGGGAAAATTTATAAGCTAGTGTAGTTTGGTATTTGAAGATGCCTCATACAGTTTTTTGAATGAGGTTTTCAGTGACTATGGTCTTTTACTAGCTGATTGACTACTCCTGTACATCCAAAATTTTTGCATAATCACTCCAGGTTTGGTTTTATCTTTTACTAGTTGATTGACTACCCCTTTAGATCCCAAAGTTTTTTTAGCATCACCCTCTATAGGAAGTTAACACATGGCATGTCAAAACCTTTACTGATAAATTATTGCACATTCATAGAGTAGTGTTACCTTCCAAGGGAGATTTGGATGCTTTAAAGTTTTGACTGTTAGAAAATGAATCCACTTTGGAGAGAACCCAGCCAAGGGTCAAATGAAGTTATTAGAGCATATTTTAGGAAGGAAAAATGATTCTAAGGGTGGGCATGGATGGTATAAGGATGACATGTGGAAAAGGAGACCACTTAATGGCACAAGAAGCCAATAATAGGGCAAAACTCCACTTTACAAGGGATATGGACACCATATCTCCACAACTGAACCACTAAATGAGATACACCCTATAGTATGATGACACTTGGAAAGATTGATGATTTCTAAAAGCGGCCATATAGAAGAGCACTCCAACCTAAGAGACATAGAATTTTATTGATGTTTTATTGTTATTTCTTTGAAGAAAAGATTAATCCATAGCTTTCTAAAGTATTCTCTATAACATTTTATTAGAAATTCATTAGTAACACAGACTATAAAAGGAGGAGCACTATTAACCTGAAAATTGAATTGATGTGAAGGAAAAACCCCATAGGCCAAGTAGAAAGTTATTTGCAAGAAAGGGAGAAAAGGCCCATGACATATTTATGCTTCCGTCATTGTCTTCCTTTCTATAGGTTGGATTGATGTGCAAGGCTGCCATTGTAATCTGCTAATGTACATTCTTATCTGGAGGTGTTGCTTTTGACCATGGAAGAAGGCTTTGGTTTTATCTTTTACTAGTTGATTGACTACCCCTTTACATCCCAAAGTTTTTTGAGCAACACCCTCTATAGGAAGTTAACACATGGCATGTCAAAACCTTTACTGATAAATTATTGCACATTCATAGAGTAGCATTGCCTTCCATAGGAGATTTGGATGCTTTAAAGATTTGACTGTTAGAAAATGAATCCACTTTGGAGAGCACCCAGCCAAGGGTCAAATGAACTTATTAGAGCAGATTTTAGGAAGGAAAAATGATTCTAAGGGCGGGCATGGATGTTATAAGGATGACATGTGGAAAAGGAGACCACTTAATGGCACAAGAAGCCAAGAATAGGGCATCACTCCACTTTACAAGGGATATGGACACCATATCTCCACAACTGAACCAATAAATGCGATACACCCTATAGTATGATGACACTTGGCAAGATTGATGATTTCCAAAAGGGTCCATATAGAAGAGCACTCCAACCTAAGAGGCATAGACTTTTGTAGATGTTTTATTGTTATTTCTTTGAAGAAAATATGGATCCATAGCTTTCTAAAGTATTATATATAACATTTTATTAGAAAGTCATTAGTAACACAGATTATAAAAGGAGGAGCACTATTAACCTGCAAATTGAATTAATGTGAAGGAAAAACCCCAGAGGCCAAGTATAAATTTCTTTTCAAGAAAGGGCGAAAAGGCCCATGATAGTTTTATACTTCCGTCATTGTCTTCCTTTCTGTAGGTTGGATTGATGTGCAAGGTTGCCATTGTAATCTGCTAGTGTACATTCTTATCTGGAGGTGCTGCTATTGGCCATGGAAGAAGGCTTTGGCAGTGATCATTTAAACCTTTCATGGTGGAAGAGAAGCATGAATTCTGAGAAGGAATAGGTAGAAGTTTCCAGCGCAGATTTCTAGGATGAAAAGGTGGTCTGGTTTCATGCATTTCTAGGCATTTAATCCTAGTATGATAGCCTATTTTTCAAGGAACAAAATTAGTTTTTCCAGCTTGAATTTAAAGGAGAATTTTGCGGGTCAGTGGCACAGATTTTGAGGAAGGAAATTATGAATTTCAAGGGACAGTGTTCTATCAGTGGCACATGTTCCAAAGTAGTGATTATTTGACAGTGAACGAGTTTCAAAGACAATGGCACGATTTACTAGACATCAATAGGGAGAGATAAGTACCCTGTGTGATGTAATTAATGTTGTAATTGATTCTCTGAGACAAGAAAAATAAAATCCTCCTTCAAACTGGCTTTCCCCTTTGGGGTTTTTCCAGGGTTCTTATATTGACCAAAAACTAGAGTCCAAAAATTTGTGTATAAGTAAAAAAGTAGTGGTAACCTAGCAGTGTTTCTTTTGAATTTTATATTCATGTTATATCAGCAATTAACCATTTTATGTGGGCATTAAATATACTATTTAAAACAAACTAAAACCTTGTGGGGCTACAGGACACACAAGAATTGTCTACACTTGCTAGTGGGTACAGTGGCTCTATTGCTCAGAACCTTTTTTCTACTAAGAGTGAAGCAATGTTAATGAAGCAACCTCATATCAGACATGCAGCTGACTAAAACATTAAAACAATAATTAGAAGAAAATTTTGAGGGTAAGAAAGATGAGGAACTGAGAATTGGTTACTTTATATATAAAATAGCAAAAAAGTGGATCAAATGCAGTCGGGTGGTGTAATATATCGTGCTGCTCGCTTCAGGATTTATGCTCTTAAAACAAGATATCAAAGCTCTCTGATAATATCGCATAAGTGGAATCTTATTGAATTTTCACAGTCACTTTTTTCCATGGGATGCATTTGGATTGATAGTATCCATTTCCAAGCCTCAAACAATGAAAATTGCAGGTCCCATGGTTACTATCCACATTAAAGTGTGTTGGTGGATTAGATAAATTTGAATTCTTGTAGTGCAGGTTCATGTACTTCTCCTCCCTAACTGTGAGCAGATAAACCCCCTGCAAAATATCTTGGTTGAGCTCTTGGTTGAGCAAATCAACCCTCTACAGAATATCTTCATTGGATTGACTGTAGGATTATTTCATCCTTCCTATTATCCTAATATCCAATCAAAAGGTCATGATCCTGATTAGTGTAGGAGCAACTTTTACGAGTCCAGTAAAAATATTGTACTTTTCTTCTACCTGAAGCTTGAAATGTACCAATGGCTATCATGTCATAGTCTTAATCACCATCTGCTGAGATCAATGATTGATACTCTCACCAAATGGAGAGCCAGTCACTATTCCAAGAAATGGATTTGGTTTTTGACAGTTTAATAGAGGTCACGGTGGTGGCAGAACAAGAATCAGTTGTGTGAAGTCACACGAAAAAGCCTAAGGCGATGGATGTTGAGGATTGGGGAGTTCACTTAAAGAGACTCAACCATCATAGGTGAACGCAGAACGCGAAATTCAAATACTAACTCC
Source organism: Pinus albicaulis (assembly GCA_034641835.2). Lineage (NCBI taxonomy): Eukaryota > Viridiplantae > Streptophyta > Pinopsida > Pinales > Pinaceae > Pinus > Pinus albicaulis. The sequence goes on along the minus strand of CM076576.1, from coordinate 583,185,783 downwards.
AAAACAGGGTTGGGCTTAGAAATCCCCTCCCCTGAAAATTTAAAGACTAGCCCAGAGATATCTTAGAGTGCATGCATCTAGTGTCACAACAAGGGGATCAAACAAAGAGGACATGTCTCTAAGAAATGCATAGAAGTTCATCTTAGGCTTTAATCATCCTAGTGGGTCAAGCCAAGAGACCTAGATATATTACTTGTATATGTCATCTATGATGAACGTGTTCATAACATGTGTATTCATTAAAATATGTCCAAGGATATCCAAAGTATACCTGAAAAGAGGGAGGCAATCCATCAGTCAAATGACCATAGCAAGACATGAGACCTTTGAAAACCAAAAAAAAAAACATGCTGGAAGAGAAGCACGAATTCTGAGAAGGAATAGATAGAGGTTTCTAGCACATATTTCTAAGCTGAAAAGGTGGTCTGGTTGCAGACATTTACAGACATTTAATCCTAGTCTGATAGCTCATTTTTCGAGGAACAAAAGCATTTTTGTCAGCATGAATTTCAAGGAGAAATTTGCAGGTCAGTGATACAGATTTTGAGGAAGGAAATTCAGAGCAGTGGCAAGAATTTCAAAGGACAGTTCTCTGTCAGTGGCATGAAATTCGTGGTGTTGGTTTCAAGGACAGTGATGATTTTCTGAGCAGAGAAAGTCTATCAGGGGCACACATTCGAAAGTATTGTTTGTTGGAAAGTGAACATGTTTCAAGGACAATCACATGATTTCCTAGACATCAACAGGGAGAGATAAGTACCCTGTGTGATGTAATTAATGTTGTAATTAATTCTCTGAGAAAAGAAAAATAAAATCCTCCTTCAAACTCGCTTTCGCCTTTGGGGTTTTTCTAAGGTCTGAGATTGACCAAAAACTAGAGTCTAAAAAAATGTGTGTGTAAGTAAAAGAGTAGTGGCAACCTAGCAATTTTTCTTTTGAATTTTATATTCATGTTATATTATCAATTAACCATGGGATGTGGGCATTAAACATGATGTTGAAAAATAACTAAAACCGGGTCGGGCTACAGGACACACAAGAATTTTCTACACTTGCTAGTGGGTACTGTGGCTCTACTGCTCGGAGCCTTTGTCTACTAAGAACATCGAATAAAGGATGCAGTTGTCCAATTACTGTCTAATAAAGAAGTGCCATGTGGAAGATTAGAGGACCAATGCCTTCCTCATGAACAATGCTAATCACTGTTGATCCAGGTACCAAAAAAAGATGGAGGGTTTTGATATTCACTGAAAAGGAAACCTAACCATCCCTATATCTCGTATAGTATATAAGACAACGAAAAACGAAATGTTACATCTCAGTCTCTTTTATATGACAATTAGAAAAGCCTATTCTCTTGAGGAATCTATTGTTTAGCCTCCACCAAAACCTATGTAACCCCACTCAAAACTAGCCCAGAGATATCTTAGAGTGCATGCATCTAGTGTCGGGGATTAAATAAAGAGGAAATGTCTCTAAGAAATGCATAGAAAGTCATCTTAGGCTTCAATCATCCTAGTGGGTTAAGCCAAGAGACCTAGATATATTACTTATATATGTCATCTATGATGAACATGTTCATAACATGTTTATTCAACAAAAGATATCCAATAATATCCAACGTATACCTGAAAAGAGGGAGGCAATCCATTAGCCAAATGACCATAGCAAAACATGAGACCTTTGAAAACCAAAAACCTTTCATGCTGGAAGAGAAGCACGAATTCTGAGAAGGAACGGGTAGAGGTTTCCAGCGCATATTTCTAGGCTGAAAAGGTGGTCTGTTGCATGCATTTCCAGACATTTAATCCTAGTCTGATAGCCCATTTTTCAAGGAACAAAAGCAGTTCTGTTAGCATGAATTTCAAGGAGCAATTTGCAGGTCAGTGGCACAGATTTCGAGGAAGGAAACACTGAGTAGTGGCATGAATTTCAAGGGATAGTGGTCTGTTAGTGGCATGAAATTCATGGTGCAGGTTTCAAGGATAGTGATTTTTTTCTGAGCAGAGAAAGTCTGCCAGTGGTACACATTCCAAAGTAGTGATTGTTGGACAGTGAACGAGTTTCAAGCACAAAAGCATGATTTCCTAGACAAAAATAGGGAGAGATAAGTACCATGTGTGATGTAATTAATTTTCTAATTAATTCTCTGAGAAAAGAAAAATAAAATCCTCCTTCAAACTAGCTTTCCCCTTTGGGGTTTTTCCAAGGTCTGAGATTGACCAAAAACTATAGTTCAAAAATTTGTGTGTATAAGTAAAAGAGTAGTGGTAGCCTAGCAGTGTTTCTTTGGAATTTTATGTTCATGTTATATCAACAATTAACCATGGGATGTGGGCATTATACATGATGTGTAAAACAAACTAAAAATGGGTGGGGCTACAGGACACAAGAATTTTCTACACTCGCTAGTGGGTACTGTGACTCTGCTGCTCGGAGCCTTTGTCTACTAAGAACACTGAATAAAAGGATGCATTTTTCCAAGTAATGTATGATAAAGCAGTGACCTTTGGAATATTTGAGGACCAATGACTTCCTCATGAACAATGCTAAGAACTATTGATCCAAGTACCAAAAAAATATGGAGAGAGGGTTTTCCTCATGAACAATGCTAAGCACTGTTGATCGAAGTACCAAAAAAAGAGGGAAAGAGAGTTTTGATATTCACTAAAAATGTGACATAACCATCCCTATATGTCATAGTATATAAGACAACAAAAAACAAAATGTTCCATATCAATATCTTCTATATGGAAATTGGAAAATCCTATTATCTTGAGGAATCTATTGTTTAACCTCCACCACAGCCTATGTAACCCCACTCAAAACTAGCCTAGAGATATCTTAGAGTGCATGCATCTAGTGTCACAACAAGGGGATCAAACTGAGAGGACATGTCTCTAATAAATGCATAGAAGGTCATCTTAGGCTTCAATCATCCCAGTGGGTCAAGCCAAGAGACCTAGATATATTACTTGTATATGTCATCTATGATGAATGTGTTCATAACATGTCTATTTAACAAAATATGTCCAAGAATATCCAAAGTATACCTGAAAAGAGGGAAGAAATCCATCAGCCAAATGACGATAGCAAGACATGACCCCTTTGAAAACCAAAAATGGTGATCTCGCCCAATAGGTGTAGTCAAGCTCATATGTTAAAATTGACAACTAGGGACAAATTCCACTTTGTACAGCTCCTTTGGGAAAGATAATTGCAGCAATAAATTTCTCTTTTCGAGAGGACCAAAATCGACCTAAAGATCATCAAATTTGGTTAAGTAGAAGTATGATTTTGAATTTATGTTTCTCTCATGTAAAATTAACAAGGTCGGCCTCACCTATATGTCGGCTCAATATGCCCAAAAGTCATGTTTTTTCAATCTCACCAACTAGTATATATTGAGGTGCCCTCAACCTCATTTCAATAATCTATCTCATGACTCTTCTCTCTGAAATAGTCACAGATGATCCTCAACGAAGGCACAAGGGTTTCGACATCATATTTTGTGGGCTGTGTTCCTCTGGCATGAGGTTGAGGTAGTTTGGGCTATCATAGATCTATTATGGGCCAAGTTTATGTTGTTTTGTAGACCGAGATCTCTCATATAGGCAGCCACATTATTTGAGGGAAATTTTGGCTGTGTTATAGACCATTTGAAGTAGGGTTCTTCTCCTCGAGGTTGGCTGCATGACACAAAAGCTCTTCCAGGTGAATCACGAGCGTTATCTCCCCTAGATCATGAGGTTGTATGCCTATATAATTTCAGGATGGGCTGTGAACCAAATTCTCTTGAATGTTGAAGGTTGCGAGGCATATTAGAGGACTAGAAATAACCCTGGTTAGCAGAAGAATGTGAGCTAATCATCTTGAATGGAACCACAGTCAAGGAAGGATTCTAGGAGAAGTGGAAGAGGTTTGTTGAAGCCTTTCATAAAACCCTAACCAGCTCACCATAATGCTAAGCCTCTACAACAACAAGCCTCAAGCCTATGAGGGCTCAATTTTCCTATTCAAGAACATCATTCTTTTGGACCAATTATTTACCTAAAGACAGTGACATTGAATCTTCAAATTGGCAAGTCAATTTTGACCTTGATATATTGTACTATCTCTCTTCTGAATAGTTGATATTAATAATAAGAATATTTGATCAAGGGTTTTCCCCATCAAGTTTTGCAGACCAAGTTTGTGGCCAAAGTCTTCTCTCAAATTAAGGGCATATACTATGAGGATACCTTTTCCCCAGTAGCACAATATTGACTATTCTAGCACTTGCATCATAGATGGGGTGGAAGATCCACTAGATGGATGTGAAGACAACATTCCTCAATGGAGTTGTTGAGGAGTAGATCTATATAGAGCAGCTAGAGGGGTTTGAGAAGTTCAATAGAGACACACATGTGTGCAGGCTTAAGAGAGCTATTTATGGTCTCAAGTAAGCTCTGAGAGCATGGTACACTCAAATTGCAAATTATATTTGAGGATTGGGCTTTATTAAGAATGAGGCAGATGCCAAATTTTACTACATCATGGTTGGAGGTATTCCACTCACTCTAGTTCTCTATGTCGATGATGTTATATTGGTTGGAGATGAGAGCTTGATCTAGGATTACAAGGAGTGCCTTGCAAAGGAGTTTGAGATGAAGGATATGGAGCGTCTTCACTATTTCCTTGGCTTGGAGGATTTTCAGGGTGATGGTGAGATCTTTGTGGGACAGGGAAAGTACACAACAGAGTTTCTCCAAAAATTTCATATCCAATATTGCAGGCCCATGGCCACACCTATAGTCACAAACTAGAGAAAGGTGGGTGCTACTACAATAGAGCGAGTTGATCTTATAGTATACAGGAAACTCAATGGACCATTGACGTCCTTTGTCAACACACAACTTGATATTGTTTTGCAGTCAAACAGCTAGGTCCGCTTATGGTTGAACTAAACAAAGTGGATTGGGTTGTTGCAAAGCGTGTGTTTAGATATCTCAGAGGTAGAACAAACTATGGATTGTGGTACAAAGAGGTTGATTGACTGAGGCTTGAGGGCTTCACTAATGTAGATTGGGAAAGGAGCTCCACAGATAGGAAGATTACTTTAGGTGGCATCTTCAGCGTTGGGTCAGCTATAGTGTCTTGGTAGAACAAGAAGCAGAAATCAATTGCACTCAGTTAAACATAGGTCGAGTACATGGTTGCTAGTGAGGAAGCTTTCAAGTCTATTTGTATGAGGAAGCTACTTGTGGGACTTTTCAGACAAAGGATGGAGCCTACCATGATACATTGTGATAATCATAGTTGCATTAAACTCTTTGATAATCCAATGTTTCATGATCGCTCAAAGCATATCAAGATCCTGGATCACCATCTTAAAGATTGTCTGTAGAAGGGTATAGTCAAGCTACAATACATTCCAATAGGGGAGCAGATGGTTGACATCTTAACCAAGGCGTTGGAAAGAGGTAGTTTTTTTCATCACAGAGATAAGTTGGTAGTTTTACAAAATCCCTTCCTCACTAAGAGGGAGTGCTGAAAAGTAGCTAAGCAATGGCTTCCTTGATCTTTGCCTTGATTCAAGGAATCAATTTGGAGATATTCTTAGACATCTATGAGTTCCAGTGATGAGTACAAGTTCAAGAAGTAGTTTGAATAATGTGAGTTTTTGGAGGATGAATTATCTATCCTCTAGTGTGATTTAAATTGGGAATTTAGTGAATAAGTGGAGTTAGCCTCCCAAATCTTAGGATAATCCAGTTAACTAAGAGCGTTGACTTCTGTTAACTAGAAAAGCTTCAATTCAATTCCTAATTTTGAAAACTCACTAAAAATAGCCTAATCGAAAAGCTTATAAGGAGATCAAAAGCACACAATTAATCAATCAATTCTTGAGCATGAGTTTGTGAGCAAGAGATTTTGTGGAGGAACGAGCCAAGTGTTCCTTGCGTGAACTATTGAGGAAGACAAATTTATCTTTGGAGCGTGCATAGAAATAGGGGAAATCCCTATTTAGTAGGAGCTTAGCCAACTATAGGAAATAGGAGATTATTTCCTAATGTTTTGTGTTGGAAATTCAAAGCCTCTAGTGCATATAGGAGAAGGAAGCAGGTAAGCTATAAGGCAGAAGTTTCAGGCCTAGGACAGGCAGGAAAATTATTGTATTTTCATATTAGAACTAGCTTGTATGTGTATCATATTTGTTGCTCAATTTTCCTTAATAAAATTATGAAGCAAGCGAGGATTTCCCTGTTGGGTTCCCTAGAAAAATTGTGTGTTTTATTATGTAAATTTTGTGAAATTATTTCTGTTCTACTTCATTGCTATTTAGTAGAGAAATTATGTGCCTGTGTGAAGAAAAAAATGTTTTCAAATTTTTAATAATAGCAGATCAAAATTTCTCGGAAAATCTATAGTGAATGCCACATTTAAGTAATTAATTAACTATGATAAACTTCCAAGAAAAGGAATCCAATGTGATCTATTGGTTGAAGAGGGCATATATTTATCCCTGAAACAAAGTCATTCATTTGGGTAGTTCTAAAACATATTAATAATTTACAAGAAATATATTTGTCTGAAATAAGTTAATAAATCAGACTGTAAATGTTGTCAGGATGTCATGCCAAAGACTTAAGACTGCCTATTTGATGAAAGGGCAGCAAGTTCAAAATTTTATCAGTTATGTTCCAAGTTTCTTTGTAGCATAATTTTGTAGAAGTGTGACCCCATGAGTTAGTAGATGTCCATGCCATGGCATCAACATTGATTGATATGATAACATGTAGGGATTCCTTAAAACGGCTTGGTACATTAACAATAAATTTTTTAAAATTTGACATTGATGAAACTTCACAGGTCTAATGATGCCATCCCAAAAATTGTGTCAATAGAATGTATAAGGACTGACATAGTTTTTTTTTTTTTAACTGAGATCATGTAATTTTCACATTTTTATATGAGCTTAACTTAGTGTCATGGACATTTAGATCATCTCTTCTACGAAGGAGTTCTGGCCCTCCAGAAAGGAGATTCGGAAAATTTTCTGAAGAAACCTTAGACAATGGAGTCCTGGACATTACTTTATCAAGCTTGCAAAGACTAAAATACTTGCTCCCTTCAGGGTGGCAATTAACGTATTGTTGAACAAATCTTCTCTCTGGTAGCATAAATATGGTATAGGAACCACACTCTTTCTTAAGAAAATTGTTTTTCTTAAGCCAAGCATACATTTTGTATCTTGGTTTGATCCTACCCTCGAGATCAAATATGAAATATTTTGGAAATGATGGAATAACCTGCAGTGGGTTAAATGCCGTACTACAAAGAAAATTGAATTTCTTTTGGGTCAAATCTGAACTTCTACTCAATAATGTTGGTCTTTTCCTCACCATTTTACAAACATCATTGAAAGGTAACCCAACTCTCAAAACACAACTTAACCTCTCTTGCAGCTTATTTCCTCCACAACGAATCATTATAGCATATTTGAACGTTGACTCAGGGTAATGTATCAAGCTTGATTTCAACCAAAGGTTTAGCTTGTGTCTCTGAATTGGATCTTGTAAAATTTTAGTAATATTTATTTCTTGGGTGCCTAGTGAATGTTTGAGCTTAGCATCACTGACATTGAGATCATCTCTTCTACGTAGAATTTTTGATCCTCGAGAAAGGGTATTTTGAAATTTTTTTCAAGAAATTTTAGACAATTGAGTCACATGCATTATGCTTTTCAAATATTCTCTTTTAGAGCCACAGACAACTAGATCATCTCTTTTATGGACAAGTTGTGATTGTACAAAAGGGATATTCTGAAATGTTTCTGAAGAAACCTTGGACAATGGAGTCATGAGAATTGTGTTTTTTAGATGTTATATGGTAGACACAAAAATTACCTACTTCTCAAGCCCAATGAAATTAATATCTTCAATCAACTTGATCAAGTTCTCATGCAAATAGCGAGGATGACTCAAATATTTCTTTGTCATCTCCTTTTGATCCAAACCAGCACTTGAAAAATCTATATTGTCTGCCATGGATTTTCTTGAGTCTCGTCTAAGAATATCAGGATAATTTAAAATAATGTTACTTATGATTTCCTTTCTTAGTCCTAGGTTTGACAGAACATCCACTGTAGAATACAGTGTTGTCCCTGAACTGTCCATCTAAAAATTTGAGGCTTTCTACGGTATAGCTTGCTAATCTCATCCCAAAATTTGAGGCTTTCTATGGTATAGCTTGCTAATCTCATCCCAAGGGCAACTGATACTTGCAAAAAGCATTATCTTTTCTAAAATACTACTACATTTCAGTGGATTTTTTTCCGACAAACAACAAATATTGCTCTTCTCAACTTGAAAACCATTCAAACCATTAGAAACAGTCACAAAATATTTATATACTTCATCCTTGAGAAGTGATGGGCAACATGTACCAGAGTTACTGTAGATATATTGTGGTTATCCTAGAAATATTCAAATGCATTCAGTTTCAAAATAAAACACAAAAAACTTACTACTATAAAGAAGCTCAAACAAACAAGTAACACAAAGAAAATTAGTATAGAAAAATAAAGAACCACAAATAGTGTCAGATGTGAGAAAAAAAACTCTACTACATCTAGAAGTGTCCTTCATCTTTGTACAAAACTCCACAGTGCGTGAGAGCATAAGCATTCTGGGGATCAAGTGCAAGAGCTTCTACATTAAAACATTCAAATGTCTTCGGCATGAGACCTTGTATTTGGAGACATATTCCATTTCAAATGTGAGCTTAGATGGTGATAGGATTTGTTTACAGAAAAAATTCATAGAGACAAAGTCCATCCACAAAATTATTCCTCCATTACAGTATATTAAAATATGACAATGCATCCTTACTTGAAACCTTCTTAGCGACGAGGATGAAGGGGAGAAGACAGGAAGAAGAGTAGAAGTAGAATTAGGGCTGGCACTAGAAGTGTTTCTCATTGAATGATGTTTCATTGAATAATGACTCACTACTTCATCGAAATTTGAAAGGTAATTCCCTCTGTGAGTGCCCATTTTTGCCTGCAACATCCCCTGCTATCTTCAACATTCACTATCTGACAGTGAAGAGACTGAGTGAATTGAGGTTTTGTCCCTGCCATCGCTAGACCCATTCCACTCTTCAACGCCTCCAGTTTTCTTCAATGCGCCCAATTTTCTTCAACCTCACCCAAAATTTATCAGAACACACCACATTCAAAATAAAATACCCTATTCCAAATCTATCAAATGCATTCAGCCTTTGGGATTAATCGAATTCTAGCCACATTCAAGGTTTGGGATTAATTAAAATCTAGAAAATGCATTTAGTGTTTGGGATTCAACATTGAGATGAATACCTTACCGCCTGGAAGGATAGAGTCTGAGATGATTATCTTGGATGATTACCTTACCCGTCCCGCAAGCGTTGAAACAGACTTTGAAACCATGGAATTTTAAACTACCACCGAATTAATAATGTTAAAATCCCACCAAATTATTAAATGCTTGGAGGGAAATATAAAAGAAAAAATAGCAATCAAGATCACTTGAAAAGAAGAGGGAAACAAATAGTGCACTCTAAACTCTTAATTTGGTGACAAATGGGTAATGAAGACTTTTTTTTTTTTTTTTTTTTCTAGTTTTTGTTTTGAAAATGGTGGTATATGTTGTTAGAATGAAGCATATTATTATTTTTTATTATTCTTTCTAATTTTTATTTTTATTTTATATTTTTATGTTTTTTTAATTGATTTTTTAAATTTTTTTATTGTCTATGTTCTTAAGAAAATTTAAGCAAATGGTCAAAAAAAAATCTCTCTAAACTAAAATAATTAAAAAAACAATGTTTTTTTATTGAATTTTATAATTCTTTTTATTTCTTTTTGTTAAGAAAATTTAAGCAAATAGTCAAAAATATCTCTTTAAACTAAAATAATTAAAAAAACAATGGTTTTTTATTGCCTTTTATAATTCTTTTTATTTTCAATGTTGTTAAGAAAATTTAGATAAATAGTCAAAAAAATCTCTCTAAACTAAAATAATTAAAAAAACAAAAGACTAATAGATGTTGATATAGAGATATGGAAATAAATTATTAGACAATTACAAGAGGAAGAAAAGATCACAAGTGATATTGTAACATGGAGAGTGGACCTTAAGGTACTAGCATGCATGGTGGAAGATTTATATCCCTTACACCTTGTAAATTGTTAATTTCATATAACTAGATGGAATTATAAATTGTTAATTTCATATAACTAGATGGAATTATTTGATTTGTTTAATTTAATTTTATTATGTTCTTCCAGATTAATAAATGTTAATTGCAAAAATGGACCACTTACCTATGATCAAGTCTTTATTCTGCATTAATACACATCTCTTCTAATTTTATGTATACTTATATATTTAATTGTTAAAACCTAAATTAGGGTGAAAATGTAGTGGTGGTGATAGTTGTTAAGAAGAATCGTGTGTGTTTATATATACACTGAATAAATTAGGAGGCTTCAAATCACACATGATGCTTACAAGTGTATAAAGAGCACATTTAACCATGTTTGAGGGTACATTTTATATGTATCATAATGTATATGAGGGGGGAAATGGTTTTCAGTGCTAATGATCTAGTCGCACAAAGGACCCCATGTATTTGTGCTTTGGGATATCCCCAAGATTCAATACGTAATCCAAAGTGAGAGGATTCATTGCTAAGGTGAGAGTAGAAACAACCCTCTAGTGCTAAACTTTAGAGACAATAGGGTATTAAATATTTTAACATGTAGATGGATTCAAAGACCCCTTTGCCTCTAAATTTTAACACTACAGATGAATTTAGAGACCCCTGTAGTGAAATGTGACACTTTGGTATCAAAATTGAATTTTTTTATTTCCGGAGTGACACAATTAAAAATTACTAACATAAATGACTAATTCATATACTTGTTGTACTTGATATTTGGTCATATTTTTATTCTTGGACTATAATATTCATTTACGTTAATCATTGTTAATTTGGTCACTTATTATCTACTCATATATTTTATTCCTAGACTAAATTAGTCATTTAATTTAGTCTCTTATTATCTAGTCATATATTTTAGTCCTAGACTAAATTAGTCATTGAAGTTAGCCATTTTTAGTTTAGTCACTTATTATCTAGTCGTGTATTTTATTCCTAGACTAAATTAGTCATTTTTAGTTTGGTCACTTAAAATTGCTCAAATTTAGTAGTAATTCACTTGAAATAAATGTGGTGACTAACATTTTTGGTCACCTAGTCATTAATTTCATCATTTTTTACTAGTGCCTCCTGCCACGCCCCCATGGGCTTCTACTAAGATGGTTGTTCTTTCGTGCTCCAAAACGTATCTTCGTAGCACCTCATCGAATACGAGCTTATACAAGTGGCTCACTATGATTGTAAAGTCCATTGTGCGGGTTACCAGCTCTTTCTTCTATTGTACCGAATATTCTGTAGGTGCCACCCCTGTAGTTAAGAAGTGAATGATGTCGGCAAAGTGCGAATCAACCACCTTAATAGCAAACAGCTGCGCATCGGGCAATCCTTATTCTAGGTTAGTCACTTCTTCCCCACTCTCGATTTGGGACAAGTGGTCTGGCCCAAAATTTAGTTTCCCCAGTTTTACGATGATCTCAAAGTCATATTCTTGAAATAGCAGTAGCCATTGACAAATCTTCCCCCCCCCAACACAGGCTTATTCACTAGGTACTTTAAAGCTAAGTGATATATGAACATCTTGAAGTTCCCTCCTAACAGATAGTGCCGATATTTCTGTAGGGCATATACCATGGCCAACCCCCCGCGCTCCGTATAGGAGTAGTTGCGCTCCACACTAGAGATTTTTCTACTAGCAAATGCAACTGGATGTTCAATGTCTCCTTCCCCAGGCTATGTAAGGATAGCTCCCAGGGCGATTCCTGAAGCATCTACATGAACATGGAAAATATTCGCCCAGTTAAGAAATATGAGGATAGGTGCAAAGACCATCGTCTCCTTGAGTAACTCAAATCTCTTCTGACACTCATCCCAAAAAAATGAAACTTCCTTCATTAGCAACTTCTCCATGGGTGCTGCGACCAGTGCGTACCCTTGAATGAGCTTCCTATAGTAGTCTGTATGTCCGAGGATAGAGCGCAGTTGTTTCTCAGTTGTAGGTACTGCCAGGTTGATGATAAATGCTACCTTGGCGGGGTCAACCATTAGTCCCTGTCGACAGACTATGTGGCCTAACAATATCCCAAAAGGTACACAAAATATGCAATTCTTAATATTCATGAAAATATGGTGCTTCCTACAGGTGTCCAACATCATGCGTAGGTTTGAGACATGATTATTTACTAACCCAAATACTGTCTAATCATCAAAATATACCTCCAAGGACTTGTGGATGAATTCCTTGAATGTTGCGACCACCACCCGTGAAAATATGGCGGGGGAATTCTTAAGCCCAAATGGCATGACGGTGTATTGGAAAGATCCCCATTCAGTGGCAAACGTATTTTTGTTGCGATCTTCAGGTGCGATCTTGATCTGATGGTAGCCCGAGAACTCGTCAGTGAACGAGTATGCTTCTTGTCCTCCCACACTATCAAGAATTTCGTCAGAAAATGGCGTAGGGAAGGGATCATGTACGCAAGCGTCATTCAACTTGTGCAAGTCGACACAGATCCATATTTTTCCTTTAGTCTCTTCTCCTGGACCACCATAAGGCTTACCCAATCTGACTGTTCGACCGATTCGATGATACCTACGGCTAGCATTTTGTCAATTTCTTCCTTGAATTTATGCTTATACTTGGGGTTCAATCGATAAGGTCGCTGCTTAACAGGGTGCGCATTAGGTTTTAGCATAATGTGCATGACCCCTAGGTCCCTTGTAATACCCTTGAGTTATGATAATTTCATAGGAAATAGGTCCTAATATTCCGTGAGAAGTTCTATAACTTTCCCTACAATATCATCATCTGAGTAATCCCCAATTTTAGCTAGCTTAGGTTTCTCTTCAGTTCCAATGTTGAGTTCCTATAGCTTAAGAGGCTTAGTCACATCAACGGTCTGTAGTGACGGTCCAGCAACTGCACGCTCTCCCTACGACTTTGGGATAGTGATATTTCGAGGGTCTTCATCACATTCCTCCATTGATAGATTATGGCAGTTGACAATATCCTGCATCTGCATATCCCAAGTTGGTGCCCCAAACACTGCACGAGGGTGTGATTCATCAAAGACTAGGGCATCTATATCCTGCAAAGCTTCATCCAATGCCTTAGCTCCGCCTATCAACCCGAACATCCCCATAAAATCGTCCCGCATGGTCTCCCATTGGTGGGTGTGTTGGTGTAGCTTTGCATCCAGATACCATGTAGTGGGAATTGGCCCCAAGGCATGTATAAATATGTGGACCCATTCGTCCATGGTCCTTTCACACCATGCCTCCATCCATGTGGCCACATGCTTGTGTGGATGTCCTTAGCCAAGGAAAGCCTCTACGTATGGGTGAGCCGAAGGTTTAAACCGTAAGATCATCATTTTGCGGCATTCCTCCCAATCCTGGAATGCCCCTTTATGAGTTTCCCACCACCTCGTAGGGGTTTCATGCATGGCTAGGTTAAGTGCCCACATCCTTTGCTCCCTTGGGACTTCAGCTTCAAATGTTCACAAAAACTTCCTAATACTATCAGAACCATCAAAGTAGGGCAGTTCTCCTACCTCTGAATAGATACTCTGGAAGCTCTTCATAATTCTAAGACATCACAGCGCAGATACGTCATGTAACTGATTCTGCCAATTTTCTATCTCCCCATCAAAATCATAGAGGAATTCACTGTCTTTCTCCCAAAAAAGCACACCATCATCTATAGGATTAGTCCAATCCTCGTCCCAGGCAGTTAGTTTATAAATGTGATCCACGTCATCTTCTTCACGCACCGGTTCTGTATACCGCTATCCTTCAGCAGGGTCTAGTGGGACTATCACTCTCATACCTTTATTCTAAAAAACCATGCTCCTTTTCTTTAAGTTGATAATCCCTCCCATGTATATCGCACAATCCAGTCCCAGGAGTGCGGGATAAGGGTCCGCATATTCCACAATCTGAATTACTTCAAAATCTGCATGTACCTTAATTCCTGCGATATCTACCATAATCTTTTACAACCTCCCTAATGGTATGATTTATGTTGGTTAGCCATGCGTAGCTATATAGTGGACCATTCCAGCTTAGGTTCTCCCATCCTCTACCATGTTTTCTTGGGCAAGACGTTCACATCTGATCCCAGATCCAAGATGACCTGATCCATCTCATAATCACCAATCTGCACCGTTATCTGCATTTCCTGACCAGTGCACTTCTTATTCTTGTATAGTTTGTGAACATCCTTAACTTCCGTGGGAGAGTCATTTCTTTCTGCGCAGCTGTCTATTAGTGCTTGAAGATTTTCTACTGCCTTCTGGTTACATAGTAGCTTCATACATGCCTGTACAAATGGTTTAACAATGTCATTCGTTCTTAGGTTTGTTGTAGCCTTGGAAGTAGATGCCTCATCCCTATTAAAGTCTTTGCGAGCTGCGACAAAGGTTTCTTTCTCCTTTTGTAGGTCCAAGCTTTCCTATTTGATAGTAGCTTTCTAGATAAGAGGTTCAGCAGCGACTTTCTCCTCAACTCCTCTAGTAGCCATGCCACTGCGCGTTATGACATTAATACTTGGTCCTTCATCACGTGGTTCCACCTTAACCCTCTACACATTCTGCATTGGGGTCAGTTTTTTTTCCTGCATTTTTTCTATCAGGACTGGATAGTCTTCGATCACATGGTCCAATTGTCGACAATATCGGCAAGATTGTCACATAGGTTTCAGACCATCCCTTGTGAAGTGCCCTATTTCTCCACAGTTGTAACAAATAAACTACCCTCTTCCCCAAACTGTGCCTCCACCCCTTCCCCCTCCCTTTCCTCTTGCTAGGGAGCCTCCTTTGCCTGAAGGGGATAGTGCTGAAGAAGGGTCAGCTTGCACCCTGTATAATTTTCCTCGGTCTATCATTAATTCATATGTCCGACAGTTATGTTTGTCATGTCCCATGGATGAGTAGAAGCGGCACTATTGTTGCTTCAATTCTGGAACATAAGCACCAAGACGGGGATAGTGGTTGGTATCATGTAGTCCGGAAACGTCAGACTACATAATCAGTGCACCATAGCGTCGAACCACTTGGCCCCACATCCTCTTTAGAGCGCAATGGGTTGGGTCCCCTAGCCTGTATGTAGTCCTCCAGCAGAGGGCACTAATCCTTGGTGTGGCTAGACACCCTGCATCTTATGCACCATGTGCCTGGGCAAGCTTCTTTTCCTCGTTCTTTCCACAGATTCTAGATTTTGAGGTGCATTTCTTCCATCTATCCGTGGATCTGCTATACCCAAAATTGGGCATCATCTCTTGGCGCAACTCCTAGCTTCATAGTAATATCCAAGGCTTTCTCTTGTGTCTCAATCTCTTTCTGACCCATAGGTCCACTGAGGTGAGGTAGCAGCATGGCAATGAACCATTCCTTGTGCTTCCTATCATCATACTGAAATTCCCCATCTTTGATAACCTTCTTTAACTGTTTGTCAGCCTCCCATACAGACTTAGTGGGTCCTTGTCTAAAATCTTTCAAGTCGGTTACTAGTTGCGAGTAGGACTTATGCTTTCGGAACTGTGGTTTTAAAGCCTTCTTAATCTCTTGAATAGACGGGTCCGCATGCTCGCCTACGTACCCCTATACTAGTCCAAGGCCCTTCCCTCCATTAGGAGAATTTTGAGGTCTAAAATGGGCCTCCTAAGGAAAATGTACAATCAAAATTAACTTTATGAGAACCAATCACATTTTAAGAGTTGACATCATCCCTAATGGTTGAGGTGGCATTTCTTGAGTTAAAGGTACTTACTTGTCACATTCTCAATGGTGGATAAAAACTCATGGTTAACCACGGTAGTGATCTAAGTAATTTTAAAGTCAAATTAAAGTACTCATAATAAATGTCATTTCACACTTTTTGAATAAAAAATTATTATTGTCATTTCATATTTCTTGAAAGCAACAATGCATATCCATATACATTTATTATATTATATTATATTATTTTTATATAGTATATTAATTACATGTTATTATACAATTTAAATAATATAAATTTTAATTAATAGCATATAATATAATTAAGAATTTATAAATTTATATTTATATTTTATTTTAAGTTATTTAAGTACGAAGGAAAAATGCATTAGTTGTTCAATGATAATGACTTTTTCTTAAAAAGCTCATTCTTATTTATAGTCACATCAATCAAATTTTCTTATTAATTTTATTTTTTTACGACTTTTGAATTGAATTTAACTATGGTTACATGGATTGTGGTGAAAAAAGTGAATTGAAAATTGATAAATATTATTTTATTGGTTTAGCTATTATTTTATTATTTCCTTAGAAGGCCCATTTTAGACCTCAAAATTCCCCTAATGAAAGTTGAGGGATAGTTGCGCTCTCTTTATAGCATCACTAGCCACATTCTGCGCAGTCCATACTGATTCTGCTACAAACCAAAATCGGTCCATATCTTTGTCTTCTACACCCTTGAAGGTGGGTAGCTTCATGTGTGTGGCCATATCTTCTTCTGGTGGTGGCGGAGGTGTGGGGGAGTTCTTGCCCTTATGCTGACTCGAAGGAGGTGTAGCTAGAGGACTATATCCTGCGTGCACAACCAACTCTCTTAATGGATTGTAGATGGATCTATCCCCTTCTCAGTTGGTTCGGAAATACTTACCACTTCGGGTTGTACTTTCAATCTGATCAGAGGTCATTCATTTAGTGTGGCTACACAGAACACCTTTTTCGCACAGTAATATTTTAATTAGCAATGGTAATTTTCGCAAGAACTTACCTCGGAAACCTTTGGAGAACCTCCGCTCTGCCTCAAAATAGGATACAAACTAATCGACTGTGAATTATATTACAAACCCTCCTAGCACGCTGTCCACCCAATGATCTACCGTATGGGTGATCGTGTTGTCAGTCTTCTCCAACTATTGAATCAATTCCCGCATCACTACATAACCTCATTGTCCTTCCAACACGTCTAGAATTCTACAAGCCTTGCTAGCCACTCCCAGAGCTCATGTACAAAAGTGACAAAGAAAATTTCATATACTTCGGTGAAAATATTTTTTTTTTTCCACTTCTCAGTTGTCAACTTCGTTCTGCGATTCTCTTTTACAGAAAATTCCTGAATCTCTCTTTCGAACCAATATTCGAGCTCGAATTTCTTAGGTCTCCAACGGCCTCGTGGCATTACCTAATCTCTCTCTCAAAATGCTCCCAGTCCTAACAACGGAACCATTTTTTGGCTTGAGGGGTCCTGACCCAGGTTCGGAGGTTAAGGTTTGCCAAAAAAACCCTATACTACTGGCTCTTTCGGCAATGACTCGCTTTCGCAGGCCAAGGTCTCACCCAAAGTACTATGGGAGGGTGCTGGAACTGGGTTTCCGCACCATGGGAGAGAGTAGGTAATTAAGGCAGATTTGCGGTTGCAACTATCGGGTTCACACAGAATGAGTCTATTCGCAAGCTCTTAACAGTATAATCAACACATAACCATAACAAAGCTACTATCATTAACATATCTGATCAATACATTCACATCCACGTGTGTATCAACAATTATCATTATAGAACATTATCATCACAGCTAATTCTAGATTACAGATACATTCGTAGCTTAAATAAATAACACAGATGCACTTCAGTAATAAACACGATAAATCCAGATAGCATAAATATACTTCAAATATATCATGCATTCATTAGTATCCAAAGACCCACTTACAACCCAAACACAGCCTAGCCTAACGGGGTTCGTACACAACAGGACTGAGGATCTCTGCGCACATAGTCAACAGGAGTCCTTACCCAAAACAACCCAAACAAATCTCAACAACTCACACGTAGCATCGGTATTATTTCTTTCCTACCTACTAGACCCAACTATCTATCTATTTATAACATATTAGCCTTTGCTATTTGATGGTCCACAAACCATGGTTTCAAACCCTAGAGCTACCCTTTAACCCATTACAAAAATTAGGGGCTTTGACCCACCCTAACACCCCTATGTAAGACCAACTATTACAAAATTATATCATAACGAAGTGTAGGGAACCCCATTCCAACACATGCAACACAACAAAAAAACACGAACTCCAACTGTCATGGGGTCAAAATTAAGCAAAGAAGATTGCAACAAGAATTTTGATCCGACATTATACAAGAGAATAGTTGTCAGTCTAATGTATTTGACTACAACTAGGCCTGATATTATGTATGTTGTAATTTTAATTTCCAGATTCATGGAGACACCACAGGAGACACATTGGCAAGCAACCAACAGAATATTGAGGTATGTAAATGGAATGAAGGAGTATGGTGTTCTATACTCCTCAACTGATAATTTTAAGTTGATTGGTTACACTGACAGTGATTGGGCTGGAAGTGTAGATGATAGGAAGAGAACATCTGGGTATGTGTTTGGCATTTGGGATCGAGAGCCATTTCATGGGCTTCCAAGAAGCAACCAATAGTTTCTTTATCAAGACCATAAGCAGAGTATGTAGCAGCAACAACAGTAGCCTGTCAAGCTATTTGGATGAGAAGGATGCTGAGAGATTTGTGTCATGAGCCAGATAAAGGAACCACAATTTATTGTGATAATAGCTCAGCGATTGCATTATCACAATAGCTCAGCGATTGCATTATCATAATAGGTCAGCGATTGCATTATGACAATTTATTATGACTCTGGGTTTGGAGGTTCAAATAGAAATGGGTTCAGATCAATGTGTGAATGTTCTATCTTCTTGAGCACATCAACATGTATTTCCAGCATAACTTTACTCTAGTCTAGCTTACTAATTCAATTCTCATCTCAAACTTTGCGTGGGTTTAATGAAAAATCTGTGGATATAGTTGCATTATAACAGTGACTACAATGGAGATCATATTTTCCTCCTTGATGTTATTTACCCCCTACCTCTATTGTTCTTCCTTCCACGTCCTCTTCTGCCACCTCTGCCCCTAGAAGAGTCTAGTGTATAGTTCTTCTCTTTCTGTGTAAGGCACAAAAATTATTCAAAGGATTGAGAACTTGTGTTCCTCTTCCTAGAATATTTCTCCCTTTATGCAAAATTCTCCACAAGAGTGTCAAAATTAAGGTTCTTAAGTTTGGATCTAGTTTGTAAGGATTCAATTTAGTGATAATATGTAAGGTAGAGGGCCTCGAAAAAAGTTGTGAGAGGGATGCCCATTTTGATTCTAGTGGTTTCTACACCATGCATGATAGCTCTAATTTTTTAGGCTAGGGCCAGGGGATCATCATCCTTCAATTCTAGATTGAAGAGCTTGATCATCAAGTGAACTACCTCCAATTCTGATTATGAATCAGATAAATATTTAAAATTATTTTATGCATCATAATATTATGTAATTCAAATTATATGCAGACTCACCTCTTCATTTATATAAGAAACAATTAGGGCATAGGCCTTGTTATTTATTTTCTCCCATATGGTGGGATCTTTATCTGACGCGAGCTTTTCAGGAAGATTGTCACATTATCCTTCATAGACACCTTTTCATAAGTCATTGAAGATAAGTGCGTGTATGATATATTTGGATCATTCATGGTAGTTCTCCTTACCAGTGATCACTACATCAACAATGAATACAAGTGAGTGCATATTTACCAACAATTTTGAAGAACCAAAATTTTAATAGCTAGAAGTAAATAAATTGAGGGAAAAGTGTATTAGGAACACATATGCCACCAAGATTTACGACCCTACTTCAACCTCGTGCATATATTAATTTATTATTTTCATTAAATATGAAAATGCGTGTACTCACAACTTCAATCAGTTCTTAATAGAGGGAAAATATTTGAAATGAAACAACCTAAATGATGAAAAAATATAATACAAAAACCAAATAATACAATAACCCACAAATACAATATAATACAACAAGATAATAATACAACAATATCACTATGCAACCATACCACCAGAGTTGAGACTCTCTCATTGACCAATGTAATTCCCGCTTGCACACACAACCCTCTCAAATACCACAACCAATAGGAAATTCTATATTTTTATCACTCCATGCATTTTATAGGAGCTAAAATGTATCTATCAAAGTTCATGCTTTAAAAGAGAGGTACGCCCTAAGGTAACATTTGAAAACCTCAAAGTTGGAAAAAAATGGGCTTCCACTTCTCCACTTGTGTAGTGAACACCTCTTTCACATTTGTCGACAAAAGAATCATGAAATTCCAAGTATCCACAAAATCCAAACCATTTTCCATCTACAAATCCCTTTAATTCAATAGAACAACCTTCCTTATGATAATAGAAATCATGGATTTTCCGACAATATCCTTCACATTTTTCTCTCTCTCTCTCTATCTATCTCTCTTTTTTGGTATGGAGAACGAGTTTGAGAGAACATGTAAAGCTTTTGGGTGAATTGAGATTTCACTTGGCACAAGGGCATATTGGGAGTTGGAATGATCGTGGCTGCCTCCTGTTAGACAAGAGAACATTGACATTTATGTACTCTCCAAATGGGTCTGAAAAAACTCGAAAATATCTACTAAGCAGAGAAGAGGTGGAGACGAATTCTAAACAAAAGAGGTGGCGTCAAGTTCATTTTGTTATTATTCATAAAAAAAATTATTTAGGAGCATTTGGAGAGAAGTGAATGTTATGAGAATTGGACAAGACAAATATACTAGGTAGAGATAGAATGAGTGCACAATTACCATAGTGAACAAAAAAAATCCTTTTTACCATGCCAGGGAATCAATAGAGGTGTCGGGAAGAACAAAAAAAATGAGTTACAAGGGGCATAGGACTAAATTTGGGACCTCTGCTCTGATACCATGTCAGGCCAGGATGGTAACTCTCGAATGAATGCATTCCATTAAGATAAATGCCATTATATACAATTAGAATGATGACACTTGGGATTCACATTTCGAGGTATTTATCTATTCAATTTTTTCTATTTACATATTTAAATATTTTTTCCTAATCTTGAAGGATTAGTGTAGAAATTATGCATTATATTTGCAACTGCTCATGAAGTTTTAAGAAAAATCAAAAGACACAAACCTACTCTATTTCTCTACGAAAATTAATTCACAATCTAAAACAAAAAATGCAAACATGCAATAATAAATAACACACATGCAACAAGTATTTTTATTTTAGGAAAACAATGTTCTAAAAACCCCAATGCCTGCTTGAATTAATCAAAATAATAGAGATGTATTTCAATTTATTTTCTCAACTAAGCTCACCTTGGAAGTGCACAACCTATCTCACTTCTCACTAAAGGCCTCTAACCCAAACTTAGTCAAATTCTGCCTTGGCTTGAGCCCCTACTTCCTTGTGCTATTCCTTAAGGAATTAGGCCCCTATTAAGTAGGAAATTCCTCTAATTCATTCTGAAATTCCAAATTATGGTCCACCTAGCCTCATACAACATATGTACACTCAACTAGTTTACAACTGCTAGTTAATTGCCTTGGAAACTCCACACAACTGGGAAACTCATATTCTTTACATGCATGAGATAATTATTAGTTGGTTGATCAGTAAACTAGATGATCTCTGAGTTAGATTGATGTTCAAATACTTAACTAAAAACCAACTAGTTCTAGTAACAATTAGAGCTAGTTTAAGTAATTACAACTGAAATTAACTCAACCTAGGCTCCTTAAATTTAGGAATCACTACATACAACTGAACTTCATGCCCTTAACTCTAATTAACTGAGTTAGAATCCTATTTTTTAGGAATAAACACAAGAAAAATTAACTTGAACTCATTAACTCAATTATGTGTTCTTAACTAAGTGACAAGAGCCATTTCACCTCACCTAACTCCACCAAGTTGTCTCCTGACATGGAATTTCAATTTTTTTCAATTTTAATTAAGAAAAAATCAGAATTGAGACTTTATTGTTGCATCTTCAATGCTCCCTCTAAGCAATAAATGGATTATCAACCACCCATATCATGCACCTATGAAATGTACTGTAAGCAACATCTCTCACTATTGCTACTACTACTACAACATCTGCAACTAAGAAACATCCAGAAAAAGACATTGAATCAACTGTGTCTCCAACTTTCTACTGGGAAAAATGTGTTGTTTATAACTCTACTATTAAGCCTCCTTCTCTAATATCAACACTCCTCTACACCCCTTAGTATCTGAATGACATTGATCCTCCTACAACTGAATATTGAGGCCCGAATATCAAGGTAATGACCCATGAGGAGAATGGCTTAATGTACCCTACCCAAATTTCTACAAATATTGGACTAAGGATCTACATCTCTCCACCTCACTCCTAAAGGTATAGTTTCATGTTATCCCTTTGAACACTTGGATAGAATTTCCCCCCTACTTGAGGTCTCTTATTTATTGTATGTCTCCACTCTTCCTCTCTATTTGTGGTTGCTCCATAACTTCCCGAGGCTCCTTTTGAAGCTCCATTTTGAGAGGTATATTCTACTCCCTCTCAACCACCATATCTCTAGTCTCTTCCCTACTCCTCAAGTTTGTGGATGCATATTCTACCTCAAGTGCATACAAGTTCTTGACTCGAACCCCAATCCGCTTCACCTGTCCTGTAGCTATGTGTCTCAGGAATTCCTTTCCTATGCTGAAGATCAATTCATAACCACAGTCTTCCAAAACTTCAACAAAAATGATATTTTTATTTAGATCTGGAACAAACATAACATCCTTGAGTCTGAGAGGGGATATCGACTCCCTCTAAAAGGTGACTATACCAATCTTGGTTGCAATGTACCTTTCGTCATCTCCAAACTCAATATTCATCTGGAGATATTTCTCCTCCAGGTCACTAAAAAAATATATACTCCCCATCATGTGGAATGATGCACTCGAATCCAAGTACCACACACTCCCCATCATTATGCTAGGCATGCATGCAATGAGGTTAAAGTCAAGCTCGAACTGTGAAGCTAAAGCCTCAAGTGTTGCTGCTACCATAGACTCCTTCTTGTTATACTTCTTGTGTGGACACTTTGTAGCATAGTGCCTGAATTCATGACAATGGAAGCGTTTAATTTTTGACAAATCTTCTTCTTTCCCTCTTGGCTAGACTCAGCCTCACCTTGGGACTTCTTTCCTTGGAATTCACTCCCTTGTTGACTACAAAAAAATCCTCTTCCTCTTCTTTTGGTGAGGTTACATCTTTGCTATTCCGCCTTATTTCCTCATGTACCAAATCAAACCATAAGCATTCCTAATTTGGTATCATCTCCCTCCCATTCACTAAATCTTGATATCTATGCAATCTCTTGGGAAGGCCTAAAAGGGTTAGGCTTACAAAGTATTCTTCAAGGACATTAACGCCGACCTTTCCAAGTTCATCACAACACTGTGTAAAATTGATAAAATATTGCGGAAATGTGTCATTCTTCTGAATATTGATACTTCAAATTTTATCCTTCATTGCCAACTTCTTATTGTTACCACTATTCTCGAACAATTATGTCAATTCTTTCCATATTGCGAATGAAGTTTCCTTTCCATGGAGATTTGAGACAATATGATCATGTACTCCCTCCAATATGATTCTTCTCGCTTTGGCTACATCTTTCTTCCACTGAGGAAGGTTATGGACATCAGATGCTTGTGTTTTTACAAAATTTGTCTTGATTTATTCTAGTAATCCATTGTTATCCAATAAAATCTCCATGCCAACCTTCCATGCAACAAAATTTGAGGTGAATTCCAAGGCATACTCTAGCCTTAGTCCCTTGAAAGCCATCTTCTTAGTTTTGAAGAAAACCTGCAATGCTGATCTCCAAATTCGAACCTCTGAGAAACAACTTCAAATTTCTGCTCTAATGTGAATCCAACTATGATACTATGTAGAAATTACGATGTATATTTTCAAATTCTCATGAAGTTTTAATCAAAATCACAAGACACAAATCTACTCTATCTCTTCGTGGAAAGTAATTCATAATATAGAACAAAAAAATCATACATGCAATAAGAAATAACACACATGCAACAAGTATTTTTAGCTAGGGAAAGAAATCTGCTAAAAACCTCAATTCCTGCTTGCATTAATGAGAAGAGTAGATATATATTACGATTTGTTTGCTCAACTGATCTCACCCTGCAAGTGCACAACCTATCTCAATGCTCACTAAAGGCCTTTGACCCAACCTTAGTCAAATTATTCCTTAGCATGGTCCTCTACTTCCTTGTGTCATTCCTTGAGGAATTAGGCCCCTATTAAATAGGAAATTCCTCTAATTCATTGCACAATTCCCAAGTATGGTCCACCTGACCTCATGCAACATTTTTACACTCAAATATTTTACAACTGCTCGTTAACTTCCTTGGAAACTCCACCACAACTGGGAAACTCAAATTATTTGCAGACATGAGCTAATTATTACTCGATTTATTAGTTAACTAGATTATCTCTGAGTTAGACTAATGTCCAACTGATTAACTGGCCACCAACTAGTTCTATTAATATTTAGAACTAGTTTAACTGATTACAACTAAAATTAACTCAACCTAGGATCCTAAAATTTAGGAATCATTACATACAACTAAACTTTGTTCCCTTAACTTGAATTAACTGAGCTAGAATCCTATTTTTTAGGAATCAACACAAGAAAAATGAACTTGAAATAATTAACTTGAATTATTTTTTCTTAACTGAGTGACAAAATCCATGCCACCTCAGCTAACTCCACCAAGTTGTCTGCTGATGCGGAATTTCAAATTTCCTCAATTTTAATTAAGGAAAAATCAAAATTGAGACTTTCTTGCTGCGTTTTTAACAATTAGGTGCTTCACAATAATACATTGCACATGCCAAGGTTTAAAAAGATTGAAAATTAACTAAATTATAACTTTATTTTAAAATTTTTATTATTATTAATTAAGCTATAGGAGTGGTCTATATTGGAATTGGGCCGAGGAATTTCAAATTTTCATAAATGAAAAATTGTTTGGATAGTACATATTTAATAAGATTGGAATATTCTTCATATAATTCACAATCAGATGGATTAAATTGAGGGTTTGAGAAATGAAAGGTCATAGTTTTTAGTTTCAAATGAAAGAATAACAAATTAAATTTATTTATTACTTTTTTTGCCTCTTGTTAAGAAGCTGCTTCCACCCTCTTGTGTGGGAATTCCAATTTAACTCCTCATCGAAATTTGAATGAATTACCTATTACAATGTAGGAGCAACACTACTATGTTATGTCATTATTTTAAGTACATTTTTAGGCATACATCTTATTACTTGTATTTATACTCATGCAGAAAATATTGGAGTCACTTCTTATTATTACGGTGTGGAAGAAAGATCTCATACATCTTACTCATTCTTGCCATATTCTTCTGATACCTACTAGGAGACCTACGTTGCAACAACTAAAACTACAATTAAGCCTTAGAATGGAAGCACAATTGTGCAATATTAAGTTTAATAGTAAATTGTGTGTAATTTATCGGGCTATCATGAGTGAGTTGTTATTTGTGAGTAGTAGATTAATGCATAAGAGAATGGTACCCATAATTTTTTTCTAAGTCTAATACATGAAAAATCATATATAAATTTGAGAAAAACTATGTCAACACTATTTTTTAAATAGTGTAGCTTTAATGGATTGGGTTCTATATATTTATTAAATACAATATACATGACCAAAGATTCAGTTTATCTTAGAGTTACAACTTCGTAATGTAGAAATATCTAAATATATTCAATTGATCTTGTAATGTACTAAAATAAAATACTGAATCAATTCTAAAAATTGCGGAAACCAATTATTATAGCACAATCACATGAACAAGAAAGAGAAAGAATTGTCAATCGCATAGCAAAAGATGTATCTGGGGAAATCCTCAGCTAAAAATCCATCAATATTTATATTGCATAAATTCAAGAACATGAAACAATACAATGATATTTCCCTTGCTAAGAAACCTCTGCACTATCTATGACTATCTCACTCTAATCCTAGCAAGTTTGGTCTAATACTTAACCAAAAACTTGCACCTCACTGACCAGCCTAACTTACGCATTTCCAGGGGATTAAGCCCCTATTAAATATGAAATTTCCACTAATTTATTGTGAAATACATCCAAGTCATCTTGATGACCTCATGCATGACCTGTACAATTTTCTAATAGTACAACTAATAGTCTACTTCCATTTAACTCCAATCTCAAATGGGCCTTCCTTAGAAATGACATGAAACAACTATTTATAGTGAATTATCAGTTATCTAATTGATCACTGCATGTGAAATAAATTAGATTTAATTCACCGAACCTATCGCTAGCTAATCTCTCAGTTAGAACTAGTTAAACTGATTTTAACTCAAATAATTAAGTTAAAAAATTACAACTAAAAAAAAAATACAATTGGACCCCCTAAAACTTGAGTGAATTCTGCATGCCTCCAGTTTTACCCTCAACTCGAATTTATTGAACTAAGTAAGTGTTCCTAACTTAGTTAACTCATACAAGATGTCATGTGATGTGGAATTACAATTTAATTCTAATTTAATTAAGGGAAAATTAAACTAGAATCCTTCTAGGTGCCATTTTCAATATTTATTGTTGCCAATTCCATCACCTTGTCTCAACAAGAAAGGAATTCAACACTATCCCAATCTTGTACCTTTGGAATGTTCTGCATGCAACACTTCTCTCTAGTGTTGTTGCTACTGCAACTTATTAAATTGAAAAGCAACCAAAATGAATTGGTATGATGCATATGTCACCAAAGTCTCTGACTACTACTAGCTACTGCACTATCTACTGAAAACTATGTGATGTTGTTGACTCTGCATATGTACCATCTGCACCACTACCAACTCTGCATCTGCGCTCTAGTACCTGACTTCTGCTAATCTCTGCATCTGTCACTCTGCCATTTGAATGCATCAACTGCCACTGATCCATCCTGCTATTGTGTATTGTATGCCCCCGTAGCAAGGTATTGATCCATGAGATAAGACATCGCAATAGAGCCTACCTAATTTTTTTCTCTCTTGGGATTATTGCTTCACATCTCCCCACCTATCTCCTAGAGGTACGATTGCATGTGCTCCCTCTGCCCACTTGGATTGAAATTTCCCCCTACTGGAGGTCTCTTCTTGAGTGGATGCCTCCACTTGGTCTCTTATCTGCTTCTATAATTGTGGCTACATAACTTTCTGAGGCTTCTTCTGAGGCTGCATGTTGAGAGGTAATTCATGCTCCCTCTCAACCACCAAGTCTCTAACCTTTGTGTTGCTCCTTAAAGCTTTGCATGCATCTGGTACCTCAAGTGCATATAGGTTCTTAACTCGCACACTGATCTATTTCACTTGTCTCGTTGCAATGTGTTTAAGGAAAAAATTTCATTTTCTAAATATCACATCATAGCCACACCACATCTATGAGTATGGGCACTCTGGAAACTCATATCCTCGTGCTAACTGTCTCGCCGTCACGAAATTTTATAAAAAAAAGTTTATTTTAAATCATCATTATCTCCCTCATCTGAACTCCCTTTCGACTGATTTTTTTTTAATTTGGGTATTTTTCGCAAGGAATCCAATTATGCTATTTTTTTTTGAGAAATTTTCACAAAATTTTCAGATATTCCCTGCAAACTTTCCATCCAAAAAATTCATGCTTTGATACCATGTAGAAATATCTAAATAGATTCAACTGATCTTGTAATGTACTAAAAAAATACTGAATCAATTCTACAAATTACGGAAACCAATTACAATCGCATAATCACATGAACAAGAAAGAGAAAGAATTATCAATCGCACAACACAAGATGTATATGGCGAAAGCCTCAGCTAAAAACCCTGCTATATGTATATTGCATAAAGTCAAGAACATGAAACAATATAATGTTGTTTCCCTTCCCGAGAAAGCTCTGCACTATATCTAATTATCTCACTCTAATCCTGACAAGTTTGGTCCAATACTTAATTGAAAACTTGCACCTGACTGACAATCCTGGCTTACACATTCTTGAGGGAATCGAGCCCCTATGAAATAAGAAATTTCCACTAATTGATTACGCAATACATCCAAGGTGTCTTGATGACCTCATGCATGAACTATACAATTTTATAATAGTACAATTGATAGTCTACTTCCCTTTATGATCTAGACCTTGGGGGGAGGGCCCTAAGATCTAAAAATTGAAATGGATCTTGGGGGGAGGCCCCGAAGATTTGAAAAATTGAAATTGCAGAATAAAAGAGAGGAGAAGGCACAATAAAAAAACCATAAATAAAATTTTTATTGAAATCAAGAATAAATATAAAAGCTACATTTTGGTGGACAAGTTCTTTTTATAGAATGCGACTGGTTACTTATAGCCATTTTTTGTTACAATACCACAGGTAAATTCCATGGGTGGGTAAATACAATGGGTGGATCTCACTTAAAATACCATGGGTGGATGCCACTTACAATACCATGGGTAAATTCCATGGGTAGATAAATACTATGGGTGGATGAATACCATGGGTCGATGCCATTTACAATACTAAGGGTAAATTCCATGGGTGGATGGATAACATAGGTTGATAAATAACATGGGCGGATGAATACCCTGGGTGGATGCCATTTTCCATTCGAATCATTCCTCCCTCCTTAAGAAGCAATGGTCCCCATTGTGTGAAGTTCCCTCCTGAGAAGCCTTTGTTGAAAATGAAGAGCCACTAAAGAGAAGGGTTTTGTGTGGTTAAACCATAGCCGTGATGAACGAAGATCCGAGGATAAAGATACCCTATAATGCTTATGACCAACTATGACATTGATAGTGTGCAGCATAGCAAATGGACTTTGATGAAGTGTGTGTTTGTGGATGACCCATAACCATGAAAAACGAAAATTCGAGGATAGAGATACCCTGTAATGCTTATGACCAACTATGATGCTAACAATGTGTGGCCTAGAAAATGAACTTCAATGAAGTGTGGGTTTGTGGATGACCCAGAACCATGAAAAACGAAGATCTGGGGATAGAGATACCCTGTAATGCTTGTGACCAACTGTGATACTAACAATGTGCGGCCTAGCAAATAGACTTTGATGGAGCCATAACCGTGATTTTGATTGTTGATGAAGTAGCAGGTGCCTACATAGGCTGGGGTGGGAGGGCATGTCTCCAAAGGGAATCCGCTTCTAATGTTGCTCCAGATTTGAAATGGGCATAACTCGGTCAATATAACTCAAAATATTTATTATAACTATTTTTCGAAATATAATCATCATTCTACATTTTTCCATGTGTTTGAAATCGCTATCTAGAGACTCTAGACTTTGAAATTCCTGTTGGAAGTATCCCATCATCACAATTTTTTTGAAAAATAGATGATTTTAAATCTGTGATAACTCCCTCGTCTAGACTCCGAATCAACCGATATTTTTTTTTTAAATCGGGTGATTTTTCAAGGGGAGCTCAGATCTATAACCATTTCTCTGAAATGCTGCATTGAAAACTACAAAAAATGATAGGAGAGCCATCGTTTGTGAATTGTCGTTAGAAAAATTTCTACAACATTGATGAGTTTGAATCAGCAATATCTCCCTCATCCGGACTCTGATTCGACTGATTTTTTTTTTAAATTGGCAAGGAATCCAGATCTACTATTTTTTCTAAAAATGTTGCACCAATATTTTCAGAACTTCTCTACAAACTCGTTGCCCAAAACATTCCTGCCAAAAAAATGAAAAAAAGAAAAGAATTCTTCCCGCTTTGTTCAAGAAAGTGCTCCGTGGAGGTCTTGAAACTTGCATGGAGTTTTCTCAATACGGCTAAAAAGTTGAAACTGAAATATGCTTCAAACCCTTATTCCCATGGATTCATAACTTGAATCTAATACCACTGATCCAAAACTTGGGGGGAGGCCCCCAAGATCTAAAAAATTGAAATGGATCTGACAAGGCCTGCAAAATTAGAATGCGAGAAAAAGGAGAGAACACACAGTAAATAAAACCACAAATAAATATTTTTATTAAAGCAGAGAATAACTTTAGAAGCTACATTGTAGTGGATAATCTGTCTTTTTACAAAATGTGACTTGTTACTTATAGCTTTTTTTGTTACAATACCACAAGTAAATTCCATGAGTGGGTAAATACCATGGACGGATCTCACTTACAATACCATGGGTGGATGCCACTTGCAATACCATGGGTGGATGAATATCCTAGGTGGATGCCATTTTCCATTCAGATCACTTTAACTCCAATTTCAACTGGGTCTTCCTTAGAAATTACATGCAACAACTATTTATAACGAATTATCGATTATCTGATTGATATGAAATAAATAAGATTTAATTCACTGGACCTATCACTAGCTCATCTCTGAGTTAGAACTAGTTAAACTGATTTTAACTCAAATAATTAAGTTAAACAATTACAACTCAAATTAATCTGCAACTGGACTCCCAAAAACTTAGAGTGAATTCTACAGGCCTCTATTTTGACCCTCAAATTGAATTGACTGACCCAACTAAGTCTTCTTGATTTAGTTAACTAGTACAAGTTGTCATGTGATGTGGAATTACAATTTACTTCTAATTTAATGAAGGAAAAATTAAACTAGAATCCTTCAGGGTGCCATTTTCAATATTTCTTGTTGCCAATTTCAACACGAATAGGTAAGTCATGTTTTTTCCAATGGACATGTTTATAAGGTAATTTATATTTCTTCCAATGGGCATGTTTACAATGGAAATATTTTTCTCTTCAACTAATAATTGTTTTGTGCATTAGATGTTATTAATCATTAAATCTATTCTAATTAGATAGAGATCAAAACCATATAGAGATCGCATGAGGCTCCAAAGCCACAAAAAAAAAAAGATTTGAAAATTTGAAAGATTATGATTTATCTAGTAGTAGTTGTTAGGCTTAGATTTTTGGTTGCATAACATTCTTAGGATTTGAGCTTATATCTCTTGGTGGATTTACCTATATGCTTATATGTGTATATCAACCATATTTATTAATGTGGTTGTGGTAGTTGTAAAAATGAATTAATATATGAATTAAACATGTACACATTTAAAAAAGCATGTAAATATTGTAAATGCTTTTTGTTACAATAGCATGGCTTATCAATACTACATGCCCAAAAAACCATACCTCAATTAATATGCTACTCTTAAAATAAATCTCAATTTGTTATGAGTGACTATTATTAACCATATTTTAAAATATTTTATGCAAGTTGAATTTCTAATTTTTACTTAATAATTAGATAAAATTATTAAAAATATATATATATATATATTGAAATAAATATACTATAAACGTAATCATCCATCTAATTATTAAATTGTATCTAAAATATAAAATAAAATAAATTTTATATTTTTATTAAATTGTATCTAAAATATAAAATAAAATAAATTTTATATTTAAATATAATAAAAATAGATTAAAAATTTAATATTATAGCAAGTAAAAATTCATCTAATTTAGAAATTAAACCTTCGTAAAAATAAAACTTAATAGCCTATAATAATAAAAATTAACACGAAAAAAACATTTTGGAGAGCAAAAGGAGAGACACACGAGGAAAAGCGGGAAAAGGGGTATAGAAATAGATTAAAAAAATTGATATTACACCAATAAAAAAATCATCATCTAATTTAAAAATTGGGCCTGCGTAAAAATAAAACTTAATTGCCTATAATAAAAATTGATATGAATAAAAACTAACATGAAGATAAAACTTAAGAGAACATTTTGGACGGCAAAAGGAGAGAGACACCAGGAAAAAAACTTAAGAGAACATTTTGGACGGCAAAAGGAGAGAGACACCAGGAAAAGCGCCATAACAGTCAACGATAACGCGCTGTGTAGAAAAATAGGACGAGAGAATCTTCGTGTGGCTGTGTACTGCAATTTCCATGAAAATCTGATTATGGTTGTTTGGGTTGAAGTCATTGATAACGAGACGAGAGAATCTTTGTGTGGCTTTGTACTGCAATTTCCATGCACATAGAACATTTGGAGCATGCTACCTCATTCTCGCTTTTATTAGAGTTGTGGGAGTGGGAATGTCTTTTTCTTTGAAACATTCAACCGATGACTGCGTACACTGAGGGGTCACAACTTCAAAATGGTCAAGAAGCGCAAGAAACGAATTTGATGGACCTTCAAACCCAATTCGTGTTTTCACATGGAAACCCATCACTGCAATATATCTATAACTCATTCCCATTCAGTCATGTTGATTGGAATGCAGATTACAAGGATTTATTAACTCATGTTAATGTTAATATATGGGAGGTGATTTTAATTGCATTGTTGATTTTAAGAATTTATTAATTCATGTATTATGTTAATATATGGCAGTTGATTTAGTTAGAGTTAGAGTGCAGATTTTAAGAGTTTTGCAATTTAGATAGAAATGTTTTTGGATTAATCACATTGATAAGATTAGGTCGACGTTTCGAACCAGCTAATGTGGTTTCGATGAAACCACATTGGTCGACCTAATCCTATCAATGTGATTAACATTATGGATCACAAAAGTCTTAGATCTAACAGTTTTGCAATTGTAAAATTAATAGCTTAATTTATATTTATGGATTAAATTTCAAACTATTTTAAAATTTACAATTAAATTTTCAAATATATAGTTTAAATTTACAATATTTTAAAAATTAAAATATATGGTTTAAATTTACAATATTCTAAAAATTAAAATATATAATTAAAATTTACAATATTTTTAAAAATATATAGTATAAGATTACTTTTATTTATCAAATACTAAAATATTTTTAAAATTTACAATAAAATTCCAAAATATTCTTAAAATTTACTAATACCCAAAAACCTAGTGATACATAATACCCTAAAACCTAAACCTAGCCATACATAATAGTCAGCTACCTAGAATCCTGAAGATTACGCGGAACATTATTAGTGACATAACGTGTTCACATTAATCTCATTTTTTCTTTAAAACGGTTGCTTCGACCTTCAATTGGGGGCCATGCTCGTTCTCTCAGATTACAATCTCTCTTCAATAAAATAATCGAAACTTCTGCAATTTTTTGAGGTAAACAACTCCTTCTGCCGTCAATTTGAGATCATGCTCCTTCTTCATATTTACAGTCTCTCTGTTTATTCCAGAAAATCAACTCCGACACACGATCAATCCCCTCTTCAATTTTCCCTCTGCTTAATTGAATCATGTGCTTGAATTATAAGTATCATTCGCTCTTGCCATGATTCAATCAGCCTACATATCTTTATCTCATGCTCCAATGTTTCATGCTAGAAATCCCAGCCACATCTGGATTGGGAATATAACCGAAATTCTGGCTCCTGCTTTTGGTGACTGCATTCTCTTCCTTGTGAAATCAACATTACCCAAGACTCTCGTCATGTCCCTCAATGCTTCCAACAACCGTCCCTCCGCAAAATAGAGGCGCTCGTCGCCTGTTCTTGTACGGGTGGTAAAGAAACCCCAACAGAAGTACGTGGTAGCCAGCAAGGTCGATTTCCAGGTCGCTCATCCCTTGGGAGTCAGCTAGATCTCGTCCACGAAATTCTCCCGCTCTCGCCCGAACAATCCCTGGGTGGGGAGAACTGGCTAGAGTATCAGGGATCAGTAAATCGGGCAAGCAAAGATTTTGAAAAATTCCGGCAAAGATTTATCAGAATCTTGTTTACAGTTGTTAAACTTTAGTATGTTGGGTGCCCTAAAGGTTTTTGATAGTGCTAAATCCATTTCCACTATAAAAAATGCAATTCAAACACTCCAACTACCTGATATTTTGAATTTTTTTTTACTAGATTCCGGTAAAATACTGCAGTTCGGGCTATTTTGTTCGCTGGGTAGACAACTCCCTTCTCTGCGATCAATTGCATCAGAATCTGAGATGAGAAATTATGAGATACAGTGAATTTGTACAGGCCACCTACGACCCATTTGACTTGGAACCGCATTAAAAATACTGCGGAAGCTGCCGATATGGGTGACAAAAGATGTTGGAAAACGTAGGGCTGGACAAGACGGGGTACAACATCACAAAGTATCTGTACGCCATGTTTGATATTCACTTCCCTAAATGGTTAGGCCGCCCATACTCAGTGGATCACAACAATAAATGGAGCAACAACTCCAACAAGATAGGATACGTTGCAGTGAGCACAGATGAAGAGGTGAAGCATCTAGGGAGGCGTGACATCGTAGTGGCATGGAGGGGAATGGTCACACAGCTTGAGTGGATGGAGGATTTTCAGGATCTTCTCCATCCCCTCATAGAGCCGCACGAGAATTCATCATTGAAGGTGGAGCGGGGATTTCTGAGCATATATATCTCAAAAGACGTAGCACCAGGTATAACAAGCTCAGCGCGTCCGAGCAGGCAATGAAGGAGCTCGGTCGCTTGGTGGACGTGTATACGCAGAAAGGTGAAGATGTGAGTATCACCATTACCGGCCACAGCCTCGAGGGCGCCCTGGCTCTACTCAGCACCTATGAGGTCACAGCAAAGGGCCTCAATTTGCACAAAGCCAACCCCGACAGGCCCGTCCCTACGACTGTGTTCTCTTTCGGAGCTCCTAGCTGGATGGGTTTCAGAGGTCGTCTACCCCATTCCTAGGAGATGCCAAACGAGACGTGGCGTTGGTGAACAAGGCCTCCAACATTCTCAGGCCAGAGTTAATGGTGCCGGGAAACTGGTATCAATTGGAGAACAAGGGGCTCGTCTGCAACTTACATGGAAGATGGGTGCAGTCTGAATGAGATCCCAAGGATGTCTCATCTCATAACCTGCATGTAATGCAAGAGACTCTGACTCTAGGTTTGGAGGTTCCAATTCACATCATTCCCCTTATTTTCCACTGGAAAATATGGAAGTGCTAGAATTTGAATATTTTCGAGGATCGTTCTTCGTCACAAATTGAGATTTCCTTCCAAATTTTTCAGCAATGGGAGGGATCCAAAATGATGCAGAAGCCACCAAAGGATATGTTGATCAGATTGAGGCCTCTTGATTTCTCGTACCCGGTGGTATTTTTCAACAGCTTGACTCAGAAAGGTAAGTGTGGATGCAGAGCACGGTTACTGATTAGTCCATTATACCATTACAAATTGTTTTGGAATGGAGACATGGGTTCAAATACGAAAGCTAAGACTTTGGCTTTATGAGGCTTGCTCTGGTTTGCTAAGCATTTGTGCATTGATTCCATTCAGATATATGGGGATTCAAAGGTTTTGATTGAATATCTTAACAAGAGAAACAATTTGGCACCTGTGAAACTTAGTTCTTGGATGGATCGTATAAGTGATCTGGTTGGAACTTTCTCCTCGATTTCTTTCTCTCGCATTTTTAGAGAAAATAATTCCACTGCTAACCGGCTGTCAAAATTGGGATTGAGTGGTAGGCTGGGAGTGATTAATTATGAACTTGCATAGGCAAAGGGTACTGGTGCTTGGGGCACTATTAAGATGTTCTAATTTTTGACAAATGACGGTCTTGGCACTCTCTTGGTTACAAGTTTTTGAAGGGCGAATGGGATAGTGCAGGGGGATGGTGTGGCAGTTTTATCAGTTTTCTCTTTGTTGAGATTCAACAATATGATGAGCTTAGTGAAAAGAGTCGCCTTCACTAAGTGGGCCCACAGGCTATTTTTGGCACAAGTCTATTTTTAGACTATGTCTATTTTTAGACATGGTGATCATATTTCAGAAGTTGCAGGATGCTATATGTGGATGGTTGATCAAGTTGGAAAAATAGATGAAATTTTATTTAGAGGATTGGGCAAAGTCTATTTTTATGATCACAATCTAAAAAATGGGGATACATGCTTAGCCATTTCAATAATAATCGTACACTAAACAACAACGTATTCTCTTGAAGCACTTTGTTTTAGTGCACATGTGGCACACGCGGGATCGTAGGGAATTACGCAAATCCCAAGGGTTTACTAGAGCTAATGCATGGAGGAGGTGAAAGGAACTCAAGTAGCAGAAAATGGCGTGGACACAACAAGAAGTAGTTATGGGAGTTATGTGGTTCCACTAACTCGCTAGACCTCATTGAGCTAGTTGTATCTAGTCTAATTGATTGATACACTAGTGAGAGTGCGTTGAATTAATTAGTTAATTAATTCACAAATAATAATCATTAATCAACCGAACAATACAACAAATAATCACAGGTACCTGGAGCTAAGGAAGTGAGGACCCATGGAGAGGTAGGTGAAAGGGCAAGATAGACTATCTGTTGTGACTATAGTGATGCATTGATTGCATCACACACACATTGGAGTTGACAATGAGGATCGCATTGTCAAGGAAAGAGTAATTCGAATTCATTCAGAGCTATTCTTCAGCAGGGATTGCGCAGTGGAGGCAGGCTAGCAAGAGGTAGAGATCGATGCATGGATTTGCAAGATTGTTCCTGATTAATGTATGACGATTGTACTGTACTGAGAGCTTGATAAGCTTTGTATGAGTATTGTCATATGTTTCCATGATAAATAATATATAGTTGGGGTTTTTAGTTTCAGGCTTTCCCAGTTAAAAACAACTGTGTTATGTGCGATTATTTTTATTTATGCTTTACATGTGTGTGCAATTAATTTTCCGTAAAATATTAACAAGTAGAATGATTCACTATCTTGCATAAAGTTAAATAGTGTGAGATCAGGTGAATCTAGGACATATGCATGCTTAGTACATATAATTTCTACATGGTATCAGAGCATTGTTGATTGAAGATTGCAATTGTAAAGTGAGTTTGTGCTGGTGGACGATTCGAATTTGATACAGAAGATTCTTGGTGCAGAAGGTTAGTATACATTGAAATGGATTTCAATGGGTTGCGATTGGAGTATGCCCTTGATGGGAGCTTGAATTACATAGCCTAGAAGGACAGGATGGAGGCAATGCTGGAGGATAATGGACTGAAGGAGTTCATCAAGAGCAATGTTCCTATGTCGGGATCTAGCGATGCTGCATTACTTGACGCATGGCAAAAGAAGACAACAAAGACGAGGATAATTTTGTTGGAAGGTGTGAAGGCCCATATTGTGTCCAGCCTTCATGGGAAAGCCAATCCATTCTTAATGTGGAAGGCTTTGACAAACTTGTTCTAAAGCAGAAGTGACCAGAGGAAGTTGGCGCTTAAAGAAAAGCTCAGAAAAATAAAAATGGAGAAAGGCGACAGTATTCCAAAATACCTCACAAAGTTTGTCCACTGCAAGGATGAACTAGGAAGTGTGGGGGTTACTGTTGATGATGAAGACTTGGTGAGCTTGGCTCTCCTTGGGCTTCCGAAGAGTTGGCATAGCTACGAAGACTCTTTCAATGGACGAGAGAAACTGCCAGGATGGGAGCGACGTTGGTCAGATCTTGTGCAGGAGGAGATAAGGTGGGGTACCAGGGATGGATCTTCATCGAAGAATGAAGATGAAGAGAATTGTGCTTTGGCTGCCAAAGCAAGGAAAGGGAAGGGGAAGAAACATCCTTCAAAATCCGATGCTAAAGGAAAGGAGCATGATTTGTCCAAAGTGAAGTGCTTTCACTGTCACGAACATGGACATTTCACCACTAACTGTCCATAGAGGAAGAAGAACAAGAAGGTTGTTGGATCTGCAGCTAGAGAGGCCTTAGCCTTGCAATTTAAACTTGATTTATCCTTGATTTCATGCTTGGTTTCAAGTTGTATGGGATCGGTGTGGTATCTTGATAGTGGTGCATCTTTCCATATGATGGGAGACAAAGATTTGTTTAGTGACTTGGAGGAGAAGGACCTCTAGATGCATATAGAGATGGGCGACGATGTTCAGTACAGTGCGACTGGAATTGGGACCATTACCTTTGAGTGGGATTCTGGTAATCCATTCTTGTTGAAGAATGTTATGCATTTTCCAGGTCTGAAGAAGAACTTGGTCTCGGTCGCAATGCTGGAAGACAGAGGTTATGATGTTGTTTTCAGTGAGGGAAAATCCTTCCTTCGACATAAAACAACGGGTCAATCCAAGAAGATAGGGGTTCGAATTAAGAATCTCTACAAGCTAGAGGTAGATGGTTGCGCTGCAATGGTGGGCAAAGCAGAAGAAGTGATGAGTCGGGATGAGGGAAAATTATGGCACAGGAGATTTGGCCATCTTCAGCATGGCGCTTTGAAGATTTTGCAACAGATTTCTACTGAACTTCCCAAGGGCACTCTTGCGCAGCCAGATCAGTGCAAGGGATGTACTATGGGTAAGTTTGTGAAGACCACCTTTCATGAGAAGGAGAACTGTGCTTCGGTGATCCTGGAGAGAATTCACACAGACGTGTGTGGACCTTTCTCGGTTGCTTCAACAACAAAACACATGTATTATGTTATATTTGTTGATGACTATTCTCGTAGATACTGGATCTTCTTCATGCAGAAGAAGAGCGAAACATTCTCAAAGTTCTGTGAGTTTAAAGCATTGGTGGAGAAGGAGTCGGGGAAGCAAGTGAAAGTTCTACGGAGCGATAATGGTGGTGAATATCCCGGGAGAACGCAAAGAATTCGTAGCAACAAGAAGGAATTCGAAGGAGAACTTCATAACGCCCCGTTAAAACCCACAAAGAGAATGGGGTTGTTTATGGAGGAAGAAATACGAACAACGTAAAAGGAACAGCGATCCTCGCATGACCAAGGCCTACCGATGCACTTTGTGGGGCTAGTTGATGCAACACCGTTGTTTATGTGCATAACCGTTGTCCTCACAAGATACTTGGCATGAGTACACCCGAGGAGGCGTTTTCTGGTAAGAAGCCTGATATTTCCCATTTGAGGATTTTTGGTTCACCTGTTTACATTCATGTGACGAAGGATGCCAGGAAGAAGTCGGAGCCGACTGCGAAGGTTGGGATATTTGTGGGGTACATAGAAAACACCCCATAATTATCGGTATTTTCCGTGTACGGGGCCCCGATGACCTGCGGTGAGAGGATATAAAATTCAATGACAGTGAAAGCGCGGAAGTTGCCGCTTGAGAGGGAGCGACACTTGCATGCGGAGGAGGAACTTCCTCTTCCCAAAGATGAGCCTCTATATGTGGATCAGCCACAGGAGGAGATTCATGGAGTGGAGGAGTCCACTCATGCAGATCCAAACATCAAACAAGGCAGAAAGCATACCACAGAAGCCGAGAGACTAAAGCTTGATGCGGCATAGAATGTAGGAGTCCCTACATCATAGCATAGACAGAGACAGTCACTTGACCGATTTACTAGATACATGGGTCTTATGAGCAAGTGTATCGTGAAAGAGTCATCTTCTTTTGAAGAAGCAGTGCAGGAGCCCACATGGGTAGATGCCATGGTGGAGGAGTATGACTTATTGTCGAAACAAAGGCTGGGAGTTTATTGCATCTGCTCGTGGAAAATAAGTTGTAGGATCAAGAGATGGATTCACAAGGAAGCAAGGAAGAGGCGGGGAGTATGAGAAGTGAATAAGCGAAAAGATTGAGTCCGGGGCTTCTGCTGTATCGAGGGAATTGACTATGAATAAAACCTTTGCACCCTGCCGCACTGGGTATTCTTCCACACGGACCATCCTTTTCTCTCTCAAAATGAGATGGGCGGCACATTCATCGTATGGATGAAGATTGTGTTCCTTAACGGGATCATTGAGGAAGAGGTGTGTTACTGAGTAGCCCGAAGGATTTGGAGATTCCTTCGTTAGCCGAGCGCATGTGCGGGTGCTCGGTGCGAGCGATGGCCGAATGTTGCACTCGTTGCTTGCAGCACTCGGATCGACAAAATGGCTTCACTGGACTTGGCTTCACCAAGAGTGAGGCGGATGAAAACCTGTACCAGATTGTGGTGGAGGGTAAGATTTTAATCATTTTACTTTATGTTGATGATTTAATACTAATAGGTGATGAGCAGTTGATACACTCATGCAAGGCAGATCTTGCAAAGGAGTTTGAGATGAAGGATTTGGGCCTCCTTCATTATTTCCTTGGATTGGAAATATGGCAGTGGGAAGGTGAACTGTTTGTGTCTCAAGGCAAGTATGCTCAGGAGATACTTGAGAAGTTTCACATGCAAGGCTGCAAGCCTATTGATACTCCTCTTCCAAGAAATTGTTGGAAAGAGGATGCTACATCGATAGAGGTAGTGGATGCCACTGTTTATCAACAACAGGCCTCGCTCTGCGATTAGTCAATATGACCGATATATGGGCGGCGGGTGGCAGAATCCACTCTTTCACAAGCGATGGTTAAGCCTACCAAGCTCTTTTGGAAGGCAGGCAAGCATGTTTTGAGATATCTCAGGGGCACATCTGAGTATGGTTTATGGTACAGACAGACGGATGAGGTGAAGTTGCATGGCTTCACGGATGCAGATTGGGCAGGAAGCCCAACAGAAAGAAAGAGCACGGTGGGGGATTTTCGTATCGGATCTATGACAGCTTCTTTCGTACGCAGAAAACAAAGACACATGGCACTCGGGCCCAACAGTGAATACATGGCGTTAAGTCAAGTCGCATGTGAGGCTATTAGGATGAGGAATATCTTGGTTGGTTTGTCTTGCTCATACTTAGATCCCACGTTGATACATTGTGATAACTGTATTTGTATTGCAATCTTGCTAATCCTGTTTCAAAGAGATCAAAACATATTGATATCCTGCATCATCATATCAGAGTTTGTGTGCAGCCGAAGATCATGTTGTTTAGCATATTCTACGCAGGATCAAGACAGATATTCCGACGAAGGTGCTCACCGCGTATGGTAATCCACCACATAGAGGCAGGATCGGGGTGAAGGATAATCCCCATCTTGTTGAGAGGGAGTGTTGAGATTCAACAAGATGATGAGCTTAGTGAAAAGAGTCGCCTTCACTAAGTGGGCCCGCAGGCTATTTTTGGCGCAAGTCTATTTTTAGACATGATCATCATATTTCAGAAGTTGCAGGATGCTATTTGTGGATGGTTGATCAAGTTGGAAAAATAGATGAAATTCTATTTTTAGAATATTGGGCGAAGTCTATTTATAGATCGTCTATCTAAAAATAGATGCAAGTCGATTATTATTAGCTCTTAATAATAATTAGACTCTAAACATCAACTTATTCTTCGAGCACTTTGTTACGCCACGTATGCTCACACCATGGATCCAGGAATTACGTAATTCCCAAGGGTTTACTGGAGCCAATGCATGAGGACCCGCTAGGAACTCATGCCGCAGTGCCATGACACAGTTGGAAGAAGTAGTTATGGAGTTGTATTCAGTTTAACTCAGTTAGACTCAGCTGAGCTAGTTGTATCTAGTCTAACTGATTGATACACTAGTGAGAGTGGAGTGAATTAATTAGTTAATTAATTCACAAATAATAACTCATTAATCAACTGAACAATACAGTAGTTAACTACAGTGCATGGCAGTTTCAGTGGAGACCCAGGGGAGAGGTAGGTGAAAGGGAAAGATAGACTATATGTTGTGACTATAGTGATGCATTGATTGCATCACACACACATTGGAGTTTCCAATGAGGATTGCGCTATCAAGGCAAGATTAATTCGAATTCATTCAGAGCTATTCTTCAACAGGGATTGCATAGTGGAGGCAGGCTAGTAGGAGGCAGAGATTGGTGCATGGATTTGCAAGATTGTTCCTGATTAGTGTATGACAATTGTACTATACTGAGAGCTTGATAAGCTTTGTATGAGGATTTTCATATGATTCCATGATACATAATATATAGTTGGGGTTTTTAGCTTCAGGCTTTCCCGGTTAAAAACAACAGTGTTATGTGCGATTATTTTTATTTATGCTTTACATGTGTGTGTAATTAATTTTTCGTAAAAGATTAACAAGTGGAATGATTCAGTATATTGCATAAAGTTAAATAGTGTGAGATCAGGTGAATCTAGGACATATGCATGCTTAGTGCATATAATTTCTACACTCTTGCGCTTTTTGAAGGAGCGGCAGTTTATATCAGAAAGCATAGGAATTATATTGAAGGCGAAGGGGTCAAAGGGCACGGGTTGTGCTTTTTTTTATTTTGGTTGTTTATACAAGTGGCAGTTTTTTTTACAGGGCTGATGGAGGGATTATGGAACGGACAGTTTAGTTTTTGTATATGCATATGGGATAGA
The DNA here is from genome assembly GCA_034641835.2 of Pinus albicaulis. Classification (NCBI taxonomy): domain Eukaryota; kingdom Viridiplantae; phylum Streptophyta; class Pinopsida; order Pinales; family Pinaceae; genus Pinus; species Pinus albicaulis. Next base: position 583,143,498 of record CM076576.1, on the reverse strand, counting down.
CATTGTTAATGTATGATTCACAAGGATACTGTTTTTATGATTTTCACATGCTTTATGAAGCTTTATGTATGGATGAATATTTGATAATTTGATCTGATACATTAATATAAACCAGAAGTTTTTCATGCTGAAAAAAAGAAGAAGAAATGGGTGTAGATCAATGTGTGAAGGTTCTATCTTCTTGAGCACATCAACATATATTTCCAGCGTAACTTAACTTTGATCTAGTTATGATCGCTATATTGATATCATGTTTTGACTAGTTATCTTTTTAGTTTAAATGAAAATTTACCTTATCTATAAGTACTATCAAAATTTTTGGAAATTTTAAATTTCTGTACTATATACCTTACATCCCAAAAAATTCAAATATTACTGACTTTTTTTAGAAACACTTTTTATATTAATCAATATTTTCAAAGTGTCGAGAGATCAAATCACTTATGGAGGTTAAAAGTGCCGTCATTTATGGTCCACGACATTCATCAATCAACAGAATGGATATTTTCACCCCAAACATCATGGAGGTCCATCCATTCTGATGTTTGGGGTCCATCTTCTACCACTTTATGGTCCACGGCATTCATCAAACAACATAATGGATATGGTCCACTTTTTATATTAATCAATATTTTCAAAGTATCGACAGAAGTAGTGAATTTGTTTTCGGATATGTTGATTCCGATTTTGCAGGTGATTTGGATAAGAGAAGGTCAACTTCAAGATATGTCTTTACTCTTGCAGGTGGAGCTATTAGTTGGATGTAAAAGCTACAAAACATTGTTGCTTTATTCACTACAGAAGCAGACTACATAGCTGCTTCACATGCTTACAAAGAAGCGGTTTGGTTGAAAGGTTTGTTTGGTGAGTTTGGTAGGTTGCAGGACAACATAAAGTTATTTTGTGATAGTCAAAGTGCAATTCATTTGGCTAAAAATCCAACCTATCATAGCAAATCAAAGCATATACCTATAAAGTACCATTTTGTAAGACAGGTTATCACTGAACGGGGAGTATCTCTTGAAAAAGTGCATACAAAGGAAAATTGTGCAGACATGTTCACGAAACCAATTTTATTAGAGAAGCTACGATGGTGCCTGGCTTCTCTTGGCTTGCAAAGAAAATAAAAATAATAAATGAACGAGGTATCACGCTAATTGTTGTTAAGGTGGCGATTGTTGAGATTTTGCTGGCTAAAATCTCTTGGATATGCCAACAATAGTTTTCTTTTGCAAAACTGATGGCATCAAATCAGCATGAGGAGATATTCTATCCTAGTTTGGTGTGATAGAATTAATTTTCAGTTTCTTCTCTCTTCTATAAATTGTAGGCCTGTAGAGGCAAAACATGTGAGATGTGAGGTGTGTGGAAGAGGAAGTGCAGATGTGCAAATCTGCTGTTGTAATCACCTGTTGAGTAATAATATTGTCGGTACCTATGTTTGGTGGATGTAGCCCAGATTGGTTGGGTGAACCATGTTAATTTCTATCTTCATGTTTTGATTGTTGTGTGTATGATTTTATTTAGCTTTCCACTGCGTAACTCCTACAGATATGAGAGAACTGCATGAGTTTTGAAATCATATTTTGATATATTGATAACAAAATAGTGTATTTCATATTTGGAATGTTCCATTTATCTCATTATAATAAATTTGGTTCTTTTGTAATTGAGATATTTGTGCATAATTGTTTGATATTATGTCTATATTCTAACAAAAAAAAATAGAGTGTGAATTGTTGAGCTTAGAGGTTCATTTTACAATCCAGTATGAATGACATGGTTAAATATGTCACATTTTCAAAAAATAATTCACTTATGTTAGCCCAACAAAACAAAATTTAAATAACCATATAAATAAAACATTAAAAATCTATTAACACCACAATTAACTCAATAGTTGCTATTTCACTCTCTTCAAGTAATAAATACAATATTTCGATATCTCTCTTAAATAATATAATTTTATATAACTTTGCAAACATATTATATATATATAATTTTTTTTTGAATATCCATATTAACTAATATATTTCATTATGAACTTTCTCTCTCTATAGAAAGTGTGTGTGCCAGTGTGTTAGGGTTAGCTCGAAAAGAAAAAGTAATTACAAGTAAATTAGAGTAGTCACTTGTTGATAAAAAGAAAATGTGTAACTCATTCAATTTTTACTATAAAGTATTAATAATGATAAAATATCAAAATATACAATTCAAATAATGAAAAGTTAGCACTATAGATTTATATTAATCACATATTTACCAAGTGCTAAAATGGAATAATTGAGGTGTAAATCTCTCTTCAAGTTTGAGATTTGATCCTTCTAGGCTCTTGGTAAATCTGTGGTTAAAATGCCTCCAGTGGTTCTACAACCCAACCCAGTGTCCCTCTTAAAATAAAAATAAAATATTCTCTAAATAGAAAAGAAATGTCATCTATAATAAAAAGAAGAAAAATATATGTTATGCATTTTTAATTAGTTATCCATGTGACCTAATATCATGTAAAGTAATTAGAAGTAAAAAAACATATGTGAGTAAGATGTTTAAACCTTATGCTTTTCAAAAGTATGTTAATACCTCATATCAACTTTATATATATATATATATATATATATATATATATATGTAAATCTATATATAGAAAAAAATTTTAAAAACATATTTTAATGTATGATAGAATAAAATATCCAATGTGAATTATGAATAAAATATTTTAAGATGAATTAATATAAAATATCTCAATACACATATATATGTAATCTCTATGTAATCTCTATAACATTCAAAAATGCAATTTAAACAGTAAAAAATTACACATTGTTAAAATAAAATAAATTTACAACAAAATAAATTTGATCTCTCTAAGCTCATATTAAATCCATGCTTTAGATAAATCTATGCTAATTTATACAAATTCGGCCTTCCATCCTTTTTTTATGTATACTATAGTGAAACTATTTTTAGTTATCTATATATATATATATTGTTTTGTTTTCGATGGTTTAGTCATGTGAACATTTTCTTCAATGATTCACGGAGTCTATGAAAGCATCTGAATAATATGTTATGTCATCATTGGTTACCTCACATAACATGCAACATTTTGATGTAGGAGCATCCAGATTTAACCAGCAATGTGATTGTGTGTTCACATGTTGTGGCTAACAAGAGGTGGAGAAACATTGGTTATTAATATTTTATTTAGTTTTAAATGAAAGGAGTTAGTCTGTTTTGATTTGCTAAATTAATTAGGAATAAAATAGCAAATTGGTTTCTCCCCGCAAGGAGATTAAAACAAATAGATTAGATCATGAGGATAGGATAGCATTTGTTCGTTAGAGTGTTTCAAACAGAAAGATATTAAAATACGAGAAGAACCGCTTTTAGGTAGATATATATATGCATGAATAGGTTTGAGAAAGTAGTGTGGAATAGGTGTGAGAGAAGAGTGAGAGAGGAGTGAACAGCGAGCAAAGGAACTGTAAAATCCTGCCACCCAAGGGCTTGGCTCTGTGTAATTTCATTTCTGATTTAATTCCAAGTGGTTTGTATTTTAATTTGGGCTATCTAGTTTAAAATGTCCTCTTTTTGATTATCTGTTAAATATCGCATTAATTGCACAGCAGAAGGTTGATCGAACGTTCAAGCAACAATGAGGACTGTCAGATATTGCACAAATCAATAGTGGGAAATCACATCACAACTTGAAGACTTCACACATCGCAGTATTTAGTATTTGTGGTTAAGACTTCGCAAGATAATTTATTTACCTTTCGATGTGAAGTAGATCGGCAAAGACACAGTGTGGACCGTTGGATCCTACAAAGACCAATTATGGAGATCAAATCGCACCAGGAGCGATTTCGAAAATCGTAAAGTTTAGAGTTTAGTGTTAAGGTCGTCGCATGGTAAGTTATTTTGTATGCGATACAATGAGGAGAAGGGCCACGTGTCGACATTGGGCATGATTGCAGATCACATGGAAAAAGGGTTAACCACTAATTTAAGTGTTAAAGTATGTGAAGTGCAAAATCACGAAATCACAAGTTTGTTAAATTGTTAAAAGTGCGAAGTTGCGGGGAAGGTAAATTGTATAAGTTGATAAGTACGATTCACTTCTGATTGTTTCAAAGTGTTGTGGGACCCTCCAGAAAGACGTTTCACGTGTATGTAAGTGATTTGGGTTTATGTGCGATCTGTTTTAAAGTAACCGTTATTGATTGCGCGCATATGTATGTTTAATAAACTCCAGTATTGTAATCCGCTGCAAGTAAAGGGAGTTTATGTGGGCCCATAACCCACAAGTCCACGGTATTATCTGATAATTGAAATTTCATGCTGCATCATTTGGTATCAAAGTCGATGTTGAGTTTTGTTCTCGAAGGTTGGAGAAAATATGCCACCCATGAGAGGAGCCGACATAGTTCGGGGAAGGTCGGAAGCTAATGCAATTTTGCTAGATGAGATTCAACATCTTCGTATAGGAATGGAGACAATAGAGACTGCTCAGAGGAGAGCACCTGATGAAGGAGATGTCAGGGTAACAAAGGAAACTTCTGAGGAAGAAGAAGCGGTAGAAGACGAGGCAACTAAAGTTTTCAAGGTATTATCAAAGGTTAGTGGGAAATTGAGAATGGAGATTCCTTCATACGAGGGGAACATTAATGTGGATGAGACGATGGATTGGATCAGTTCAATGGATAAGTATTTCTATTTGGAAGAGATCGAAGATAAGAAGAAGGTAAAGTATGCAGCTACCAAGTTGAAGGGCCATCCATCTATTTGGTGGGATGAACTACAGACATCCAGAGTTAGAAAAGGAAAGCCTAAGATCAAGAAGTGGCATAAAATGATAAGGAAGTTGAAGAATAATTTTATGCCAAAGGACTATCAATTGAATCTTTTCAAGCAATTGTAGAATCTGAGACAGAAAGGAATGTCTGTCAAGGAGTATACAAAGGATTTTTACAAGCTGAGCATTAGAGCAGGACGTACTAAAGATGATATGGAGAAAGTAGCTAGATACATCAATGGTTTAAGGTATGACATACAGGATGAAATCAATTTGTTGAGTCTAAAGACAATTTAGGATGCCTACCAAGAAGCTTTTAAGGCAGAGGAGAAAATCTTGAGGAAGCAAGGTGAGAGGAATAGAGGTAAAAGTCCAGCAAGAGGAAGAGGAATGTTCAAATCAAGATTCCAGCACTCTCAGAATGAAATAGGAGGTTCGAGTAGTAGATCGCCACAGAGAGGAGACTTCGGTAGAGGGAGATTTGCACCCAGAGGCAGAGGTCAAGGAAGAGAAATTCGGTGCAACACATGTGGAGAATGGGGACACGGATCATGGGATTGTCCTCATAACAAACCAGCAAATGAGCAGAATGTTAATGTAGCTGAAGCAAAGGAAGAAAATCCTCAGGTCAGGGGAAAAGAAGAACCACCTGAGGAAGGAGAGTCTTTATTTCTCAAAAGAGTATTGCTTAAGGTAGAGAAGGAAGCAAATGAGCCAGCGCAAAGGAAGAGTCTATTCAGGACTATATGCAAGTGTAAAGAAAAGTGTTGCAAAGTTGTGATTGGCAGTGGAAGCACTGATAATCTTGTTTCTACAGATATGGTTGAGAAATTGAGGTTGAGTAAGATGGTACACCCTACTCTTTACAGAGTGTCGTGGCTACAGAAGGGGCATCCGATTTTGGTGACAGAACAGTGCAAAGTAGAGATACAGATCGATACATATAAGGATGTCATATTGTGTGATGTGATGCCAATGGATGTGTGTCATGTATTGCTGGGAAGACCTTGGAAATTTGACAGAAAATCCATTCATGATGGAAAAATGAATACCTACAGCATAAATAAGGATGGAAAGATGCACACATTACTACCTTTTAAGGATGAGGTATAAAGGAACAACTAAGAATAATGTTATGCTGATTGGCGGAAAGGAGTTGCTGCAAGAAGTCAAAAAGGAGAAAGAAATGCATTTTGCTGTTGTGGGTAAACCCAAGGTAATTCTGACTTCTACGAATTTAGACAATATGCCTGTGGAAATAAAAAAATATGTTAGATGATTATGCTGATATAGTTTTTGATGAATTACCCAGTAAATTGCCACCAATCAGAAGTATCAGTCATCAGATAGTTTTAATACCTAGTGCAAGTTTACAAAACAAAGCAGCATATAGAATGACCCCTTGGGAGATTGAAGAAGTTGGAAGATAGGTACAGGAGCTGTAATATAAAGGAATAATCAAAGAAAGTCTTAGTCCATGTGCAGTACCAATCGTGCTCAATCCAAAGAAAGGAGGTGAGTGGCGCATGTGTACTGATTAGAGAGCCATAAACAAGATCACTATCAGGTATATATTTCCATTTCCACGCATAGATGATTTGATAGATTGTTTAAGTGGGTCAAATTATTTTACTAAAATAGATCTGAAGAGTGGATACCATCAAATAAGGGTTAGAGAAGGAGATGAATGGAAGACTAATTTTAAGACCAATAATGGATTGTATGAGTGGTTAGTGATGCCTTTTGGGCTCACTAATGCACCAAGAACATTTATGAGACTAAAGAACGAGGTTTTGAAAGGGTATGCAGGAACATTTGTGATAGTCTATCTTGATGACTTTCTTATTTTTTTCAGAGTAAGGAGGAGCATTTGGAGCATGTCAAGATGTTGTTAAGTACTTTGCAACAGGAGAAGTTGCTCATAAATTTGAAGAAGTGTAGTTTTATGAAGAAGGAGCTCATTTACTTGGGTTTTATAGTCTCAGAAGAGGGCTTGAAGATTGACCCATAAAATATTTAGGTAATACTAGATTAGCCATCTCCAGGAAGTGTATTTGAGGTAAGGAGTTTTCATTGTCTTGCAAGTTTTTACAGAAATTTTATAAGAGGTTTTAGTCAGATATGTGCAGCAATAATTGAAACAATAAAGGAGAGAAACCGACCATTTAAATGGACATAAGTAGCATATCGGAATTTCAAGTTGTTGAAAAAGAAGATCACTGAATGATTTGTTTTGGCCTTGCCAAATTTTGATAAAATATTCCAAGTTGAGACTGATGCCAGTAGGATAGCAATTGGATATGTCTTGAGTCAAGAGCAGAGACCGATAGCTTATTTCAGTGAAAATTTAAATGAGGCCAGGAAGAAGTATTCATCCTACGATAAGGAGTTATATGCTATTGTGCAGGCTTTGAAGAAATGGAGGCATTATTTGTTGCCCAAAGAATTTTTGTTGTATTTAGATAACCATGTGTTGATGTTCATAAATAATCAGCCAAAGTTGAACCAAAAGCATGCAAAGTGGGTGGAGTTTTTGCAGAGTTTTCCTTTGTAATAAAACACATAAGAGGTATGTCAAACAAAGTTGTTGATGCTTTAAGCAGAGTAAATTTGGTTCTGTAGGAAATGAAGATTGGCATTTTGGGGTTTGAAGAGATGCTTGACATGTATGAGGAAGACATAGATTTCAAAAAAATATATGCAGTTGTTAAGAATCTAGTGATTCATAATAGAAGCCAGTGGTTGGACTACCTGACTCAAGGAGGATTATTGTTCAAGAATAATAAACCGTGTATACCTAAGTGTTCCATGAGGGAAAATCTGATTAAGGAAAAACACAATGGAGGACTCTCTGGACACTTTGGAAAGGATACAACATTTTCTCAAGTAATTTCTTTTTATTATTGGCCAAAAATGCAAATTGATATAAAAAAGTTTGTTGAGAAGTGCAGGATTTTTCAACATGCCAAAGGAAGAAGCCAAAAAACTGGGTTATATCAGCCATTGCCAATACCTAATAGAACTTGGGATGCTGTTAGCAGGGATTTTTGTTTTGGGATTGCCAAAAATTGAAAGAGGACATTATTCTATCTATGTTGTCGTAGATAGGTTTTCTAAAATGGCTCATTTTATTGCTTGTAAGAAAACTAGTGATGCAACTCACATTGCTAATTTGTTTTTCTCTGAAGTTATAAGATTATATGGACTGCCTGTGAGTATTGTTTTAGACACGGATATAAAGTTTGTAGGACACTTTTGGAGGACTCTATGGAAGAATCTTGGTACAAAACTCAGTTTCAGTTCAGACTATCATCCTCAGACGGATGGACAAACTGAAGTGGTGAACAGGAGCCTGGGAAATATATTATGGAGTTTGGTTTACAAAATTCCAAAGTAATGGTACTTAGCACTTACTCAAGCTAAATTTTCCTGTAATGATATGCCTAATCGAAGTACAAGAATGATTCCATTTCATATTGTTTTTGGGATGCATCCAAGAGGGGTGTATGAACTTAGATATTTTAGCAAACAAGAGACAAGGAGTGAAAAAGATGAAGAATTTTCAGAACAGATACATAAGTTGCAGGAATATGTCAAGCAGAGCTTACAGAAAAACACCCAAAATTATAAACAAAGAGCTGATATGAAGAGGACTGAAAGGGAGTTTCAAGTAGATGATTTAGTCATGGTTTATCTAAGGAAGGAAAGGTTTCCAGTCGGGACTTATAACAAACTAAAAATGAAAAAGATAGGGCCATGTAGAATTTTGAGGAAGTTTTCCTCCAATGCATATGAGATTGAATTACCAGCAAGAATTGGGATATCACATATCTTTAATATTGCATATTTGTACCCATACAAAGGAACAAAGGAAGAACTACAAGAAGAATCTACGGAAGAGGAGGACCAAACTTTGAACTGGAAGGAACACATGCCAAAGATAGCAAAGAAAGAAGTGGAAGCCATTTTGGAGAAAAGAGAAGCAAATAAGACCAGCAAACAAACCTATTATCAATATCTAGTCAAATGGAAAGGACACCGAGCGGAAGATGCCAGTTGGATGACAATAGCAGAGTTACAGAAGTTTATTGTAGATCCAGAAACATTGATAGATCAATATTTTCTTCCCTAGTGTTGGGTTTGTGTTATATTCTTTCCACGACTAGTCACATGCAGGGGGGTAACAGGGGGGGCGATAGCCCCCCCTGTTGGGATCTGAGGTAGCACCCCGAAAAATTTTTTTGGTCCTTATTTTCCGGTGGGAAAATTCGCCCATGGTTTTGTGCATGGGTTTGCACATGGTTTTGGGGCATGATGGTTTTCAGCCCTTGGTATTTTGTAGATTCGGTCAAGGGAACTACGATTATGTTCTAATTCAGGGTTAATGGAGTGGGGTTTATGTATGCTTCGGCATGTATATATATGTGTTGTAACACTAAAAGGAATATAATGAAAAATCAAACTAGTCGTCCCGATCTGGGATCTAGGGAAAATCTGTGTTTATCTGTTTTATGTTTTATGCTCTCGCTACTATTTATTTTTTGTCTTTAAGATTCGTTTGCAGATAAATTCTGTACAGGTTTAAAACCAACATTTGGTATCAGAGTAATTTCGGCTTCAAGGGGACGCCTTTGCTGCTAAGAGATTTTTTTCTCGAGCTTGAGGTAGACCCTGTTCAGTGGGAGATCTGCGGGATTGATTCTTGCGGTGAAAGAAGATGGTGAGCGGCGGGAAGATAGAGATCAAGAAATTTAATGGTTAGAGTTTTGAGTTGTGGAAGCTCAAGATGGAGAATCTGTTGGTGGATAAGGACCAGTGGATCACAGTAGATCCGGGTACTAAACCAAAAACAATGTCAGATGAAGACTGGAAGAAACTGGACCGGAAAGCAAAGAGCACAATACGGTTGTGTGTCTCAGATTCAGTATTGTTGAATGTATCTGGGGAAGCTACGATGAAGACCTTGTGGGACAAGCTAGGGACTTTGTACCAATCTAAGTCTCTAGTGAATAAATTGTTCTTGCGGAAAAATCTGTATAACTTGAGGATGAAGGATGGAGACTCGGTAACAGAGCATCTGAATGCCTTCAATACTATGGTAATTCAGCTGTCATCTGTTGATATTAAAATCTCAGATGAAGATAAGTGCATCAGTTTGTTGTGTTCTCTACCAGATTCGTGGGACAGTCTAGTTATTGCAATAGGTAGCAATACAACTACCTTGAATTTTGATGACATTGTCTCAGCCTTGTTGTCAGAGGAAATGAGACGGAGAAATATGGAGGGTCAGAATGGAGATGACTTATCTGTACGAGGAAGGTCCCAGAACAGAAACAAGAATAAGGTTTCGAGTGGGAGATATAAATCTAGAGGGAGATATAAATATCCTGGAAAGTTTGTAAAGGTGTGATGGAAATGCGGAAAGGAAGGGCACTTCAAAAAGGGCTGCAGATCTAAAGCTCCTGAGAAAGGAAAGGGATTTGATGATGCTCCTTCTGCAGAGGCAAAAACCACCTCGGATGAAGGTGGGGATGTGTATTTGGCTTCTTCTTCAAATACACATGTAGATCATGAGTCATGGTTGATTGACTCGGGTGCATCCTTTCACTTCACTCCTCATAGGGAGTGGTTCTGCAAGTATGAGAAATATGATGGTGGTGATGTCTTCTTAGGTGATGATAGGAAGGCCCGAATTATCGGACGTGGAAAAGTCAAGCTGAAGCTGCAAGGTGGAAGGATTAGAACACTTCCTGGTCTTTTGCACATTCCTGCATTGGCCAGAAATTTGATTTCTGTAAGAAATATGGATGATGCAGGTGTAAAAAGAGTGTTCGAGAAAGATGCATGTAAGATTGTTCGGGGAGCACTGGCATTAATGCGGGGAGTTCGGATTGGAACTCTATACAAGCTTCAGGGTAGCACTATTATTGATGGGTGCAATAGTTTTGTGGTTCCCGAAAGTGGAGCAGAAACCCTAGCGGTCTCTTGAGAAAAGACCATGCTATGGCATTAAAGGCTTGGAAATATTGGAGAGAAGGGCCTTCGGATACTGCGTAGAAATGGTTGGTAGAAGGTATGTCTAATAGATCTCTGGATTTTGATTTCTATGAACATTGTGTGTATGGGAAGTAGAATCGGGTGAGTTTTCCTTCTGGTGCTAAGAGGGCAAACAAGATATTAGAGCTTGTGCACAGTGATGTGTTTGGACCTGTGTTGGTTCCATCACTGGGTAAGTCTGTGAACTATGTTTCATTCATAGATGACTTCTCAAGGAATACATGGATATATTTCTTGAGTAAGAAATCTGAAGTCTTTGAAAGATTTAAAGAATTTAAGGCTCTAGTGGAAAACCAAATAGAGAAGAAGATAAAGGTGCTAATGACAGATAATGGTGGGGAGTTCTGCAAGAATGAATTTGAAGAGTTTTGTAAGAAGTGTGGTATATCACGGCAGAAGACTACTCCATACACACCTCAGCAAAATGGAGTTGTAGAAATAATGAACAGAACGCTGATGGAAAAGGCAAGAAGCATGCTCAGTGGTACCGAGTTAGGACAAGAATTCTGGGCAGAGGCGGTGGAGACTGCATGTTACTTGGTTAACAGATCACCTTCATCAGCGTTGAAGGATAATACTCCACATGAGGTATGGACTGGTAAGAAACCCTCTCTTTCACATTTAAGGGTATCTGGATGTGATGCATATGTACATGTTCCAAAGGAGAAAAGGAGCAAGTTGGATAATAAATATGAAAGGTGCATATTTATTGGGTATAAGGATGGTTTAAGGGTTACAATCTTTAGAACCCGGAAACAAGGAAGGTTGTGTACAGCCGAGATGTGGTGTTTAGAGAGGTGCAATATATTGTTAAACATGAATTCCTACCAAAGGAAACTAAGAAGATAGAGTTTGAGCTAAAGGAGGATGAATCAGACTCTACAACAGAAAAAGACTCAGAAGAGGAAGAGCCACAAACTCCAGCTATTAGAAGATCAGTTCGGGAAAGAAGACAACCAGAAAGGTATAGTCCATCTGCTTTCTGTTCAAATTTTGCTTTAACTATAACTAATGATGATCCCAGAACCGTCAAGGAGGCAGTAGATTCAGAGGATGGAAAACTGTGGAAGGAGCCTGTGATTGATGAAATGACATCCTTGCATAAAAATGAGGCATGGGATCTGGTGGAGTTGTCGGCTGGAAGGAAGCCCATCAAGAGCAAATGGATTTTTAAGAAGAAGATGAATGTAGAAGGCAAGGTGGAGAAATACAAAGCTTGGTTGGTAGAAAAAGGTTATTCCCAGGTGTCGGGAATTGATTTTGGTGATACTTTTTCTCCTGTTGCCAAAATTACTTCTATTAGATTACTTTTATCTGTTGTTGCTGCATTTTATTTTGAGGTAGAACAGATGGATGTGAAGACATCATTTCTTCACGGGGATCTGGAAGAGGAGATCTACATGAAACAACCTGAAGGCTTTATGGTGAAGGGGAAGAAAGCATTGGTATGCAAGCTAAAGAAGTCTCTGTATGGGTTAAAACAGTCACCAAGGATGTGGTATCCAAAATTTGATACCTATATACGAGGACTTGGCTTCACCAGAAGCAAGGAGGATCACTGTGTTTATTTTAAATTAATTGGTGACCATGTTATTTATTTGGTATTGTATGTGGATGATATGTTGTTGATTGGAAATGACAAAGAAATTATACAAGATTTGAAGACCCAGCTGTTCTCCAAATTCGACATGAAGGATCTTGGTGCTGCAAACTATATTTTGGGCATGGAAATTTAGAGAGATCGGGCAAAGAGGAAGCTCTGGTTAAACCAGAGGAAGTATATCGAGTCTATATTGCAAAGGTTCAATATGCAGGATAGTAAACCAGTGAATGTTCTGATTCCTATAGGTACAAAGTTGTCTGCTGAACAGTGTCCCAAGACATAAGAAGAAGAGGAGGATATGTCACGTGTTCCATATGCAAGTGCAGTGGGTAGCCTGATGTATGCAATGGTCTGTACTAGACCAGACATTGCACATGTAGTGGGAGTATTGAGCAGGTTTATGTCAAACCCAGGGAAGGAGCATTGGACCACAGTGAAGCGTGTTTTCAGATATTTGTGTGGCACTAGTGATTATGACTTGTGCTACTAGGGAAGACCAGGATTGGAAAGAGTGTTGGACATTCGTGGTTTTGTTGATGCAGACTGGGCTGGAGACCTAGACCAAAGAAGATCTACAAGTGGGTATGTGTTTAGCCTATTTGGAGGTGCAGTCAGTTGGATGAGTAAAAGACAGTTTGTAGTGGTTCTTTCAACTACAAAGGCATAATACATGGCAGCCACTCATGCAAGCAAGGAAGTAGTTTGGTTGCAGAGATTGTGTTCAAGTATGGGGTTGGTGCAGCAAGCTACAAGGATAGACTGTGATAACCAAACTGCAATTTTCTTGGCTAAGAACCCTACTTATCATTCAAACACAAAGCACATTGATGTTCAATATCACTTTGTGAGATATATGGTTGAAGCTAAAAGGGTGTTGCTAGTAAAGGTGGACACTTTGAAGAATGTTGCAGATGCATTGAAAAAGTCTATGAGCACTCACAAGTTCTCTTGGTGTAGAGAAACAATGGGCGTTGCAAATCTGGGCTAATGAATCAGCTCTCTTGTGGCCCCCTGTGGAAAGAAAACAACAAGTGGGAGAATGTTGGGTTTGTGTTATATTCTTTCCACGACTAGTCACGCGTGGGGGGGGGAGTAACAGGGGGGGCGATAGCCCCCCCTGTACATTGCACTAGGCGCAACGTATGGGGGGGTTACAAGGGGGGTAGTAGCCCCCCCTGTTGGGGTTCAGGGCAGCGCCTCGGAAAAAAAAAAAATTGGTCCTTATTTTCCGGTGGGCAGATCTGCCCATGGTTTTGTGCATGGGTTTGCACATGGTTTTGGGGCATGATGGTTTTGGGCCCCTGGTATTTTGTATACCCAGTCAAGGGAACTACGGTTATGTTCTAATCTAGGGTTAATGGATTGGGTTTTATGTATGCTTCGACATGTATATATATGTGTTGTAACACTAAAAGGAGTATAATGAAAAATCAAGCTGGTCGTCCCGATTTGGGATCCAGGGGAAAATCTCTGTGTTTATCTGTTTTATTTTTTATGCTCTCACTACTGTTTATTTTCTATCTTTAAGATTCGTTTGCAGATAATTTCTGTACAAGGTTAAAACCTACACCCAAGAGTCTGATGCAGGAGCATCCGGATTTAGCCAACAATGTGATTGTGTGTTCACATGTTGTGGCTAACAAGAGGTGGAGAAACATTGGTTATTAATATTTTCTTTAGTTTTAAATGAAAGGAGTTAGTCTATTTTGATTTGCTAAATTAATTAGGAATAAAATAGCGAATTGGTTTCTCCCTACGAGGAGATTAAACCAAATAGATTAGATCATGAGGATAGGATAGCATTTTTTGTTAGAGTGGTTCAAACAGAAAGGTATTAAAAGAGGAGAAGAACTACTTCCAGGTATATATATATATATATATATGCATGAATAGGTGTGAGAAAGTAGTGTGGAATAGGTGCAAGAGAAGAGTGAGAGAGGAGTGAACAGAGAGCAAAGGAACTGTAAAATCCAGCCACACAAGGGCTTGGCTCTATGTAATTTTATTTCTGATTTAATTCCAAATGGTTTGTATTTTAATTTGGGCTATCTGGTTTAAACTGCCCACTTTTTTATTCTCTATTAAATATCGCATTAATTACACAACAGAAGGCCGATCGAATGTGCAAGAAGCAACGAGGACCGTCAGATCTTGCACAAGTCAACGGTGGGAAATCACGTCGCAACCGTGAAGACTTCGCACATCGCAGGATTTAGTATTTGTGGTCAAGACTTCACAAGCTAATTTATTTACCTTGCGATCCGAAGTAGATCGGAAAAGACACAGTGTGGACCTTCGGATCCTACAAAGACCAACGATAGAGATCAAATTGCACCGGGAGCGATTTTGCAAATCGCAAAGTTTAGAGTGTAGTGTTAAGGTCGTCGCATGGTAAGTTATTTTGTATGCGATGCGATGAGGAGAAGGGCCACATGTCGGAATTGCGCATGATCGTCAATCGTATGAAATAAGGAATAACCACTAAGTTAAGCATTAAAGTATGTGAAGTGAGAAATCACGAAATCGCAGGTTTGTTAAATTGTTAAAAGTACAAAGTTGCGGGGAAGGTAAATTGTAAAAGTTACGAAGTGAGATTCGCTTCTGATTGGTTCAAATTGTTGTGGGACCCTCCAGAAAGACGTTCCACGTGTATGTAAGTGATTTGGGTTTATGTGTGATCGGTTTTAAAGTAACCGTTGTTGATTGCACGCGTTGGTGTGTTTAATAAACTCCAATATTGTAATCCACTACGAGTAAAGGGAGTTTATGTGGGCCCATAACCCACAGGTCCACGGTATAATCTATTAATTGCAATTTCGTGCTGCATCACATTTTTTTTATAAGCAATAAAAAAAGGTGTATATCGCCATTGGTTATGTAACATAACATGTAACATTTTGTTTAGAAATAATAAAAAAGTGTGTATATTGCGTGAATTTATTTTTTAATATATATATATATATATATATATATTGAAATTATGAAAATATAATTTGTTTTTCTAAAATTATTATTATATATATTTTTTTGTACTTAAAGGAATTTGTAATTAAGTTGGTTTGATACTTAGTATTTATGTTTTATAGGGCTAGTTTTGTTATCACTTTACACTAGGTCCATTCTAACATTTAACACTTCATTTTGATTCCATCTTCTATCACTATAATTTCTAGGATTAGTTTTGTTTTCAATTTCTTAGAGGCAAGGTCCATTCAACTTTGTTTATACTTCATTTCCATTCCAACTTTACCACTATATCCTCTAGGTGCTTAGTAATATTCCAATTGCATGACAACACTACATTTTCACAACTATGACGAATTAAAGTGCCCAAAAACTTTATAAAATTAATCATTATCATTTTATAAATTTATAATAATTATTAAATATATATAACTTTTCAATTATTCATTTCTAAAATTTATTTTGTTATATAAATACACCCACTTTAATATTATAATATAATTTTTTTTATATATAATTTTAAATAAGAAAGTGAGAACAATTACAATAAAAGTACTTAATTACCTAAATACATTTGTTATATTATTAAGTAATCTCATCTCACCTAGTGTTTTGGGAAAAGTTTTTAATATTAAAATTTAATGAAAAAGTTATCCAATTCTTTAAATTTGGCACTCATAAATTTGTTTAATATCTTTTATAAAACATATTTGAAATTATTTTTAATAAATTTAGAAGATTAAATTCCAAAAATATATATGCAATTTTGATTAAAAAATAATCAAAATGTCTCTCAACCATATAGGAGACTGGGTATTTTTACGGCTACAACGATATAAACAAATGTCTCTCAAGCAAGCTAAGAAGGATAATAAATTATCACCAAAGTACTATGGTCCTTACAAGGTGTTGCAAAATATTGGTACTATGGCATACAAATTGGAGCTTCCTGCTTCTTCATGAGTGCATCCAATTTTCCATGTTTCATGCTTAAAGAAGGTTATAGGTGAAAATATTCCAGTTCAAACAATATTTCCTGAACTTGATGAGGAAGGAAAAATGATATTGGAACCTGAAGCAGTCACAAAAACAAGAACTCAACAGCTACGAAATCGATCAATTTCAGAGTATCTCATCAAGTGGAAGAACTTACCGACTGAAGATTCTACATGGGAGGATGAGAATTTTATACAGAAGCACCCAGAGCTACTCAAGCATTGAGGACAACACTTTTTGAAGGCGAGGGGCATGTTAGGTCCCTATATTACTAGTATAGTCCCTTATTATTGTTAGTGTAGCCCCCTTATTGTTATTATTGTACCCCTGTAACCCCCATATTGTTATTATTGTGCCCTTAAATTATTATTGTTAGGTCGGCTAGGATTACATTGTGGCCCCATGGATTCCTATATATAGAAAGGAGGTTTTGTAATTTGAATCATCCAAGAATTGTTCATTAATGTAATGTATTGGAGGTTGCCCCCTCGAAGTGGCTTATTTCTAAGGCGTTGATATCTCTTTTATTTTATTTTTGGAGCTGGTTTCACAACACTAGTGATGCAACTCATATTGCTAATTTGTTTTTCTCTGAAGTTATAAGATTACATGGACCGCCTGTGAGTATTGTTTTATACAGGGATATAAAGTTCGTAGGACACTTCTAGAGGACTCTATGGAAGAATCTGGGTACAAAAATCAGTTTCAGTTCAGCCTATCATCCTCAGACGGATGGAAAAACTGAAGTGGTGAACAGGAGCTTGGGAAATATATTAAGGAGTTTGGTTTAATACAAAAATCCAAAGTAATGGGACTTAGCACTTACTCAAGACGAATTTTCATGTAATGATATGCCTAATCGGAGTACTGGAATGAGTCCATTTCAGATTTTTTTGGGATGCATATAAGAGGGGTGTATGAACTTAGATATTTGAGCAAACAAGAGACAAGGAGTGAAAAAGCTGAAGAATTTGCAGAACAGATACATAAGTTTCAGGAATATGTCAAGCAGAGCTTACAGAAAAACACCCAAAAGTATAAACAAAGAGTTGATATGAAGAGGACTGAAAGGGAGTTTCAATTAGATGATTTAGTCATGGTTTATCTAAGGAAGGAAAGGTTTCTAGTTGGGACTTATAACAAACTAAAAATGAAAAAGATAGGGCCATGTAGAATTTTGAGGAAGTTTTCCTCCAATTCATATGAGATTGAATTACCAGCAAGAATTGGGATATCACATATTTTTTATATTGCATATTTGTACCCATACAAAGGAACAGAGGAAGAACTACAAGAAGAATCTACAGAAGAGGAGGACCAAACTTTGAACTAGAAGGAACAGATGCTAAAGATAGCAAAGAAAGAAGTGGAAGCCATTCTGGAGAAAAGAGAAGCAAATAAGACCAGCGGACAAACCTATTATCAGTATCTAGTCAAATGGAAAGGACACCCAATGGAAGATGCCAGTTGGATGACAATAGCAGAGTTATAGAAGTTTAATGTAGATCTAGAAACATTGATGGATCAATATTTTCTTCCCCGGTGTTGGGTTTATGTTATATTCTTTCCACGACTAGTCACATGCAGGGGGGTAACAGGGGGGCCGAGAGTCCCCCCTGTCAGGTTCTGGGGCAGCACCCTGGAAAAAAAATGTGGTCCTTATTTTCCGGTGGGCGAATCCGCCCATGGTTTTGTGCATGGGTTTCCACATGGTTTTGGGACATGATGGTTTTCGGCCCTTGGTATTTTGTAGATCTGGTCAAGGGAACTAAGGTTATGTTCTAATTCAGGGTTAATGGATTGGGGTTTATGTATGCTTCGGCATGTATATATATGTGTTGTAACACTAAAAGGAATATAATGAAAAATCAAGCTGGTCGTCCCGATTTGGGATCCAGTGAAAATCTCCGTGTTTATCTATTTTATGTTTTATGCTCGTGCTATTGTTTATTTTCTGTCTTTAAGATTTTCTTTCAGATAATTTCTGTACAGGGTTAAAACCTACAATTGGTATCAGAGCAGTTTCGGCTTCAAGGGGACGCCTTTGCTGCTAAGGGGTTTTTTTCTCGGGCCTGAGGTATACCCTATTTAGTGGGAGATCTGAGGGATCGATTCTTGCAGTGAAAGAAGATGGTGAGCGGCGGGAAGATAGAGATCAAGAAATTTAATGGTTAGAGTTTTGAGTTGTGGAAGCTCAATATGGAGGATCTATTGGTGGATAAGGAATAGTGGATCGTAGTAGATCCGGGTACTAAACCAACAGCAATGTCAAATGAAGACTAGAAGAAACTGGATCAAAAGGTAAAGAGCACAATACGGTTGTGTGTCTCAGATTCAATATTGTTGAATGTATCTGGGGAAGCTACGATGAAGACCTTGTGGGACAAGCTAGGAACTTTGTACCAATCTAAGTCTCTGGTGAATAAATTGTTCTTGCGGAAAAAGCTCTATAACCTGAGGATGAAGGATGGAGACTCGGTGACAGAGAATCTAAACACCTTCAATACTGTGGTAAGTCAGTTGTCATCTGTTGATATTAAAATCTCAGATGAAGATAAGTGCATTAGTTTGTTGCGTTCTCTACCAGATTCATGGGACAGACTGGTTATTGCAATAGGTAGCAATATAACTACCTTGAATTTTGATGACATTGTCTCATCCTTGCTGTCATAGGAAATGAGATGGAGAAATATGGAGGGTCAGAATGGAGATGCCCTATCTGTATGAGGAAGATCCCAAAACAGAAACAAGAATAAGGTTTCGAGTGGGAGATATAAATCTAGAGGGAGATCTAAATATCCTGGAAAGTTTGTAAAGGTGTGCTCGAAATGCAGAAAGGAAGGGCACTACAAAAAGGACTGTAGATCTAAAGCTCCTAAGAAAGGAAAGAGATTTGATGATGCTCCTTCTGCAGAGGCAAAAACCACCTCGGATGAAGGTGGGGATGCGTATTTGGCTTCTTCTTCAAATACACATGTAGATCATGAGTCATGGTTGATTGACTTAGGTGCATCCTTTCACTTCACTCCTCATAGGGAGTGGTTCTGCAAGTATGAGAAATATGATGGCGGTGATGTCTTCTTAGGTGATGATAGGAAGGCCAGAATTGTCAGACGTGGAAAATTCAAGTTGAAGTTGCAAGGTGGAAGGATTAGAACACTTCCTGGTGTTCTGCACATTCCTGCATTGGCCAGAAATCTGATTTCTGTAAGCAAGATGGATGATGCAGGTGTAAAAACAGTGTTCGAGAAAGATGCCTGTAAGATGGTTCGGGGAGCACTGGTATTAATGCGGGGAGTTCGGACTGGAACTCTGTACAAGCTACAAGGTAGCACTGTTATTGATGGGTGTAACAGTTCTGTGGTTCCTGAAAGTGGGACGGAAAGTCTAGTTGTCTCTGGAGAAAAGACCATGCTATGGAATCAAAGGCTTGGACATATTGGAGAGAAGGGCCTTCGGATACTGCATAGAGATGGTATGGTAGAAGGTATGTCTAATTGTTCTCTGGATTTCGATTTCTGTGAACATTGTGTATATGGGAAGTAGAATCGAGTGAGTTTTCCTTCTGGTGCTAAGAGGGCAAACAAGATATTAGAACTTGTGCACAGTGATGTGTTTGGGCCTGTGTCAGTTCCATCACTGGGAAAGTCCGTGTACTATGTTTCATTCATAGATGACTTCTCAAGGAATACATGGATATATTTCTTGAGGAAGAAATCTGAAGTCTTTGACAAATTTAAAGAATTTAAGGCTCTGGTGGAAAACCAGACAGAGAAGAAGATAAAGGTGCTAAGGACAGATAATGGTGGGGAGTTCTACAAGAAGGAATTTGAAGAGTTTTGTAAGAAGTGTGGTATAGCACGGTAGAAGACTACTCCATACACACCTCAGCAAAATGGAGTTGCAGAAAAAATGAACAGAACACTGATGGAAAAGGCAAGAAGCATGCTCAGTGGTACCGGGTTAGGACAAGAATTCTGGGCAGAGGCAGTGGAGACTGCATGTTACTTAGTTAACAGATCACCTTCATCAGCGTTGGAGGATAAGACTCCACATGAGGTATGGACTGGTAAGAAACCCTCTCTTTCACATTTAAGGGTATTTGGATGTGATGCATATGTACATGTTCCAAAGGAGAAAAGGAGCAAGTTGGATAATAAATCTGAATGGTGCATCTTTATTGGGTATAAGGATGGTTTAACTAGGGTTACAAGCTTTGGAACTCGGAAAGAAGGAAGGTTGTGTACAGCCGAGATGTGGTGTTTAGAGAGGCGAAATATATTGTTAAACATGAAGTCCTACAAAAGGAACCTGAGAAGATAGAGTTTGAGCTAAAGGAGGATGAATCAGAATCTACAATAGAAGAAGACTCAGAAGAGGAAGAGCCACAAACTCCAGTTGTTAGAAGATCAGTTTAGGAAAGAAGACAACCAGAAAGGTATAGTCCATCTGCTTTTTGTTCAAATTTTGATTTAACTATAACTAATGATGATCCCAGAACCGTTAGGGAGGCAGTAGATTCAGAGGATGGAAAACTTTGGAAGGAGGCCATGGTTGATGAAATGGCATCCTTGCATAAAAATGAGGCATGGGATCTGGTGGAGTTGCCAGATGGAAGGAAGCCCATCGGGAGCAAACGGATGTTTAAGAAGAAGATGAATGTAGAAGGCAAGGTGGAGAAATACAAAGCTCGGTTGGTAGAAAAAGGTTATTCCCAGGTGTCGGGAATTGATTTTGGTGATATTTTTTCTCCTGTTGTTAAAATTACTTCTATTAGATTACTTTTATCTGTTGCTGTTTCATTTGATTTTGAGGTAGAACAGATGGATGTGAAGACATCATTTCTTCACGGGGATCTGGAAGAGGAGATCTACATGAAACAACCTGAAGGCTTTATGGTGAAGGGGAATACATAGTTGGTATGCAAGTTAAATAAGTCTCTATATGGGTTAAAACAATCACCAAGGATGTGGTATTAGAAATTTGATACCTATATACGGGGACTTGGCTTCACCAGAAGCAAGGAGGATCACTGTGTTTATTTAAAATTAATTGGTGACCGTGTTATTTATTTGGTCTTGTATGTGGATGATATGTTGTTGATTGGAAATGACAAAGAAATTATACAAGATTTGAAGACCCAGCTGTTCTCCAAATTCTAAATGAAGGATCTTGGTGCTGCAAACTATATTTTGGGCATGGAAATTAAGAGAGATCGGGAAAAGAGGAAGCTATGGTTAAACCAGAGGAAGTATGTCGAGACTATATTGCAGAGGTTCAATATGCAGGATAGTAAACCGGTGAATGTTCTGATTCCTGTAGGTACAAAGTTGTCTGTTGAACAGTGTCCCAAGACATAGGAAGAAGAGGAGGATATGTCTCGTGTTCCATATGCAAGTGCAGTGGGTAGCCTGATGTATGCAATGGTCTGTACTAGACCAAACATTGCACATGCAGTGGGAGTATTGAGCAGGTTTATGTCAAACCCATGGAATGAGCATTGGACAATAGTGAAGCGAGTTTTCAGATATTTGTGTGGCACTAGTGATTATGTCTTGTGCTACCAGGGAAGACCAAGATTGGAAAGAGTGTTGGACATTCGTGGTTTTGTTGATGCAGACTGGGCTGGAGACCTAAACCAAAGAAGATCTACAAGTGGGTATGTGTTTAGCCTATTTGGAGGTGCAGTTAGTTGGATGAGTAAAAGACAGACTGTAGTGGCGCTTTCAACTACAAATTTAGAATACATGGCAGCCACTCATGCAAGCAAGGAAGCAGTTTGGTTGCAGAGATTGTGTTCAAGTATGGGGTTGGTGCAGCAAGCTATAAGGATAGACTGTGATAGCCAAAGTGCAATTTTCTTGGCTAAGAACCCTGCTTATCATTCAAAGACAAAGAAAATTGATGTTCAATATCACTTTGTGAGATATATGGTTGAAGCTAAAAGGGTGTTGCTGGTAAAGGTGGACACTTTGAAGAATTTTGCAGATTCATTGACAAAGTCTGTGACCACTCAGAAGTTCTTTTGGTGTAGAGAAAAAATGGGTGTTGCAAATCTGGGCTAATGACTCAGCTCTCCTGTGGCCCCCTGCGGAAAGAAAACAACAAGTGGGAGAATGTTGGGTTTGTGTTATATTCTTTCCATGACTAGTCATGCGCGGGGGGGGGTAACAAGGGGGGCGATAGCCCCCCTGTTTGTTGCACTGGGCGCAACGTAGGGGGGGTTACACGGGGTGTGGTAGCCCCCCCCTGTCAGGGTCCGGGGCAGTGCCTTGGAATTTTTTTTTTGGTTCTTATTTTCCTGTGGGTGGATCCGCCCATGGTTTTGTGCATGGGATTGCACATGGTTTTGGGCCCCTGGTATTTTGTAGATCCAGTCAAGGGAACTATGGTTATGTTCTAATCCAGGGTTAATGGATTGGGTTTTATGTATGCTACGACATGTATATATATGTGTTGTAACACTAAAAGTAATATAATGAAAAATCAAGTTGTTCGTCCCAATTTGGGATCCAGGGGAAAATCTCTGTGTTGATCTATTTTATGTTTTATGCTCTTGCTACTGTTTATTTTCTGTCTTTAAGATTCGTTTGAAAATAATTTCTGTACAGGGTTAAAACCTACACCCGGGAGTCTGATGCAGGAGCATCCGGATTTAGCCAATAATGTGATTGTGTGTTCACATGTTGTGGCTAACAAGAGGTGGAGAAACATTGGTTATTAATATTTTCTTTAGTTTTAAAAGAAAGGAGTTAGTCTGTTTTGATTTGCTAAATTAATTAGGAATAAAATAGCGAATTGGTTTCTCCTTGCGAGGAGATTAAACCAAATAGATTAGATCATGAGGATAGGATAGCATTTGTTTGTTTAAGTGGTTATAACAGAAAGGTATTAAAAGACTAGAAGAACTGCTTTCAGGTATATATATATATATATATATATATATATATAAATATATATAGGTGTGAGAAAGTAGTGTGGAATAGGTGCGAGAGAAGAGTGAGAGAGGAGTGAACAAAGAGTAAAGGAACTGTAAAATCCAGCCACACAAGGGCTTGGCTCTGTGTAATTTCATTTTTGATTTAATTGCAAGTGGTTTGTATTTTAATTTGGGCTATCTGGTTTAAACTGCCCACTTTTTTATTCTCTGTTAAATATCACATTAATTGCACAGCAGAAGGCCGATCTGATGTGCAAGAAGCAACGAGGACCATCAGATCTTGCACAAATCAATGGTGGGAAATCACGTCGCAACCGTGAAGACTTCGCACATCGCAGGATTTAGTATTTGTGGTCAAGACTTCGCAAGCTAATTTATTTACCTTGTGATGTGAAGTAGATCGGAAAAGACACAGTGTGGACCGTCGTATCCTACAAAGACCAACGACGGAGATCAAATCGCACTAGGAGCAATTTTGCAAATCGCAAAGTTTAGAGTTTAGTGTTAAGGTCGTCGCATGGTAAGTTATTTTGTATGCGATGCGATGAGGAGAAGGGCCACATGTCGGCATTGCACATGATCGTCGATCGCAGGGAATACGAGATAGCCACTAAGTTAAGCATTAAAGTATGTGAAGTGCGAAATCATGAAATCACAAGTTTGTTAAATTGTTAAAAGTACGAAGTTGCGGGGAAGGTAAATCGTAAAATTTGTGAAGTGAGATTCGCTTCTGATTGGTTCAAAGTGTTGTGGGACCCTCCAGAAAGACGTTCCGTGTGTATGTAAGAGATTTGGGTTTATGTGTGATCTGTTTTAAAGTAACCGTTGTTGATTGCACGCGTATGTATGTTTAATAAACTCCAATATTGTAATCCGCTGCGAGTAAAGGGAGTTTATGTGGGCCCATAACCCACAGGTCCATGGTATAATCTGTTAATTGCAATTTCGTGCTGCATCACATTTTTTTTAGAAGCAATAAAAAAAGGTGTATATCGCCATTGGTTACGTAACATAACATGTAACATCTTGTTTAGAAATAATAAAAAAATGTGTATATTGTGTGAATTTATTTTAATATATATATATATATATATATATATATATATATATATATATATATATATTGAAATTATGAAAATATAATATGTTTTTATAAAATTATTATTATATATATTTTTTTGTACTAAGAGGAATTTGTAATTAAGTTGGTTTGATACTTAGTATTTATGTTATATAGGGCTAGTTTTGTTATCACTTTACATTGGGTCCATTCTCACATTTAACACTTCATTTTGATTCCATCTTCTATCACTATAATTTCTAGGATTAGTTTTGTTTTCAATTTCTAAGAAGCAAGGTCCATTCAACTTTGTTTATACTTCATTTCCATTCCAACTTTACCACTATATCCTCTAGGTGCTTAGTAATATTCCAATTGCGTGACAACACTACATTTTCACAACTATGACGAATTAAACTACCCAAAAACTTTATAAAATTAATCATTATCATTTTATAAATTTATAATAATTATTAAATATATATAACTTTTCAATTATTCATTTCTAAAAATTATTTTGTTATATAAATACACCCACTTTAATATTATAATATAATTTTTTGAAATATAATTTAAATAAGAAAGTTAGAACAATTACAATAAAATTACTTAATTACCTAAATACATTTGTTATATTATTAAGTAATCTCCTCTCACCTAGTGTTTTGGGAAAAGTTTTTAATATTAAAATTTAATGAAAAATTTATGCAATTCTTTAAATTGGGCACTCATAAATTTGTTTAATATCTTTTATAAACCATATTTGAAATTGTTTTTAATAAATTTTAAAAATTAAATTTCAAAAATATATATGCAATTTTGATTAAAAAAGTAATGCATCAAAAATAATGCAGCCCATAGAAGTATAAATAAAGAAAAATTGAAGAGCTTTTATACGTTTTTTAAGTTAAATCATAATAAATATAAATTTTAACATATATATATATAATGTTTTTGAGAGATTAACATTTTTATTTTTATTTTTTTTTATGATTTTTTTTCTAATAGTTTATATATAAAATTTGGCGTTAAGTTTACATAAATATATAAATTATTTATTTATTTTTATTTTATAAATTAATGACATTGAGGAGTCT
This sequence comes from Pinus albicaulis, assembly GCA_034641835.2. Lineage (NCBI taxonomy): Eukaryota > Viridiplantae > Streptophyta > Pinopsida > Pinales > Pinaceae > Pinus > Pinus albicaulis. The sequence continues at coordinate 583,117,986 of CM076576.1, read as the reverse complement.
TGGGGAGGTAGGAGAGAGGACTCTTTTTATTTTTGAAGAAAAAAATGTTTCACAATATGCATGGCTTAGATACAACAGCGAACAACTAAGCTGAATATCTCACTTTGTGGAAATACTTGAAATTGACCACAGCTAGAAATATGACTAGATTAATAATTAATTTAATTAAAAATACTATTCTTAAAATAAATCTCAATCTTATATGACTAACTATTATTTAACAATATTCTAAAATATTCTATGCAAGTTAAATTTATACAATTCACCTTATAATTATTGATAATTAAATAAAATTAAAAAAAAATTATTTTAATATATATATATATATATATATATATATATATATATATATATATATCTAAAAAATTAATAATCATCAATTTAATTATTAAATTATATTTAAAAAATAAAATAAGTGAATTTTATATTTAAATATAATAATATAATATAAATAAATGAATAAGTTTAAAAAATTAATAATCATCAATTTAATTATTAAATTTTATTTTAAAAATAAAATAAATGAATATCATATTTAAATATAAGATCTCACTGTTCCTTCATTAGAACAGTAAGACTAAAGAATCTTTGTGGCTTTTATTAGAAGGGTAGGAAGAGTCATGGGAATGTCTTTTTCTTTGAAACATTCGACCGATGACCGCGTGCACTGAGGGGCGACAATTTCTTTTTCAAGAAGCGCACAGAGCGAATTTGATGGAACTTCAAACTCAATTCGCGTGTTCACATGGAAACCCACCACTGCAGCAGATCTATAGTTCACTCCCATTCAATAGGGTAAGTCATGTTCCTCCCTTCCCCTTCTTCACTGACAGTGACAGCAGGTTATTTTGATGGAGCCGAACAGTTAGGCATTTGTGGCTTAAATTGAGTGGATTAAATTGGATTGCAATGAACATTATAATATTTGCTCTTTTGGTTGGCCTAGACCAGAAGGGATTTGTGAATAATGGAAACAAATACTTTTCAGTTTATTGGCCTATAAATGCACCTGGGGAATAGATGTCCATCGTTGGATGGTGTACTTGCTTTAATCCAACGGTGGGCAGTTACTTTGCAGGTGCATTTATGGGCCAATAGACTGAAAAGTATTTGTTTCCGTGAATAATAGTTAAAAATGTCAGAATCATGTAAGGGTTTGCATAACTTCATATAAATTCATTGCTTTTTCTTTTCTTATAATAGTTTAAAATGTCAGAATCATGTACTGGTTTGCATAACTTAATATAAATTCATTGTTTTTTCTTTTCTTATAATAGTTAAAAATGTCAGAATCATGTACTCGTTTGCATAACATAATATAAATTCATTGTTTTTTTTTTCTTATTAAAAATGATGGGTAATTTTAATTATCTTGCAGATTTTAGGAATTTATTAACTCATATTAATATATAGTAGGTGATTTTAATTAGATTGCAAATTTTAAGAATTTTGCAGGTTGTAAAATTAATAGTTTAATTTGTTTTTATGGATTAAATTTTAAAATATTTTAAAATTAATAATTAAATTTTAAAATATATAATTTAAATTTACAATTAAATTTTAAGATATATAATTTAAAATTATTTTTATTTATCAAATTCCAAAATATTTTTAAAATTTATAATCAAATTTCAAAATATTCTTAAAATTTACTCATACCAAAAAACCCAACCCTACCTACAACATAATAATGATAATGATAGTCAACATAATAGTCAATAGTCAATACCCATACCAAAAAACCTAACCCTACCTACAACATAATAATGATAATGATAGTCAACATAATAGTCAATCCTGAAGATTACGGAACATGAACATGGTACGCGAGATAACGTGTTCACATTAATTTCATTTTTTCGTTTCAAACCGCTGCTTCGTCCTTCAATTGGGGCCCTTGCTCGAGAGACGTTCTCAGATTGCTATCTCTCTTCAATAAAAAAAATCGGAACTCCTGCAATATATTTTTAGATAAACAACTGCTTCAGCCGTCAATTGGAAATCGTGCTCTTCACGATTACAGTCTCTGTCTCTCCGTTTATTCCAGAAAATCAACTCCGGCACGATCAATCACCTCTTCAATTTCCCTCCGCTTTACTGAATCCCGTGCTCGAATTGGAAGTACCATTCGCTCTCGCCATGATTCAATCGGCCTACATCTCTTTATCTCAAGCTCCGGCGTTTCGTGCTACAAATCCCAGCCATATCTGGGTTGGGAATACAACCGAAATTCCGGCCGCTACTTCGGGTGACTGCATTCTCTTCCCAGTGACATCGACACTGCCCAAGACTCTCGTCTGCCAGTCATCTGTAAATCTATGGCGCTGGTCGCCTGTTCTCGTACGGGCAGTAGAGAAGCCGCAGCAGAAGAAAGTGCACAACGATGGTGCCCGGCCACCTGATTCGTCTATCAACACCAAGGTCGTCGACAGGCCGATTGCCCGGTCGCTCATCCCTCCAGTCGAGAACGAAAATTTTGGTACCCTAGATCCCGTGCATGAAATTCTCCCGCTCTCGCCCAAAGAATCCCTGGGCGGGGAGAACTGGCGACAGTATCAGGGATCAGAAAACTGGGCAGGCCTTCTGGGCGATCAATTGCATCCGAATCTGAGACGAGAAATCGTGAGATACGGTGAATTTGTGCAGGCAGCCTACGATGCATTCGACTTTGAGCCCCATTCTAAATACTGCGGAAGCTGCCGATATGGGCGAGAGAAGATGTTGGAGAAGGTCGGGCTGGACGACACGGGGTACAACATCACAAAATATCTGTACGCCATGTCGGATATTCACCTCCCTAAATGGTTCCGCCGCCCATACTCAGTCGACGACAACACATGGAGCAACGACTCCAACTGGATGGGATACGTTGCGGTGAGCACAGACGAGGAGGTGATTAAGCGTCTGGGGAGGCGAGATATCGTGGTGGCGTGGAGGGGGACTGTGACGCAGCTCGAGTGGATGGAGGATTTTCAGGATATTCTCCATCCCCTCGGAGAGCCGCACGAGAATTCATCAGTGAAGGTGGAGCGAGGGTTTCTGAGCATATATACCTCAAATGTTGAAATTACTCTCAGCGCTGCAACGTACAGGCAGCCGCTTTCCTTTTCCAGCGATCGGTCAAGATCGCAGTATAAAAAATACGTTGCAGGTGAGCCGCTTGCCATTTTTGAATGCGCAGGAGTTTAAAAAAAACTGAAGGACAGTGGTCCCAAACCACAAGTCAACCTCCGGACCTGAATTTTATTAAACCAGATTGAAAGAAAATCCCGCATCACATTTTCTTCCGTACAGGTTGCTAAAAATCGGACCCGGGGAAATTTATGAAGCGGATTTAATAAAAATCCCGCATCACAACCTTCACAGCGTCTGCAATCACTTTTGAATTTTTTATAGTTTGGTTAAATTTCTATTCAACGTCCGGTTCAATGCGCTGGTCAAAGTTTTTGTTTTGTTATGGTGCGTTTCATATCAAAGCATTTACATTTAAATGGCTTTGAGTTATTATATATACATATGTTGTATATATATGTTATATGCATAACAAATCAGTTGTAGTTTGGTGGGCCGAAGGGAAATGGGCAGTGATTAGTTTTAAAATTTTGGTTGTTAGTTTTAAAAAAAATAATAGTTTTTTTATTATTTTAAAAAAAAGAGTTGAGTTATAAAGTGAGATAGAAGAGGGCATGTTTGTTGAGTATTGTAAGTTTTGAATTCTTTACCGCAGTGATATGAGAACATCTACGACAATGATGCATTATTCAACGCGTTAAATTTTTACACCACGGTAATGGTGAAAAATTTGATGTGCACGGCGATTAATAACTGATTTTTTGAATGGCACGACGGTGCATTCATTTGAAGAGACGAGTATTTTTCTTCGGAGTGAAAATTTGAGAGTGTGAGTGGTTTTGCACTGTGTTTTGAAGCAGTCAAAGTTTTTATTGTATTCCCTCAGGCAGAGGAGATTTTGTAACCAAGTTTTTTTAAGTTAAATGAAATAGTTTTTTACAGTGGAAAAACTCTGTCTATAGTGAAGAATTTTTTTTATTTTCTCTGTGTTGAAGAGGGGGAAGTTTATTCTCCATTATTGTTCTAGAATGTTAAATATTACAACATGGTATCAGAGCTAGTCCAGGCTCTTTGAAGATCAAAGAAGCTGAAGGAAAGGAGTTCTTTGTTGCAGCAGCTTCTCCAGCAGTGTGAAGACTCAGCCAAAGAATCCAAAGGTATTTCTCTATACATTTTTTGAGTCACTGTTGCAGAACAGTGAGCTGTTTTACATACACAGTCAAGTTTTTTTAATCATAGTTAAGAGTGCAGAATGGCTGGAGCCAGCACTGGTATGGGTATGGGAAATGTCCATCTCCCAATGTTTAATGGAAAAAATTATGACTACTGGTCAATAACTATGAGAGCTCTATTTGTCTCCCAAGACTTATGGGAATTTGTTGAGGATGGCTTTGAAGAGCCAGCAAATGAAGAAGAGTTTGAAGATTTAACTCAGACAGAAAGAGAGTTGCTGAAGAGCAATAGGAAGAAAGACTCCAAGGCTCTCTTCTTATTGTATCAAGCAGTGCATGAGAGTGTGTTTCCAAGGATAGCAGCAGCCAAGAGATCCGGAGAAGCATGGGAAACTCTTAAGACAACCTATAAAGGCATGTAAAAAGTGAAGACATCAAAACTTCAGTTGCTGAGGAGAGACTTTGAGACTCTCTGTATGAAAGAGTCAGATACTATTGACTCATTCTTCACTCATGTGATTGGAATGGTCACACAAATAAGATCTCATGGAGAGACTCTTGAAGAGAAGAGGATTGTGGAAAAACTCTTGAGGAGTCTACCCTCAAGATTCGATGTGATTGTCACCACCATAGAGGAGACGAAGGATCTCACAAAGTTCACAGTGGATGAACTACATGCATCACTGATGACTCATGAGCAGAGATTGGGTAGGAGTGAAAACTCATCTCTGGAACATGCCTTTAAGACCCAGATGTCTTTTGGAAGAGGAAGAGGGCAAGGCAGAGGAAACAAAAGAGGAAGAGGCAGAAGCCAAAACAAAGGTGGAAGAAACAGTCCAGCAAATGCTCAAGGAAGGGGCAGCAATCCAAATCAGCATCAAGGCCAAGGCAGCAGCCAGCAGAGTGGTCAGCAGAATGCTCAAGGACAGAGGTATGATAAGTCCAATGTCCAATGTCACTATTGTAAAAAAATATGGTCATTATGCTAATGAGTGTAGAAAGAAGCAGCATGATATGGGAAATAGAACTAGTGCAAATTTCACTAGAGAAAATATCAGTCAAGATAATTTGTTTTTGGCTTGTAATATGGCTGAAGAAAAGAATGAGGATCTATGGTTTCTAGACTCCGGTTGCAGTAACCATATGACAAGAAACTTAGCAATGTTTTCTATGCTAGATGAGTGTGTGAAGTCACAAGTCACACTAGGGACTGATAGTAAAGTGTCTGTTATGGGAAAAGGGAATGTAAATGTTCTAACAAGAAAAGGTGCAAAGAAATCCATATCAGATGTCTATTATGTTCCAGGAATGAAGTGTAACCTCTTAAGTATTGGACAACTTGTTCAAAAGGGGTACAATGTATTTTTTGAGGATGATGTTTGTACCATCATGGACAAACCACCCAGAAAACAATGTATTGCTGAAGTGAAGATGACAAGGAGCAGAATGTTCCCTCTTAGAATGAGAGCAGATTTGAAGAATGAAGAAAAGATAGCAGCAGTGGCAAAAGAGGCTATCCAAAGCGAACCAAAAGATGAAAATTGGTTGTGGCACTTGAGATTTGGACATCTCAACTTTGGAGGTCTTAATTTGTTGAATAGAAAAGGAATGGTAAGAGGTTTACCATTGATAGAGAAACCGGACAACCTTTGTGAAGGTTGTATTCTTGGGAAACAACACAGAGAAAGTTTTCCTTCCGGGAAAAGCATAAGGGCAAAAGCACCCTTAGAGATTGTCCACTCAGATGTGTGTGGACCGATGCAAACTCCATCGCTTGCAAGCAGCCACTATGTATTAACATTCATAGATGATTTTACAAGAAAAACTTGGGTTTATTTTTTGAAAAATAAAAGTGAAGTGTTTGAAAAATTTTGCAATTTCAAAGCACTTGTTGAGAAACAAAGTGGGCTGCATATCAAAGTCTTAAGGACTGATAGAGGAGGTGAGTATATCTCTAAAGATTTTCTACGTTTTTGTAGAGAAAATGGTATTCAAAAGCAATTTACAACTAGATATACTCCGCAGCAAAATGGAGTAGCCGAAAGGAAGAATAGAACCATAATGGACATGGTGAGGAGTATGTTAAAGGCAAAACATTTGCCTAATGATTATTGGGCTGAAGCTGTACATTGTGCAGCATACATTTTGAATAGGTTCCCTACAAAAGCAATGATGAACAAAGTGCCGGAAGAGGCATGGAGTGGCACAAAACAAGGTGTCACACACATGAAGGTTTTTGGATGTGTGGCTTATGCACACATTCCGGATCAGCTAAGGAAGAAGTTGGACAGCAAGGGGGAGAAATGTATTTTCATTGGATACAGTGATGAATCCAAGGCCTACAGGTTATACAACCCATCCACGAAGAAGTTTATTGTGAGCAGAGATGTTCAGTTTATTGAGGAGGAAGCTTGGGATGGAAGCATAGAGAAAACAGTGAATGTTAAACACTGTTTATCTCATGATGAAGATAATGATGAATTGGCTGAAATACATCCCCAAACAGCAGCACCAACACAAGAGCAGCAAGAGACACCCTTGAGGAGAAATGAGAGTGCTTCTCCAAGCACACCACAAGGAAGAAATTCAAGTGCTTCTTCAAGCATTTGTACATCAAGTGAAAGAGGTAAGAAGTTCAGAAATTTGAATGACATTTATGCACAAGAGGCAGCAAATGAAGGTATCAATTCTTTGTTTGCTTTATATTGTCATGTTGAAGACCCTATCCACTTTGAAGAAGCTATTAAGAAAAAGAAATGGATAGAAGCTATGGATGAGGAGATTAATGCAATAGAAAGAAAAAAGACATGGGATTTGGTTGAAATCCCAAAAGGTAAAGATGTCATTAGAGTTAAATGGGTCTACAAGACCAAGAGTAATGATAAAGGAAAAATAGAGAGACACAAGGCAAGACTTGTCATCAAAGGGTATAAGCAGAAGCATAGGATAGATTATGAGGAAAATTTCGCATCAGTTGCAAGAATGGAAACCGTGAGAGAAGTGCTGTCCATAGAAGCACAAAACAAGTGGAATGTTTATCAAATGGATGTGAAGTCAGCATTCCTAAATGGAGTGTTAATGGAAGAGGTTTACATTGAACAACCTCTCGGCTATGAGAAGAAAGGCCAAGAACACAAAGTGTGCAAGTTGAAAAAAACTCTTTATGGGCTGAAGCAAGCACCAAGAGCATGGTAGAATAGGATAGATTCCTATCTACTGGAAAATGGATTTGAAAAATGTGAGGGAGAACACACCCTCTACGTCAAAGAAAAAGATGGTAAAATGTTGATTGTAGTTTTATATGCTGATGATGTTATTTTCATAGGTAATGATTAAAATTTTAAAACAGTCATGAAAGAAGAATTTGAAATAGTGACCTTTGGGTTTGTTGAAATACTTCTTAGGAATAGAAGTAGAGAGAGCAGAGATGAAAATGGGATTTTATCTCACAGACCAAAATATGAAAATGAAGTGCGGAAAGATTTTAATTTAATATGCAGGAGTGCAAAGCTGCAATTACTCCCACAGTAATGGGATTGAAGTTGAGAAAAGATGACAACAACAAGGATGTTGATCCAAGTTTGTATAAAAGCATAGTTGGCAGCCTCATGTATTTGGCTGCAACTAGGCCGGATATTATGTATGCTGTTAGTTTAATTTCCAGATTTATGGAGAAGCCAAAAGAAGCACATTGGCAAGCAGCAAAGAGAATTCTAAGGTATGTGAAAGGAACAAAAAGATTTGGTATTTTATATACTACTTCAGAAAATTATAATTAATTGGTTATACTGACAATGATTGGGCTGGAAGTATTAATGATCGGAAAAGTACTTCTGGTTATGTTTTTCATATGGTTTCAGGAGCCATTTCATGGGCTTCTAAAAAACAACCCATTGTAGCATTGTCTACATCAGAGGCAAAATATGCGGCATCTACAGCAGTAGCATGTCAAGCAGTATGGCTGAGAAGAGTCCTCAGAGATTTGTACCAAGAAGCGGTAAAACGAGTGATTTATTGTGACAATAGCTCGGCTATTGCATTATCCGAACCATAGGTTTTAAGAGAACGAGAAACTTATTGACACAAAGTTTCATTACATGGAGAATTGGTAAACAATGGTGAAATTGTTTTGGAACAACTATGAGAACTGAAGTGATTACAGAACCATTAGAAAACAACCATTAGAAATGAGAAAAGTTTACAGATTTTAGAAATACAGGTATGAGCGATAACCCGTGTTGAGAGTAAGGGGAGTGTTGAAATTACATTTGCAGCGATATGACAGCCGCTTTCCTTTTCCGACGATCGGTCAAGATCGCGGGTATAAAATATACGTACGGTGAGCCGCTTGCCATTTTTGAATGCGCAGGAGTTTAAAAAAAACTGAAGGACAGTGGTCCCAAACCACAAGTCAACCTCCGGACCTGAATTTTATTAAACCAGATTGAAAGAAAATCCCGCATCACACTTTTTCCGTACAGGATCGCCAAAAATCGGACCCGGGGAAATTTATGAAGCGGATTTAATAAAAAATCCCGCATCACAACCTTGCTGACGTCTGCAATCACTTTTGGCACGCGGAATTTTTTTTATAGTTTGGTTAAATTTCTATTCAACGTCCGGTTCAATGCGCTGGTCAAAGTTTTTGTTTTGTTATGGTGCGTTTCATATCAAAGCATTTACATTTAAATGGCTTTGAGTTATTATATATACATATGTTTTATATATATGTTATATACATATTATGGGTACGATTGTAGTTTGGTGGGCCCGAAAGGGCAATAGACATTAGAATTAGTTTTTAGTTTTTGGTTGTTAGTTTTAAAAAAAAATAGTTTTTTTTATTATTTTAAAAAAAGTGCTGAGTTATAAAGTGAGATGAAAAGGGCATGTGTGTTCAGTATTGTAAGTTTTGAATTCTTTTTACACAGCAGAAGTAAAAAGATATATACAGCACAGCAGTGCATTGTTCAACAGTTGTGAAACTTTTTTTTACACACAGCAGTGTAAAAAATTTGATGTGCACAGCAGTGTAACAGTATTTTTGAATGGCACAGCAGTGCATTCATTTTCTTGAAGAGACAGAGTATTTTTCAGAGTGAATTTTTAAAGAGTGTGAGTTGTGTTTTGAACTGTGTTTTGAAGCAGTCAAAGTTTTTTTTTTGTATTCCCTCAGGCAGAGGAGATTTTGTAACCAAGTTTTTTGAAGTTAAATGAAATAGTGTTTACAGTGGAAAAACTCTGTCTACAGTGAAGAGATTTTTTTTATATTTTCTCTGTGTTGAAGAGGGAGAATTTTATTCTCCATTGTTGTTCTGGAATTTTAGATATTCCAACATCAAGAGACCCTTTGGTACAACAAGCTCGGCGCATCGGAGCGAGCAATGAAGGAGCTCAATCTGCCTAAATGAATTGTATACGCACAAAGCGAAAACGCCTGGGCCTCACCATTGCGGCCACGACCAAGGCGCCCTCGCTCTGCTCAGCGCCTACGAGGTCGCAGCGAAAGGCCTCAATTTGCACAAAGCCGACTCCGACAGGCCCGTCCCTGTGACTGTGTTCTCTTTCGGGGCTCCGAGAGTGGGGAACTGGGCTTTCAAAGAGAGATTGGAGGCGCTGGGGGTTAAGGTTCTGCGCGTGGTGAGCAAAGAGGACATTGTCCCCAAGATGCCCGGGATCATCTTCAACGAAGGGACGCAAAAATTCGAGCAAGTGATGAAGCCGTTGGTTGACAATTTCCCGTGGACATATAGCCATGTTGGAGTGGAACTCGAGTTGGATCATCGACGTTCGCCTTTTCTGAAACAAACCTTCGACCCTGCAGTGCGTCACAACCTGGAGGGATATCTTCATTTGTTGGATGGGTTTCAGAGCTCGTCTGCCCCATTCCGAGGGGATGCCAAACGAGACGTGGCGTTGGTGAACAAGGCCTCCGACTTTCTGAGGCCGGAGTTAATGGTGCCGGGAAACTGGTATCAATTGGAGAACAAGGGGCTCGTCCGTAACTCAGATGGAAGATGGGTGCAGGCTGAACGAGATCCCGAGGATGTCCCATCTCCTAACCACGTACCGCAAGAGACTCTGACTCTGGGTTTGGAGGTTCCAATAGAAAAGGGTGCAGATCAATGTGTGGAGGTTCTATCTTCTTAAGCGCCACATCAACATAGATTTCCAGCGTAACTTAACTCTGATCTACCTGACTAAGTCGATTCTCATCTGGAACTTTGCCTGGGCTTTTTGAAAAATCTGTGGAAATAGTTACACTATAACAGTTCGCATAAAAGGATGATTAGATCATTAGTTAATTTAAAAGGATGATTAGATCGTTTATATACAAAACTTTCCTGATCACAGTTTGTAAAACGCTTTTAAGGATTTGATTATGTTTTATATATGTCCGTAGTACCAGCTGAGAAATAATGTTGTAGGGTCCTGTAAGAATTCATAGTTTGTGAATGGGAGATATATTCTCTGTCGGTTCTGCTAGCGCACAAGCAAAGAAATACATGTAAATTGCTTTGAAGAAGTACTGATTTTATTACCTTGTTCTGAGAATTGTTCAAAGAGCTTTGCCGTGCCTTTGTCCATTCTAATTTGTTCTTGGACAATTAATTGGCCTTTGATTCCTGTTAATGTGATGAAAACAGATACGAGAGAAATGCATGAAATTTTAAATCATATTTTGATATATTCATAACAAAGTGTAGTTTCGTATTTGGAATCATCCAATCTATAATAACTTTCGAATTTTTAGGTAATATTTTATTTAGAGCAAATAATTGGCCGTAGTTTTTTCAAGCAACATTTTGGCTCAGAAATTGGGAAAGATTTTTAAAAAATCTGGCAAAGATTTTATCAGAATCATGTTTACAGTTGTTAAACTTCAGTGTTTTGAGTGCCCTATGGATTTTTGGTAATGCTGAATCCATTTCCACTATCAAAAATGGATTCCAAATGCTCCAACTACCTGATTTCTTAAATTTTAGTTACCCAAATTCTAACAAAAACTACAGTCCAAGCTATTTCCTTACCGGAGTAGAAAACTCCAAACAATTGTGCATAGTTATAGTTGTTTGACGCTGTGTCTATATTTCCACAGAAAAAAATGGAGTGTGAATTGTTTATCCTCCCATCCCTCCTTTTGATGTGATGTATATTGCTGTCGCGCAGCTCCATTAACCCCATCCCTCCTTTTGATGTGATGTATGTTGTCGTGCAGCTCCATTTTGCCCCCCAACTATTTTTAGTTTTACTTTAACTAAACATATTTAAACGTACATATAATTCTTTACCTAGCATATTTATTTATGTTTTATTTTTGCTGGTTTTCATGTCGACATTTGATTAAGTGATTCACGTGAATATGTAAATATGTTATGTCGTCATTGTTTCCATAACATGCAATATTTTTTTTTAAAGAAGTATTTAAAAAAAAAATTATATGGTTTTATTTTTAAATTAAAAGAAAGATGTGAATATATATCTATATATATTTATAAAATTATATATATATATTATATATATATATATTTGTATTTAGGGAAATTTGTAATTGAGTTGGTCTATTTATGTTATATAGAGCTAGTCTGGTTGTTATCGAGTTTTGGTGGGTCTGTTTTAACATTTAACTTTTTATTTTGATTTTAACCATTACCGCTATAATTTCTAAAACTAGTTTTAGGAAGTATTAAAAAAAATGTGTATATGGTTTTATTTTTAAATTAAAAGCATCATGTGAATATATATATATATATATATATATATATATATATATTACTAATGTATATGTATAATTTTACTGTTATATATATATATTCATAGAAATAAATCTTTATTCATATCGAATAACAATCGGCCCAAAGGATTTTACATTTGCTCCTTGAGCTGTATTGTCTTGATGGATTCTCAAAATTGTTGCCATATATAGCCTTTTTACAAAAATTCTCAAACATAAAAAAATAGGAAAAACTCTTTTCCTAATTTCATCCTTTGAGGATTAAATCGAGCTCTCAAGGATTTTTGAAACACACATATAAAGACTCTTCCTGATTCATCACAGGCAGCTCATAAAAAACTTTGTTCAAACATGTATAACATCTTCTGCAGCAGAGGAAGCATCCACAACTGTCATGCAGCTAGGGAGAAGAGTCAGAGCTTGTTTTGATAAAGTGTCAGCCTCTAAATTTAGCTCTCTATAAACATGTTTGAAAGATAGGGGATTGAACTTTGGGAAGAAACTTTGAATGGAACGTAACACTGCATGTAGGTGTGGGGCCAGGATCTGAGAGCGTTGAAGAGCCCAATCCACAACCATCTTTGAATCGCCAAAGCACTGTAAATTTTTTATACCTTTGTTGATTGCCACATATAACACTGCCCATAGCGTTGCTAATTCGGCCTTATTTTTGGAGCCATGACCAGGCGCAAACTAGATCAAAAATTTCTTTTCTCGACTAGGATGGAGGGTGGCTCCTGCACCAACAAGCGGGGGAGACCCTTGGCTGGCTCCGTCAAAAAAATCCCAAGGCACGTCATGGTTTATATCAGGGGTTGTATTATTCGAAATTTGTGTGCTTTAGGTGGACTCTTCTATTCGATTGTCCACTATACAATCAAGGCCAAAGTTAGTTCCTCCGGAATGGATTTTTCATGAAAAAATGCCAAGTTCCTTGCCCACCAAATGCCATAAAAGAAGAAGGAAGGGAAAGTTGCAAAGGAGCTTACCTCGGGATCGCTCCACCATCGTTTCATTCGAGTGAGAATACAATCTGCTACTTCATGTTGAGCAGTTGTGAACAAGGAAACTGGCTTGTTCCATACCGGCTCTGCATAAGAACATAAAAGGAATATGTGAGGCCCAGTTTCAACATCTATTCTGCAAAGAGAACATCGACTCGGTCCTTCCCAGCCACGACATTGAAGAATCTCCCAAGTTAGGAGTCTATTGTTAAGAACCAACCATAACACAATTTCGGCCTTTAAATGACCTTAAGCTTTCCATAATTGTTTTCACCATTCCTCTTTTTCCACTTAAATAGATTCCTCCATAAATTATTTATATCCTTTGCTTGCTGTGTAGGAACCAGAAGTTGTGTTTTTTTTCCAAACCAAAGAGTCTTCAGTCTCTTGGTCTAGGTGAATGAAATTATTTACAAGAAGGAGCACAAATTATGACCATTCCTATGATTCCGCCTCATTTAGCCCTAGAGAAACTGCCAATTTCCAGCCAGAAGTTTCCCATACTTGTGGGCAGGAAGATGCTGCATCCGCAACAGTGTGAATATGGTTTATTCAAAAATTATTCCAAATCCCCTCAGAAATTTTGTAATATTCACCTGCCCCAGCCCAAGGATCCTGTCCTATTCTAACTTGTGTCCCATTTCCAATATTCCAAGTAGTCCAGTTTCCAATCAAAGCGAATGATTAAACAAGTGTCTTCAAACCGATTGAACCATTTTTGTGAGATTTGTTTTGAGATTGGAACCATGCCAAGATAGTAGATCCTAGCAAGTATTTTGCACAAATGATCCGTCCCCACAAAGAGCCCGGATTCTCAGCGAGCCTCCATAAGGATTTTGCAGCTAAAGATAAACAGAAGATAGGAATATTTTTAATTCCCCAGCCTCCCATATCCTTTGGAAGAGCTAGGATTGACCACTTAGATAGTGGTATTCCTTCATTCTTTTTACTCGCTGTCCAAAGAAAAGAGAAATATTTTTTCGTATTTTGTGTAGAATGCCTTTCGGGATAGCAACAATAGTGGCCCAGTATACTGGAATACTATGAAGAACATATTTTAGAATCACTAGACAAACTCCTCTGGATAGGCACCAGTTTGTGCAATGCATAATTATTTTTTCAATCTTTTGATATAGCCAAAGCCAGTCCCCAAAAACATAAGAATTTGGTTTTAGTGTAAAGCCTAAATATTTGAAACTGGAAACCCAATCAGAATGGGGAAAGGGAAAGGAAGATCTGATATCGGTCAACAAAACCTATGAACTGATGTTATGGACCAAACATAATTTTTCAATGTTTATCTGCATTCACGTTGCTTGCTGATATCAAGAATATTTTTTAAATTTCTGGCATTTTCTTCCGTGGCATCACCAAGCAAGAGGATGTCATCTACAAAAAGAATATGATTCAGATATTTGAAACCTGCAATGTGAATTCCTTTAATATCCCCTGATTCTCATGTTTGTTTACAAAGACAACTTAAGGCTTCTGCAATTAAAAGGAACAAAAAAGGTGAAAGAGGGCATCCCTGTCGTAAACCCCTTGTAGGACGAAAAAAATCAAAGGGGGAGCCATTGATAAGGACTGCAAAGGATGTTGATTGGATGCATCCCATGATCCATTCCACAACCTCCACTGCCACCCCAATCTGTATTAATAAGAGCCTCATAAAAGTCCAGCTTACCCTATCATATGCCTTAGAAAAATCTAATTTGAGGGTAAAGGAGACTTTTTTGTTGAGATGAACAGAGTGAAGAGCTTCTTGTGCCAGAGAGACTGCATCATGAATCTGTCTCTTATGAATAAATCCAAACTATTCTTCTGAGATAATGATGCTCAAGATGGGTTTCAATTGTTGTGCAATGATTTTCGAAATCAATTTGTAAATCATATTGCAACATGAGATAGGATGAAAATCCCCAAAGGAAGAGGGGTTTTGGCTCTTAGGGATTAGTGCGATAAAACTCGAATTTAATGAGCCTAGGACTTTTCCAGATCGTTGTGATTCCCTGACTACTTTAAGCATATCATCTTTCAACAGATCAAAAAAACCCAGATATAATTCTATGGTCAGACCATCAGGACCTGAGCTCTTACCTTGCTGAAAGGATAGTAAAATATGCTCAAGTTCAACATCATCAACTTCTTTTTGTTGTGTTTTATTCATCTCTTCTGAAATAATTCGAGGGAAAAGTTGAAGGACCTTAAGAATTTCTTGAATCGGGCATCCTTCTGGAGCTGAGAAAGAAAATTTGAAATGATTTACCCCAGCTTTTTCTTTTGCTTTAAAAGAGCTAACTTTGTCACCATAAGAATTATGGTTCTTCCGAATAGTGTTTTGGTTGCACCTGTGGGATGCAAACCTGTGAAAAATCTTTGTATTATTATCTCCTTCCTGAATCCAGATTGCACAGCTATTTAGTCGCCATAATTGTTCCTCCTTCAGGTAAAGGTCATGATACTTAAGCTCCAGAGATTTTAGGGAATCGAGTTTAGCTTCAGAGATGATACCCTTGTTATTTATTTATATAGGTTGGCAATATCAGCTTCAGTATTTTTTAACATCTCCTATTGTTTGGCCCAAAAATTTTGAACCCATCCCTTTGTCACCTTTTTGACAAGAGCAATGTTTGTTGCCCATTTTTCATATATGATTCGGACTATTCAGAGGACAGATGGGTCCAGGAGCTGGTTATCAGGGACCTACAATATTCCTCTAATAAACAAACTGGGTTGAATTTTAGAAGGGAGGGAGGTTTCTGTTCAGGAGCTTCCACGGAAAAAACAATTGGGCGATGATCTGATAATCCACCAGACTCCACCCACGACTGAATTCTGAGATGTCCATCCAAGATTCCATTCGATACAAGAAATCTATCCAGCCTTTTTGTGATGACCTCTTCATTTTTACGGTTGTTCCTCCATGTGGGGGAGAGTTTCAGATTTGAACATCCACCATTCTATGGGCTTCCAAAAGATACTGTATAAAAGGGGCCAAAGGGTCAAAGCCGAAACCCCCAAAACCTCTTGTTGAGAGAGGGTAAAATTTAGGTCGACCCCCATAATCAACTTCTGAGATTGAGCGACTTCAGAGGAGAACAAAGACGACGAGAAGGATCTTTTTTCAGTACAGGGACAATAACTATTTAGTAAGGAGAAATAAAACCTCATTTTTTGGTCAACACAGGAGGGCCTAATATAGGCCGGTTGGCAGTCATAAGAGAGGACCAAAATTGAAGGGCTTCAGGGTGTAACCAAACCCCCCGCTAGGCCCATAGCATTATTGGTAGCGGAAGTCCAATCTTTTAACCATTTCCATAAAAATTCCAAAACTCAGGTATCCAACTACCTTTGTCTCTTGTAAGAAAAGGATATCAAGGGAAATTGTTTGAACTAACTGTTTGATGGCTAGTTGAGAGGGGGCGGACCCAAGACCCTGCACGTTCAGTGAAAGGACGATCATGAGGGGCCCTTCTTTTGGCCTTTCACTACTCCAAGGGCCCTTTGAATAGTTTTTTGTTTTCCAGCATGGATATCCAATGAAGCCTGATTCTGTGCTTTCGACAGGTGGTACTTTCGGCCTAAAATGATTTTAGGCAGCGGATCGACAGGCAGACCTCCCTTTATAGCATTTTCAGAATTATAACAGGAGCAAGATCTTAGCTTCGATACATATGAAGGAGAGGGAGGATGAAGGGGAATCTCACGGGAAACAACCAGAGGAGACTCCACCTGAGGGGAAGATGGTGGAGAGGGCAAGAGAGGGGAAGGACCCAGAGATACATGGGGAGGGAGGGATGAGACAGGGGAGGAGCATGATGAAAGATAAGTGCCACCTTTTTCAAAATTAGAAGGATTAATATTATTAGAGATTAATGGAGGGGGAGAGGCCATAGTGGACATACCTTTATCAGAAGAGGATGCGACGTCGGGGACCTGTTGAGGCATATCCTTTTTCATCTCATAAGCGCTTGACTCAGGGACAGGAGAGCCAGTCTGAGGCTTAAGGAGAGGTTCTTTATTTTTCCACACCTTTTTATATTTAGGCCTTGAGAGATTAGGATGCGAACAGTCCAAGGAAAGGTGGCCAAGGTGTCCAAGAAATCTATCCAGCATTTTTGTGACGACCTCTTCATTTTTACGGTTGTTCCTCCATGTGGGGGAGAGTTTCAGCGGTTGAACATCCACCATCCTATGGGCTTCCAAAAGAGACTGTATAAAAGGGGCCAAAGGGTCAAAGTCGAAACCCCCCAAGCCACTTGTTAAGACAGGGAAAAATTAAGGTCAACCCCCATAATCAAGTTTTGAGATTGAGCGACTTCAGAGGAGAATAGAGATGACCAGAAGGATCTTTTTTCTATACAGGGACCATAAATATTTAGTAAGGAGAAATAAAAACCCGTTTTTTGGTCAACACAAGAAGACCTAATATAGGCCGGGTGGAAGTCATAAGAGAGGACTAAAATTGAAGGGCTCTAGGCTATAACCAAAACCCTCGCCAGGCCCACAACATCACTGGTAGTAAAAGTTTATTCTTTTAACCATTTCGATAAAAAATCCAAAACTCTAGATCTGACTACCTTTGTCTCTTGTAAGAAAAGGACATCAAGGGAAATAGTTTGAACTAACTGTTTGAGGGCTAGCTGAGAGGGGGCTCCCCCAAGACCCCGCACGTTCAGTGAAAGGACGATCATGAGGGGCCCTTCTTTAGGCCTTTCATTGCTCCAAGGGCCCTTTGAATAGTTTTTTTTTTCCATCATGGATATCCAATGAAGCCTGATTATGTGCTTTAGACAGGTGGGACTTTCGACCTAAAATGATTTTAGGTGGCAGATCGACAACCAGACCTCCCTTTATAGCATTTTCAGAATTATAAGAGGATCGATATCTCAACTTCGATACGTATGAAGGAGAGGGAGGAGGAATGGGAATCTCACAGGAAACAACCAGAGGAGACTCCGCCTGAGGGGAATATGGTGGAGAGGGCAAGAGAGGGGAAGGACTTGGAGATACAGGGAGAGGGAGGGATGAGACAGGGGAGGAGCATGATGAAAGATAAGTGCCACCTTTTTCAAACTTAGAAGGATTAATATTATTAGAGATTAATGGAGGGGGAGAGGCCATAGTGGACATACCTTTATCAGAAGAGGATGCGATGTCGAGGACCTGTTGAGGCACATCCTTTTTAAGCTTAGAAGTGCTTGACTCAGGGATAGGAGAGCCAGTCTGAGGCTTAAGGAGAGGTTCTTTATTTTTCCACATATTTTTATATTTAGGCCTTGAGAGATCAGGACGCAGACAGTCCAGGGCAAGGTAGCCAACTTGTCTGCACATGAAACATCTGAAGGGAAATTTCCAGTAGTCTAGAAGCTGTGTCCATGAGCTCCCGTGCATTTTGAGAACAATTCCTTCATATAAACCTAAGCGAACATCCAGTTATACTAGAATATTTGCACATCTTTGGTCCAATTTCATATCCCAGTCGTCTTCCAGCGTGATGAACGTGCCTAGTTTGCTGCCAATTGCTTCAAGGAGGGGACGTTGCCAAAAAAATTGAGGGAGCCCAGGAAGGTTACCCATACTCTTTGTAAATGTTGAGGGGAGCGCTCATCGTTGAAGTGTACGTCCCAATTCTGAAGAACAAGTCCAGTAGGACGCCAATTCCACACCTAATATATATATATGGGAATTTTTAATTGACTTGGTCTACTTACGTTATATAGGGCTAGTCTCATTATCAGTTTCTTTTTTCTAAATTAGGCTACTTCTATTATATCATAAAGTCCAAAATATTATAGTCCTCATCCTCTAGAGTTGACAAGCCAATTCTGGAGGGAAATATCATTTTCAAAACATCAAAAAAGGTGCTGCCCCAGATGGGGAAACCAACCTAGGAGAGTCTAAAAAAAGCTTCCCATAGTGGGAAACGAACCTTGTGCTTTACATGTTTAAAACAAAACCATAAGACTAGTAGCAGTGAAATAGCAAAAAATTGACTAGAATGGAAGATAAGCACCCAGAAGTTAAGAAGATGGAGTGTTATCATCCTTTTATGGTGGTTGAAACGACTCCTCTTCAATTATGCATGCATATTCATACATGGCGTCCTCCTGCTTGGATGCTTGGGCTTTCGACGGAGGAAGAAGCATCACTTGGGCATCAGGCAAATGGGAGGAAGCTACGTGAGCCTCCACACTAGCACTGGTGCCATCTTCGTCCGAGCTCGAGCTGCCATGATCGTTGTTCGAGGCTTGTTGAATTGGCAGGGCCACCATCTTGCAGGGGGAGAACGGTGGGGTGGGAGAGATGGTGGACTTGTGACATATTTTTCTGGAGCGAAGGCCGGAGCCGGAGGCTTCAGAGGGGAGTTAAGGAGGTGGAGAGATAGGCGAGTAGTCAGGCTAATGGGGTCAAGAATTTTTGACTCTACCCAGTCAACCAAGAGATTCACCAACCTTCCAGCAGAGGCCGAGATGGGAGGTCTACAGGGAAGACCGTGTCCACTGCCTCTGCGGCACCGCATGCGGTGGCGTCTAGGCATGGCAGAGGAGTTGGAGTGGGTCTGAGATGACTAAGGGGACACATGGATGACAGAGGGAGCAGGTGGGGATCCAAAGACCAGAGTGTAGCGAGCTGAGGATCAGGGAAACGATCAATGGAATAGAGGCTTGGTAGAGACACAAGGAGCGTCTGCGCGAAGCCAAAGGGAGAGCTGAATCTCAGGTCGAGGAGTAGGGATGGCATATTTATGGGCCATGGAGGGCAACGAAGGCATGACAGACGTAGTAATGTAACCGAGGATAAAGTTAAGGGCAGAGGACGTCGATGGGATATGTTCAAGGGTGGTGAGTAAATACACCACACACCAGCATTTAAGCTAAGGAGGGTGGCCATGTGCATCCGCGTGATGAGGAAATGTTTCCTGCATCGTCGCAACCATGTGGCGGTGCACTTTAATATAAGCAAGCACCCACATCGGGGGGTTGGATATCTTTGAGAACTAGAAGAGTGCAGTCAGTGCGTAAAGCGTCATCATCAAAAGTTTGGAGCTTACCAATGGTGAGGGGAGCATTGTGATTGAATCCCTTGTTGGCCGGAAGATCCACAACTGCATTGGTTGTTCGTCGAATGTGTTTGAAGGATACAACTTTGTGATGAAGTAGCCATTTCCCAAGGTGACCAAAAAGAGTCGCAAGTCTCCAGCTCATGGAGAGTTTGGAGGCCGAAGAACCCATAAGGAGACGTTGAGCAATATCAATGATGATTTATGAGGCTCCTTCAATTTCTAAAGGGAAGTAGTTGTTGTCCTGAGCTAGTAGGAGACCTTGAAATAGTCCTTCTAGCTATGTAGAGTTGTTGGTGTCCCATCTAATGGAACCAAAATAAATCCTGAGAGCTTCTCCATATGCATTTCTGAAAATGCTGCCGAAGCCATCATCCCCTAAAGTTCCCTTTAAGGCCCCATAAAATTTAAGTTTAAAGAAGCCATGAGGAGGAGGTGACTAAGAGCAGGGTGAACTGGGAGAGTGTTTTGAAGGGGGGTCATTGTTCGGATGAGAGTGGATGGAGAGATTATAATTAGCCTAGATGATGCTTTCGGGGGGGTGGGAAGGGAAGTCAGTCTCTTTCCAGTGGTGCAGCGTAAGGGATTCCTGGAGATTTTTACACAAATTAGTCTAGAGATTATGCCCAAGAAGGATGACCCATAGGGAGTTAAGCAGGTCACTCTGGAAGGGAGTGGAGTGCCAATGGAGAATAGTATTGATAATTTCCCCTCTCTGTCTATCGGATCTTCTACTAAGCAAGGCAATGTTGTCCCAAAGAGAGTTTTCCAGAGGACAAGAATTGATGAGGTGCTCTATGTTTTCCTCGGAATTTCTGCAGTTCGAACATCGGGAAGGATCGGTGAAGCCTATTTTCAGCAGTTTGTCCTAGGTTAGGATACATTGCTTGCTGATCATCCATAAGAAGGTGGAGATTTTGGGCCAAATTCTAGGATTCCATATCTGTGCCCAAATGACATCTTGAGGAGCCTAATTGTTGGGGAGGAGAAGGCAATATGCTTCTTTGGTAGTAAAGGTACCATGGGGGGAATAGCCCCATCGGAATATTTCCTCACCCACAGTGAATCGGATTTTCCTCCAGAGAAGTTCCCTATTGATATCTTCAGTGAGTTCAAGACACAAATCGGTTTTCAACAATCTACTAGGAGCCATTGATGGTAGCCAGAGCTAAGGAGGGGAGTCCAAAAGTGTTTGATTTGGGTATTCTCCTAGTTGTTGAGGATATCCTACCACCAAGAATTGTGAAATAGGGAGGCTAATTTGGGCATTTGTTTCCACAAATCCTCCCAGAACATAGCTTGCGAGCTTGATCGAAATTCCCAAAAACTTTGTTCCTGTATGAGGGCTTTCTACTATTTTTCTGCCTTCCAGATGAGGGAGGCATTCATCTCTGTGTTAAGGTGGATCAGCTGCTCGGCAGGCTAATTGTTTACATACTCGGAGAGCCAAATATGAGCCCAGGGGACCTCTGGATTCGAGATCCATTTCCACCATATTCTTTCTCCCATGACCACATTGTTGTGGTGTGGGTCTCTGAGTCCCAAACCTCCAGAGCTTTTGGGAGTGAAAACTTCATTCCAGTTGACTAACGCCCATTTTTTCTTGTCTTTTTTACCTCCCCAAGGGAACTTCCTTTACAGGTTGCGGATTGATTTAAGAACCCATTTGGAGGCAACCAGGACCAAGAAGAGATATAAGAGCATGGATTGGAGAACTGACTTGATCAGGACAAGGTGCCCGACAATTTTGAGGGCTCGATGGGTCTAGAGGGAGAGTTTGGCTTAAAGTTTATCCAAGAGTTCACGCCAGGAGGAATGTTTAATGGCTAAGTCGATGAGGGGGGCCCCAAGATATTTTTAAGGGAGGGTAGATATGGGAAAGCCTAAGATTATGGAAATGTTGCACTTGGTGATGATAGGAGTGTTGAAGAAGAAGACCTGAGACTTTTTGGTATTGATGGTAGTTCCAGCAGCAATGGAGAAACAATCGAGGATGTTTTTGAAGGATCGGGCTTCTTGGATAGAGGGGTGTCCAAAGAGCATGTTGTTATCAACAAATTGCTGGTGGGAAATGGGAGGACTGCGATGAATGCTCATAACTTTGAGGGAGTTGGTGGTAGTCATTAGGGGAATTTTGAGGTCTAAAATGGGCCTCCTAAGGAAATTATAAAATAATAGTGGAAATAATAAAATAAGATTTGATGACATCATCAAATTTTAGAGGGAAAAAGAAAAAGCTAATTTTTCAAATCATATTTTCAACTTATTTCCCAAATATTTTACTCAAATTTCAAGCGGGAATACTCGTTGGATGAAAAATTTAATTCCTCATCCAAGGAGTACCCATGTTGCATACTTTCGATGGGTCTTGCTACACGAAAAATGAGAAATACATGAAAAATGTGATTGTAATCACGTTTTTTATGTATTTCTCATTTTTCGTGTAGTAGCGTCTATTGAAAGTACGAAACATGGGTACTCCTTGGATGAAGAATTAAATTTTTCATCCCAACGGTCCCTCTCGAAATTTGAGTGAAAACTTTGGGAGATAAGTTGAAAATATGAGTTGAAAAAGTAATTTTATTATTTTTTAATATTTTTACCCTTTTACTTAAAAAATGATGAATCATCCCCCATGGTTGACATCATCATCTTGACTCCTATTGGTTCTTATAAAGTTTATTTTCGTTGTACATTTTTCTTAGGAGGCCCATTTTAGACAGTATTCGTTTATTGAAAATAAATTAAATTTCTAGTTTACCAACCATTCTAATGAAAATGAAGCAATGTGATGTTTGCATCCTAGGAAAACATAGCAAACAACCATTTCATGATTTTGATTCCAAAGCATGTAGAAATATTGCACTGACTCATTTTGATTTGTGTGGCCCATATTTTTGTTCCTTCTGCAAATGAAAATAAATATATGATGACTTTTATTCATGACTACACCAAGATGTGTTTGGTATATTTGTTGAAATCTAAATTTGAAGCTTTTGAAACTTTCAATAACTTTCATGCATGGATTGAAAAATGATGCACAATCACATATTTTCTCTATTCTTACTGACAATGGAAAAGAATATACTTCAAATGAATTTGAAAACTATTTTCACCAACATGGGATTCAACATCAAACAATTGCGCCATACAATCCTCAACAAAATAGTGTAGTTGAGAGATGAATAGGAAAATCTTAAATATGATTCGTTCAATAATGTTTTTAAAAATTGTAAAGTTGATGTTTTTGGATGATGCAATTCTATGTGCAGTATATATTAAAAATAGATGCCCATCCCATGCTCTCATAAACAAGTTTCCTTGTGAAATTTTGTATGGCAACATTCCTTCGATAAAGCATCTCAATATCTTTGGTTCCACCTGTTATTCCTAGATTCCTAAGGAACAAGGAAACAAATTTGGTGCAAGGAATAAAAATTGTATCTTCTTGGGGTACTTAGATATCTCCAAAGCATATTGTCTCTATGATGAGGTAAATAAGAACTTTTTATTTTATAGAGATGTGATTTTTCTTAAATATTCCAAGACTAACAATATTGTTGAGTGGTAGCTTAATTATTTGGACAGATTCAGCCATGCAAAAAAATTCCATGAGTTTGATAATGAGATTTCACATCATGAACACACTTGTAGAAATAGCTCAAAATTTGCAATTGCTAATGAATTCAGACTAAAAACAATAGACACAAATATCTTCTACTCAATCTATGGAAAGGAAAACATACAATAGAAACACATGTAATCATTTAATCACAATCAACACAGTATTTTTACTGTGGAACCCAACTGGGGAAAACCCTCCTTCGTTTTATATTAAATCAGATGATATTGTGGATATATTGCAATGACAACTTCAATCCTGGAACCTCAACATGCACTGCAATATTAATCTCCTGCTCTCTGACCTATTATGACCGAAACTCAGCCAAAATAGTCCTCAAACTTCCTCCTATTTTCTTTCTCAATCCTTGAGGAAATTAGCTCTTAAAAGATAGGGAAATATCCTATTTCCTTGTGCAATTCCTAGAGAAATTTCACATCGTCGCCAGTGCAAAACCTTTACACTCAATAGTATACAATTGATAATTACAATGTGTCCTTTCCTTGAACTCAACTAGGCAATTCGAATTGCATGCATAACTAGGGCTATTTCTAGTAAATTAACTAGTTAAATGAGAGATCAGTGAGTTAACAACAGTTACTATTGCTAAACTGAACTTCTACTGACTCTATTCATAACTAGATCTCAGATAATTGAGTTTCACTAACTATAACTCCACGAGGGTTCTATATCTTAGCAATCAACTCATGCACAACTCTACTTCTTTCCCAAAAACTTGAATTGACTAACTTAACTAAGTGACTTGGCCATGTCACTCCTACTAACTACAACTCAGGTCATCTTATTGATGTGGAAATTTAAATTTCTCCATTTGACTAAGGCACAAGTGAAATGAATCCTTTTCTTGTTGCAATTTAACAAGGGGATCCCTATCCTAGATCCATCTATTGAATCTCCCTCTAAAGAACTCTATTTCACTCATAAAGTTTCATCCACTTCTTCATATCAAGAATACACTTTGAGCGATGTGATTGAAAGGATTGGAAGGATAAATATTGATGCAAATCCATCTCATTCAACAAAGCGTCCTGAACCACCTCAGAAAGGTCCTCCAAAATAGCTCACTAAAACACTTGAAAGTGTTCATCCTTATGCAGTTGGAAAGATATGAACTAGAAGTTCCACCAGAAAAAATGGAGGTGATGCATATGATTTTGATTTAGTTGATGGAATGGATGTTTTATATGTTTGTAAATTAAATTTGTCTACTAATTTTTAATTTTGAACCTAAATATTTTAAAGAAGTTGTATCTCATGGTGAATGGAAAAAAGCAATGTAGAGTGAGTATGTTTCTCTCATAAATAATGGAACATGGAAGATGTTGGACCCTCCATTTGGAACCAAACCAATTGGTTTCAAGTGGGTCTTCAAGGACAAGTATAAATCATATGGCTCACTTGAAAATCACAAAGAAAGGATCATGGCTAAAGGATTTGTACATAAATAAGGGGTTGATTATGATGATACTTTTGCCCCCATAGAAAAATTGGATACCATCTGGATTCTCTTTTCCTTGACAGCTCAGAATGGATGGAAAGTTCATCAAATCGATGTAAAAAATGATTCTTGAATGGATACCTAAAAGAAAATTTGTTTGTCTCAGCCAAAAGGCTTTGCTGTGAAGGGACATGAATAAAAAGTAGGTAAACTCATCAAATCCTTGTATGGCCTAAAGCAAGCACCATGAGCCTAGTATGAAAATTTGGCTGGGCATTTTCTGAAATTAAATTTCAAGCACTTTAATCTTGAGGATGCAACTTTATTTATCAAGAAAGTCATAAATTTTGTTGGTTATCTTGTGCTATATGTAGATAATCTATTGATGACAAGGAATGATCAAAATTATATTGCATAGATAAAGAAATAATTAAAGAATGGGTTTGAAATGACATATTTGGGACATCTTAACTATTATATGACCATTGAAGTGACCCAACATCCAAGATGTATATTCCTTTCTCAAAATAAGTACATTGGAGAATTATTGAACAAGTTTAGAATGCTTGAATGCAATCTTTTTTCCACTCCAATGGAAAAAAATTAAAATCTCACATCTAAATAAGGAAATTAATTTAGGGATGCAACTAAGCATAGATAGCTTTTAGCCACAAGGATTAGCTCAATTGGTCAAGTATCCATTGTTAAAGCACCCCTCAAATGGGAGGTCACTGGGTCAATTCTCTTTGATGCCCTTGGGGTTAGGCTCTGATTAGTTTGGTCAGCGGAATGTGATCCCTTTGGGTCTTCGTGATTTTTCCTCTAAAAAAAATTAAATTAAATTTAATATATATATATATATATATATATCTTGTAGTAAGTCTTGTCTACCTCACCACTACCAAACCATATATTGCATTTGCTATTGTAATCATTTCCAAGTTTATTCAAAATTCTTGTGAGGGACATTGGTCTGCTGCAGAAAGAGTCTTTAAGTACTTGAAAGGAACTCAAGACTTTGGACTCAAATATACGCAAGTGGATGACTATAGCTTAATTGGATATTATATTTTATACATTGATGGATATGAAGAAAATGGAGTATCTACTTCAAGTTATGTTATGATTCATTGATCAAGAGTTTTCTTCTAGAGGTCATGCAATGTTATGAAACCAGCTCCAGAAATAGAAGAAATGAGAGATCAACGCCTTAGAAATAAACCACAGGGGAAACCTCCTTTAAATTACATAAATGGACAATTTTAGGATGATACAAATGAAAAAACCTCTTTCTATATATAGGAGTCCATGGGGTCACAATATAATCCTAGTCGACCTAACAATAATAATGTAAGGGCGGAATAATAACAATATTGGAGTTATAGGGGTACAACGATAACAATTAGGGGGCTACACTAACAACAATAAGGGGATACACTAGTATTATAGGGACCTAACATGCCCCTCTCCTTCAAAAAAGTGTTTCCCTCAATTCTTGATTATTTTTGGATGCTTCTGTATAAAATTTTCATCCTCCCATGTGGAATCTTCAATGGGTAAATTCTTCCACTTGCCGAGATACTCTGAAATTGATCGATTTGGTAGTTGTCGAGTTCTTGTTTCTATGATTGCTTCAGAACTTCTTTCGCTGCGATGTTGATCTTCTTGTTGTTTCATTCGATTCTACAACAAATTTAGGTTATCCTTTGAGAGTTGGAGAACTTGTCGTTGATTCTCGATCTGATCTTCCAGTATTATCTCATACATATTAGCCTTCATTTGATCCTTCAAACTGTCTAACTTAGCCTCCTTTTTTTCTTTTAAACCATCTATGTCATCTTTGATTTCTCTTTGTAACATCGAAATTTGTTTCACTTGGTACCTTAATTTTGATATCTCATATCTCATTGTGTTGAGCTTTTTGTACCTGGTGTTCTGGTCCCTTGAGGTATATATGCTCAGAAACCCTCGCTCCACCTTCATTAATGAATTGTTGTGTGGGTCTCCGAGGGGATGGATAGTATCCTGAAAATACTCCATACACTCGAGTTGCATCACAGTCCCCCTTCATGCCACCATGATGTCTCACCTCCCTAAATGCTTAATCACCTCCTCGTCTATGCTCACTGTAGCGTATTCAATCCAGTTGGAGTCGTTGCTCCATGTATTGTACTCGACTGAGTATGGGTGGTCGAACCATTTAGGGAGGTGAATATCTGACATGGCGACAGATACTTTGTGATGATGTACTCGTCTTGTCTACCCCTACCTTCTCCAACATCTTCTGTCGCCCGTATCGGCAGCTTCCGTAGTATTTTGAATGGGGTTCAAAGTCGAATGCGTCATAGGTGGCCTGCACAAATTCACCATATTGCATGATTTCTCATCTCAGATTCGGATGGAATTGATCGCTCAAAAGGCCTGCCTAGTTTTCTAATCCCTGATACTGTCGCCATTTTTCCTGGCCCAGGGATTCTTTGGGCGAGAGCACGAAAATTTCATGCACGAGATCTAGCTGACTCCCAAATTTTTCGTTCTTGATGGGGATGAGCGACCAGGAAATTGGCATGCCGACGACCTTGGTGTTGATAGACAAATCAGGTCGTTGGGCACCATCGTTGCACACTTTCTTCTGTTGGGGCTTCTTTACTGCCCGTAGAAGAACAGGTGACCATAACATCTATTTTGCAGAGGGATGGTTGTTGGAAGCATCCCATAGATTTACAAATGACTGGAAGACGGGAGTCTTGGGCAATGTCGATTTCATAGGGAAGAGAATGCAGTCACCAGAAGTAGCAGCCAGAATTTCGCTTGTATTCCCAATCTAGATATGGATGGGATTTGTAGCACGAAACCCTGGAGCATGAGATAAAGAGATGTAGGTTGATTGAATCATGGCAAGAGCGAATGGTACTTCCAATTCGAGCACGAGATTCAGTTAAGAAGAGGGAAATTGAAGAGGGGATTGATCGTGTGTTGGAGTTGATTTTCTGGAATAAAAAAAGTGACTGTAATCGTGAAGAGCACGATTTCCAATTGACGGCTAAAGCAGCTGTTTATCTCAAAAAATTGCAGGAGTTCCGATTTTTTTAATTGAAGAGAGATTACAATCTGAGAGAACGAGCATGATCCCCAATTGAAGGCCGAAGCAACTGTTTTAAAGGAAAAATGAAATTAATGTGAAACACGTTATCTCGCATATAATGTTGGAAAAATGAAATTAATGTGAACATGTTATCTCTTGTATAATGTTCCAGTTTGCTAACTATATAGAGTTAGGTATTAAGTTTTTTTTTTTTTTAGGAATATTTTGAAATTTGATAAATAAAAATAATTTGTAATCATATATTTTAAAATTTAATTGTAAATTTAAACTATATATTTTAAAATTTAATTGTAAATTTAAACTATATATTTTAAAATTTAATTGTAAATTTTAAAATATTTTGAAATTTCACCCATAAAAACATAAAAACAAAACAGGTTAAACTATTAATTTTACAATTGCAACACTGTTAAAATATGCAATCTAATTAAAATCAACTGGAGAATATTAACCTGAGTTAATAAATTCTTAAAATCTGCAACGCAATTAAAATCCCCTACCATATATTAACATGAGTTAATAAATCCTTAAAATCTGCATTCCAATTAACATGAGTGAATGGGACTGACTTACGGATATGCAGTGATGGGTGTCCATGTGAAGACAGGAATTGAGTTTGAAGCTCCATCAAATTCGTTCCGTGCTCTTCTTGACCATTTATTGAAATTGTCACCCCTCAGCGCACGCAGTCATCGATCGAATGTTTCAAAGAAAAAGACATTCCCACGATTCTTTCTACCGTTGTAATAAAAGCGAGAATGATTTCCATGGAAATTGTAGTACACAGCCACACGAAGATTCTAAAAAAGCAGTGTTTTGGTTTATAATTTGGCAAAGATTTTTATCAGAATACATTTGTTAAACTTGTTAAAATTTAGTATATTGAGTGTCTTTCGGGTTTTTTTATAGTGCTGAATCTATTTCCACTATCAAAAATCGTTTCTAGACACTCCAACTATCTGATTTTTTGAATTTTAGTTGACCGGATTCGGACATTTTTTTGCCCTCCAAGCTATTTCACTGCTTGAGTAGACAACTTCTTTTTCTATAGCGCTTTTCTTTTTGTGTCTCTCCTTTTGCTCTCCAAAATGTTCTCTTCGTATTAATTATTATTATTATAGGCCATTAAATTTTATTTTTATGAATGCCCAATTTTAAATTAGATGATGAGTTTCTAGTTGGTATAATATCAAATTTTTAAACTATTTTTATTATATTTAAATATGAAATTATTATTATTTTTAAATAAAATTTAATAATTAAATTAATGATTATTAACTTTTTAGACAGATATATTTATTTCAAAATAAAAAAATTTATAATTTTATTTAATTATTAATAATTATTAGGTGAATTGTTTAGAGTATTGTTAATAATAGTTATTCATAAAAGATAGAGATTTATTTTAAAAGTAGAATTTTTAATTAAATTAATTAATTAAAAAAAACAACATATAAATAATTGGCATATAAATGGAATTATGGTTTTTTAGGCATGTAATATTGATAAGTAATGCTATTGTAACTAAACTTATATACAAATTAAAAATCTCCAAGATTAGATAGGGTGAATCTCCAAAGTTAAGAATATATTTACATATTTTTTTAAATGTGTACATGTCTAGTTCATATAATATATTTACATGTTTTTCTAAATGTGTACATGTCTAATTCATATAATATATTTACATGTTTTTTTAAATTGTGTACATGTTTAATACATATTTTAATTCTTTTTTACAACTACTACAATCACATTAATAAATGTGGTTGATATAGGCAGATAGGTATATAGTTAAATCTTTCACCAACAAATATAAACTCAAATCCTAAGAATGTTATGCAACTAAAACCCTAACCCTAAGAACTACTAGCTAAACCACAATCTTTCAAATTTTCAAATATTTATTTTTTGTCTTTTGAGCCTCATGTGATCTCTATATGGTTAATTTGTGTTCTCTATATTGTTTTCATCTCTATCTAATTAGAATGCATTTAATGATTAATAACATGTACACATCTTAAAGCAGAAAATTCCTTAAATTTAAAACATGCCCATTGGAAGAAATATAAATTACATTATAGACATGCCCATTGGAAGAAACATAAATTACCTATTACGAAGTTGTAACTCTAAGATAAAATGAATCATTGGTCATGTATATTTTATGTAAGAAATATATATAACCCAATTTGTTAAATGTACACTATTTAAAAAATAGCGTAGGCACATTTTTTCTCAAATTTATTGTAGAAATTATATAACTTATGTGTTATATGTCTAAGATTCTCCTGATCACACATTATTTGACTTCATGCACAATACATAATCTATTCCACCATTGATCATCACATGCGGAAATAAACAAGATTACAATGCACACATGAAACCATAAAAATTCACACACATTAACACAGTGATTTAATGGGAAAGCCTGAAGCTCAAAACCCCAACTATCTGTATATATGATATGTCATAGAGATCATGTAACAATCCTCATACAAAGCTGAACATGTCAAGCTCTCAGTACAATACAATCTCTACACACTAATCAGGTCCTGATCTTGCAAATCCATGGACCGGTCTCTACCACCTGCTAGCCTGCCTCTACTATGCAATCCCTGCTGAAGAATGGATCTAAATGAACTCGAATCCACATGGCTTGCACTGCGCAATCCTCATTGGCATCTCCACTGAGTCTTGGATGCAATCAATGCATCACTATAGTCACAATTGATAGCCACACTTGCTCTTTCACCTACCTCTCCACTGGTCTCCACTGAACTGTCCATGCACTGTAGTTGATTGATGTATTCTTCAGTTGATTAATGAGTTATTATTTAGTGAATTAATTAACTAATTAATTCACACCACTCTCACTAGTGTATCAATCAGTTAGACTAGATACAACTAGCTCAACTGAGTCTAACTGAGTTAAATTGAATACAACTCCACCAACTACCTCTATAACTCCACCAAACTCTATCACATGAGTTCTAACTGAAGTCCTCATGCATTAGCTCCAGTAAACCCTCAGGACTAGCATAATTCCTTCTGTCAGCTGTCGTGCCACATCTGTGCACTTAACTGAAGTGCTCCAAGAGAATAAGATAATGTTTAGAGTCCAAATATTATTAAGAGCTAATAATATTCGACATATCTATTTTTAGACTGGCAATCTAAAAATAGATTCTGCCTAATATGTCTAAAAATAGAAGTCCATCTATTTTTCCAACTTGACCAACCATCCACAAATAGCATCCTGCAACTCATAGAATATGATCGACATTTCTAAAAATAGACTTTGTTTCAAATAGTATAGCAGTCCGTTCCTAGTGAAGGCGACTCTCTTTTCACTAAGCTCATCATCTTGTTGGATCTCAACACTCCCTCTCAAAAGATAAAGGGATTATCTAAATAAAGGGATTATCTGCCACCCCTATCCTGTCTCTATGGTATTCGAATTTGCTCCTAGTGAGCGCCTTCGTCAGAATATCAGCATCCTGATCCTCCGTAGGAATGTAAGATAGTAACATGATCTTCCGCTGCACACAATCTTTGATATGATGGTACCGGATGTCAATATGTTTAGATCTATCATGAAATACTGGATTAACCGAGAGTTTAATGCAACTCTGATTATCACAATATATCACAATAGGATCTAAGTGTGAACCGAACAACCCGACCAGGATCTTCCTCATCCATATAGCCTCGCATGCAGCCAAACTTGCTGCCATATACTCGGCCTCTGCTGAACTGAGTGCCACGGATCTCTGCTTCCTGCTGTACCAAGAAACTGTTGTCGACCCGATACCGAAAATCCCTCCGCATGTGCTCTTTCTATCTTGCTCTTTCTGTCCGTTGGGCTCCCTGCCCAATCTGCATCCGTGAAGCCATGCAGCTTCACCTCATCCGACTGTTTGTACCACAGTCCATATCCATATGTGCCCCTAAGATACCTCAGGACATGCTTGCCTTCCTTCCAAAAGAGCTTGGTAGGCTTAACCATAGCTTGTGAAAGCTGGTTAACAGCATAGCATATGTCTAGTCGTGTATTGACCAAATACATGAGCGAACCAACCAACTGTCAATAAACAGTGGCATCCACTACCTCTGCTGATGTAGCATCCTCTTTCCTCCAACCACCAGGAAGAGGAGTGTCGATAGGCTTGCAGCCTTGCATGTTGAACTTCTCTAGTATCTCCCGGGAATACTTGCCTTGAGACACAAAACAGTCCACCACTGCGCTGCCAAATTTCCAATCCCAGGAAATAATGAAGGAGGCCCAAGTCCTTCATCTCAAACTCCTTTGCAAGATCATCCTTGCATGAGTGTATCAACAGCTCATCACCTGTCAAAATAAAATCATCTACATAAAGTACAATGATCAGCAACTTACCCTCCACCACAATCTGGTATAGGTTAGGATCCGCCTCACTCTTGGAGAATCCAAGTCTGGTGAAATAACTGTCTATCCGTGTGTACCAAGCACGAGGTGCTTGTTTCAATCCATACAACACTCTCTTGAGCCTGCACACATGCAACTCGCTGCTGAAGATCTCGAAACCTTTGTGCTGCTCTATGTACACCTCCTCTTCAATGACTTCATTGAGGAACACAGTCTTCACATCCATCTGATGAATGTGCCAACCCATTTTCCCTAAGAGAGCAAGGATGCTCCGTATGGAAGAATACCTTGCGACAGGTGCAAAGGTTTCTTCATAGTCGATCCCCTCAATCTGTGAGAAGCCCCAGGCAAAAAATCTTGCCTTGTACTTCTCAACGCTCCCGTCAGCATCTTGCTTCACTTTGTAGATCCATCTCGAACCTACCACTTATTTCCCTTCCATCCTTGGGACAATCTCCCATGCACTGTTTCTGACAATCGAATCATACTCTTCCACCATAGCATCTACCCATGTAGGGTCCTCCACAGCTTCCTCAAAAGAGGATGGCTCCGTCATGATACACTTGCTCATCAGAGCCATGTATCCAGTAAATTGGTTAGGTGATTGTCTCTATCTGAACTGTGATGTAGGTGCTCCTACATTTTGCACTGCATCAAGATTCAATCGCTCAGCTTCTGTAGTGTGCTTCCGCCCTCTGATGTTTGGTGCTGCATGAGTCGTTTCTTCCACTCCATGAACCTCCTCTTGTGGCTGATCCACATCCTAAGGCTCATCCTTAGGACCTAGTAGCTCCTCATCTGCATGCAAGTGTAGCTCCCTCTCAAGCGACAACTTCATGGCTTTCTCCTCATGAAATTTGATATCCCATCACACAATAGTCTTCTGACTATCTTGCAAATACACACGATAATTTTGGGGTGTTTCTGTGTACCCCACAAATATCCCAACCTTGCGGTCGAATCTAGCTTCTTCCTGGCATCCTTCGTCACATGAATGTAAACATGTGAGCCAAAAATCTTCAAATGAGAAATATCAGGCTTCTTACCAGAAAACGCCTCTTCGGGTGTACTCATGCCAAGTACTCTATGAGGACAACAGTTTTGCACATAAACCACAGTGTTGCATGACTCAGCCCACAAGTGTATGGGAAGGCCCTGATCATGCAAAATCGCCCGTGCAGCACCCACGATCGTTCTGTTATTTCTCTCCATGACCCCATTCTGCTGTGGGTTATGAGGCGCTATGAGCTCTCTTCGAATTCCTTCTACGCTGCAAAAGTATTTGAATTCTCCAGAGATTAATTCACCACCATTATCGCTCCTTAGAGCCTTCACCTACTTCCCTGAATCTTTCTCAACTAGCGCTTGAACTCACAAAACTTTGAGTATGTCTCACTCTTCTTTTGCATGAAGAAGATCCAGCACTTATGAGAAAAGTCATCAACAAATATCACATAATACCTATGCTTTTCTGTCGAAGCTACTAAGAAAGGTCCACACATGTCTGTGTGAATTCTCTCAAGGATTGTCGTGGCGTGACTATCCTTCTCATGAAAGGTGGCTTTCACAAATTTTCCCAAAGTACATCCCTTGCACTGATTTGACTGCACAAGTGTACCCTTGGGAAGCTCGGTAGAAATCTGCTGCAGTATCTTCAAAGCTCCATGGTGAAGATGGCCCAATCTCCGGTGCCACAACTCGCCATCATCCCGGCTCACCACTCCTTCTGCCTTGCCTGCCATTGCTGCGCAGCCATCTACCTACAATTGATAAAGGTTCTTAACTCGAACCCCTATCCTCCGGGTCTCACCAGTTGCCTTACTGCGCAAGAAAGCCTTTCCCTCGCTAAAGACAACATCATATCCCTTGTCTTCTAACATCGCCACAGAGATAAGATTCTTCTTCAATCCTGGAACATGCATCACTTCCTTCAATACAAAGGGTTTAATAGACTCTCTCTCAAAGGAAATGGTACTGATACTGATCACACTGTATCTACCATAATCGCCCATCTCGATGTGCACTCCAAGATCTTTCTCATCCAGATCAGTAAACAAATCTTGATCTCCTGTCATGTGAAAAGACGCACCACTGTCAAGAAACCATACTGAACCCGTCATACTTGACACCAAGCATGTGATCAGCGAAAAATCCAGCTCAAACTGTGGGGCTAAAGCCTCTCCAGCTGCAGTCCCATCATCCTACTTATTTTTCTTCTTCTGTGGACAATTTGTGGCGTAATGTCCGTGTTGGTGATAGTGAAAGAACTTCACCTTGGACATGTCCTACTTCTTGCCTTTCACACCCGTATTTCTGAGAAGGACTTTTTCTTTCCCTTCCCTTTCCTTGCTTTGGCAGCCAAAGCGACCTTCTTCATTCATTCTTCGATGAAGATCCATCCCCTCGGGTAGCCCGCTTATCTCCTCCTCGCACAAGATCCGACCAAAGTCGCCCATCCTGGAAATTTTTCTCCCGACCACGCAGTCCTCGTAGCTATGCCAACTCTTCGAAGCCCAAGGAGAGCCAAGCTCACCAAGTCCTCTTCATCTACGTAACTACCCCACACTTCCCAAATCATCCGCACCGGGACAAACTTCCTGAGGTACTTGGGTATACTTTCGCCCTTCTCCATTTTTATTTTTTTGAGCTTGTCTTTAAGCGCCAACTTCCATTGGTCACTTCTGCTTTGGAAAAATTCTGTCAAAGCTTTCCACATCAAGAATGGAGAAGCTTTACCATGAAGGCTGGACACTATGTGATCCTTCACACCTTCCAACAGAATCCTTCGACATTTTTCTATCTTCTTTTGCCATGCATCAAGTGTGGCAGCATTGCTAGAACCAGGCTTTGGAATTTCTGCACCTATGAACTCCTTCAACCCATTATCATCCAGGACCACCTCCATCCTGTCCTTCCATGCAATATAATTTGAGCTGCCCTCAAAGGCATACTCCTATCTCAATCCGTTGAAAGACATTTCAATGAATGCTCAACTTCGACACCAAGAAAACACTGCAGCAAATTTGAATTCCGCTAGCACAAAACTCAACCGCTTCAATAATTGTAATCTTCTCCAATGATCAATTGCTCCGATACCATGTAGAAATTATATAAATTATGTGTTATATGTCTAATATTCTCCTGATCACACACTATTTGACTTCATTCACAATACATAATCTATTCCACCATTGATCATCACATGCGAAAATAAACAGGATTACAATGCACACATGAAACCATAAAAATTCACACACATTAACACAGTGATTTAATGGGAAATCCTGAAGCTCAAAACCCCAACTATATGTATATAATATAAGTCATAGAGATCATGTAACAATCCTCATACAAAGCTTAACATGTCAAGCTCTTAGTACAATATAATCGCTACACACAAATCGGGTCCTAATCTTACAAATCCATGCACTGATCTCTGCCACCTGCTAGCCTGCCTCTACTGCGCAATCACTGCTGAAGAATGGCTCTGAATGAAATTGAATCCACCTGGCTTGCACTACGCAATCCTTATTGGCATCTCTATTGAGTGTTGGATGCAATCAATGCATCACTATAGTCACAACTTATAGTCACACTTGCTCTTTCACCTACCTCTCCACTGGTCTCTGCTGAACTGTCCATGCACTGTAGTTAACTGATGTATTATTCAGTTGATTAATGAGTTATTATTTATTGAATTAATTAAATAATTAATTCACACCACTCTCACTATTGTATCAATCAGTTAGACTAGATACAACTATCTCAACTGAGTCTAACTGAGTTAAACTGAATACAACTCCACCAACTACCTCTATAACTCCACCAAACTCTGTCACATGAGTTCTAACTGAAGTCCTCATGCATTAGCTCCAGTAAAACCTCAGGAATAGCGTAATTCCTTCTGTCACTGCCACATCCGTACACTTAATTGAAGTACCCAAGAGAATAAGATAATTTTTATAGTCCAAATATTATTAAGAGCTAATAATATTCAACATATCTATTTTTAGGCTGGCAATCTAAAAATAGATTCCACCCAATATGTCTAAAAATAGAAGTCCATATATTTTTCCAACTTGACCAACCATCCACAAATAGCATCCTGCAACTCATAGCATATGATTGACATGTCTAAAAATAGACTTTGTGCCAAAAATAGCCTGCGGGTCCACTTAGTGAAGGCGACTCTTTTCACTAAGCTCATCATCTTGTTGGATCTCAAAATTTATATATGATTTTTCATGTATTAGACTCGGAAAAAAGTGATCGGTACCATTCTCTTATGCATTAATCCACTACTCACATACGGCAACTCATTCATGATAGCCCAATAAATTACACTCAATCTACTATTAAACTAAAGATTGCACAATTGTGATTCTGTTCTAAGGCTCAATTGTAGTTGTAGATGTTGCAATGTAGGTATTCTAGTAGGTATTTGAAGAATCTGGCAACAAGAATGAGAAAGATGTTTGAGAGATTGATTCCTCCTGGAAATATTTTTTTGAAGACTTCAGTGACAATGTAGATGGAACAGTATACTTTGTAGACAAGTCAAGAATCACGCCATCTGGACTTGCCACCATCAAGCTCAAACTGCCTAGACTCCCTAACTTCCTTATGCATGATGTTCTGTACGTCTCAAATTCACGAAGAAACTTGTTGTCCCTTGTTCACATTCACCAACAAGGGCCCTCCATTCGCATGTTTGATGGAAAATTTGAGGTGAAAAAAACATTAGACGACATAGTTGTCATGAAGGGAATATAGAAATAAATATTGTTAAAACTGCAAGGGAAATATGTTCATGCAAAAAACTATGCATACAACTCTTAGTACAATGAAGGTACATTTCTATCCAATGTTTTATAGCATGCAATATTTGGACATTTGAATTATGACAGTATTTTTTTATTGAAAATAAGTTATTTTTCTAATTTACCAACCATTCCAAGGAAACGGAAACAATGTGATGTTTGCATCTTAGGAAAACATAGCAAACAACCATTTCATGACTTTGATTCCAAAGCATGTATAAATATTGCACTGACTCATTTTGATTTGTGTGGCCCTATGTATTTTCCTTCTACAAACGAAAATAAATATATGATGACTTTTATTGATGACCACATCAAGATGTGTTGGGTATATTTATTGAAAACAAAATTTGAAGCTTTTGAAACTTTCAAAAACTTTCATGCATGGATTAAAAATGATGCACAATAACATATTTTCTCTATTCTTATTGATAATGGAAACTAATATACTTCAAATGAATTTGAAAACTATCTTCACCAACATGGGATTCAACATCAAACAATTGCACCATACAATCCTCAACAAAATAGTGTAGTTGAAAGATGAATAGGACAATCTTAAATATGATTCGTTCAATGATGCTTTTCAAAAATGTAAAGTTGATGTTATGGGATGATGAAATTCTAAGTGCAATATATATTAAAGATAGATTCCCATCCCATGCTCTCATAAACAAGTTTCCTTATGAAATTTTGTATGGAAACATTCCTTCGATAAAGAAACTTAGGATCTTTGGTTCCACCTGTTATTCCTAGATTCCCGAGGAACAAGGAAACAAAATTGGTGCAAGGAATCAAAAGTGTATCTTCTTGGGGTACTTAGATACCTCAAAGCATATTATCTCTAAGATGAGGTAAATAAGAATTTTTTATTGTATAGAGATGTGTTTTTTCTTGAATCTTCCAAGAATAACAATATTGTTGAGTGGTAGCTTAATTATTTGGAAAGGTTTAGTCATGCAAAAAAATTCCATGAGTTTGATAATGAGATTTCACATCATGAACACGGGTGTAGAAAGAGATCAAAATTTTCAATTGCTAATGAATTCAGACTGAAATAGACACAAATATCTTCTTCTCAGTCTATGGAAAGGAAAACATACAATAGAAACATATGTAATCATTTAATCATAATGAAGACGGTATTTTTACTGGGGAACCCAACTGGGGAAACCCCTCCTCTGTTTTATATTAAATCAGATGATAATGTGGATCTATTGCAATGAAAGCTTCAATCCTTGAAGCTCAACCTGCACTACAATATTAATCTCCTACTCACTGACTTGCTATGATGGACACTCAGCCAAAATAGACTTCAAACTTCCTCTTATTTCCTTGCTCAATCCTTGAGGAAATAAACTCCTAAAAGATATGGAAATATCCTATTTCCTTGTGCAATCCCTAGAGAAATTTTTCATCTTCTCCAATTAAAAATGTGTACACTCAATAGTATACAATTGATAACTACAATGTGCCTTTTCCTCCAACTCAACTAGGAAATTCGAATTGCATGCATGACTAGGGTTATTTTTAGTAAACTCACTATTAAATGAGAGATCAGTGAGCTAACAACAGTTACTACTGCTCAACTAAACTCCTACTAACTCAATTCATAAATAGAGCTCAGATAACTGAGTTTCACTAACTATAACTCTACTACGGTTCTATATCTTAGAAATCAACTCATGCACAACTCTACATCTTTCCGAAAAACTTAAATTGAATAACTTAACTAAGTGAGTTGGCCATGTCACTCCTACTAAATACAACTTAATTCATCTTGTTGATGTGGAAATTTGAATTTCTCCATTTGATTAAGTCACAAGTCAAATGAATCCATTTTTTGCTACAATTTAACAAGGGGATCCCTATCTTAGACCAATATATGGAATCTCCTTCTAAAGAACTCTATGTCACTCATAAAGTTTCATCCACTTCTTCATATCAAGAAGGCACTTCGAGTGATGTGATTGAAAGGATTGGAAGGATAAATCTTGATGCAAATCCATGTCTTTCAACAAAGTGTCCTGAACCACCTCTGAAAGGTCCTCCAAAAGGCTCACTAAAAAACTTGAAAGTGTTCTTCCTTATGAGGTTGGAAATATATGAACTAGAATTTCCACCAGAAAAAATGGAATTGAGGTATATGATTCTGATTTAGTTGATGGCATGGACATTTTATATGTTTGTAAATTAAATTTGTCTATAAATTTTGAATTTGAACCTAATTATTTTAAAGAAGTTATTTCTCATGATGAATGGAAAGAAGCAAAGCAGAGAAAGTATGTTTCTCTCATAAAGAATGGAACATGGAAGATGTTTGACCCTCCATTTGGAACTAAACCAATTGGTTTCAAGTGGGTCTTCAAGGACAAGTATAAATCATATGGCTCACTTGAAAAGCACAAAGCAAGGCTCATGGCTAAAGTATTTGTACATAAATAAGGGGTCGATTATGAGGATACTTTTACCCCCATAGAAAAATGGGATACCATCTGAACTCTCTTTTCCTTGACAGCTTAGAATGGATGGAAAGTTCATCAAATGGATGTAAAAAAAGTTTTCTTGAAAGGAGACCTGAAAGAAAATTTGTTTATTTCTCAACCAAAAGCTTTTCTTGTGAAGGGACAAGAATACAAGGTATGTAAACTTATCAAATCCTTGTATGGCCTAAATCAAGCACCATGAGCCTCGTATGAAAATTTGGATGGGAATTTTCTGAAATAAATTTCAAAAACTTTAATCTTGAGGATGCAACGTTATTTATCAAGAAAGTTGGAAAGTTTTTTCTTTATCTTGTGGTATATCTAGATGATCTATTGATGACAAGGAATAATGAAAATTATATTGCATCGATATAGGAGGAATTGAAGAAAGGGTTTGAAATGACATATTTGGGACATATTTACTATTATACGACCATTGAAGTGACCCAACATCCAAGATATATATTCCTTTCTCAAAATAAGTACATTGGAGATTTATTGAACAAGTTTGGCATGGTTGAATGTGATATTTTTTCCACTCCAATGGAAAAAAATTAAAATCTCACATCTAAATAATGCAACTAAGTATAGATAGTTTTTAGCCCCAAGGGTTAGCTCAATTGGTCAAGTATCCGTTGTTAAAGCACCCCTCCAATGGGAGGTCACTAGGTCAATTCTCTTTGATGCCATTGGGGTTAGGCTCTGATTAGTTTGGTCGGCGAGATGTGATCCCGCGCCAAGATTTTGAATTTGCCTGCGAAAAAAAATAAAAATAAATAAAGCAAAAAATAATATATATATATATATATAGTTTGTAGGATGTCTTATCTACCTCACTGCTACCAAACCATATATTTCATTTGCTATTATAATCATTTCCAAGTTTATGAAAAGGCCTTGTGAGGGACATTGGTCTGTTGCAAAAAGAGTTATGAAGTACTTGAAAGGAATTCAAGATTTTGGACTCAAATATACGTAGGTGGATGACTATAGCTTAATTGGATATTCTAGTTTATACGTTGATGGATATGAAGAGAATGTAGTACCTACTTCAAGTTATGTTTGTAGAAATTATACAACATGTATGTATAACTTGGATTCACCCGATCTAACAATGTACTAAATTTAAATAGTGAATCACTTCTACAAATATTTTGCGGAATTAAAAAACACAATCACTAATCACATGAACATGAAGAAATATCAATCACACACAAAACAGATAATTTCCCGGGGAAAGATTACAGCTAAAAACCCCACTATATTCTATTGTATATTAAGCATTGAACATGAAACAGTTAGATACAAAAATCTTCTCACAAGAGCCCTCTGGTAATCAGCTAATTGTCTCACACTGTCATATGCAAAACTAACTAACACATAGCCAATTCTCAGCCTCTAGACAATCTGCCTTGCTTGCACAATCCCTGATGGTAAAGATCCCTAAAAGATGGGAATTCTTGCCTACCTTGACTACACAAGTATCATGGGAACTCCAATGGGTGTTTGGTTGCAAGTGTGCAAGCCAATAATTGTACAACTGATAGGCAACTTCCCTTTCACTTAGAACTCAACTGGGTCTCCACTGGGTCTCCACTGGATCTAACATGCATGCCGATAATAATAGTAAATCCTCAGTTGCATGTGAGATCACTGATTGTGAATTAATTAATATTTAATTCAATATATCTCTCACTAGTGTATCTTCAGTTACAACTAGCACAAATGAGTTTAACTCACTTAACTGAGTTAAACTGATTTACAACTTGAACCAAATCATGCACCACTACACTTCGAACTCTTGTTACAACTAGAATTACTCTGCATGCCTCACCAACAACCTCTAACTCGAAATCCACTAGCTAACTGAATCGTTCACTTTAAGTTAACTCACTCAAGTCCACATTGAGAATATATTACAGTTTAATGTCCATCTTAATTAAGGGATAATCAAAATAGACATGCACCCAAAAATAACTCTATGGGCCCCACCCTAGTCTAGGTGCTTAATGCAACCAAGTACTTAATGCACTAGGTGTGGATGTTGAATCTTCTTTTTGAATCTCAACACTCCCTCTCAACAAGAAAGGGATTATCCTTCACCCTGATCCTGTCTCTATGGTATTCGAATTTTCTCCTAGTGAGCGCCTTCGTTAAAATATCTACATCCTGATCTTTCATGGGAATGTAATGAAGAAACATGATCCTTCTCTGCACACAATATCTGAGATGATGGTACCGGATATCTATATGTTTGGACCTATCATGAAACACATTATTAATCAAGAGTTTAATGCAACTCTGAGTATCATAATGAATCACTATTGGATCCACCTTAGAACCAAACAAACTAACTAAAATTTTTCTCATCCAAATAGCCTCACATGTAGCTTGACTTGTTGCCATGTATTCCACTTCTACTGAACTGAGTGCCAGAGATCGTTGCTTCCTATTGTACCAGGAAACTATTGTCGATCCAATTCTAAAGATCCCCCCTGATGTTCTCTTTCTATCTGATGGACTGCCATACCAATCTGCATCCGTGAAGCCATGCAGCTTCACTCCATTCGCCTGTCTGTACCGTATACCATACTCTAATGTGCCCCTCAGGTATCTCAGGACATGCTTTCCCGCCTTCCAAAAGAGCTTGGAAGGATTAACCATAGCTTGACTCAACTTGTTAACTGCGTAGAAAATGTTCGGTTTTGTGTTCACCAAATACATTAGAGAACCCACTAACTGTTGATAGACAGTAGCATCCACTACCTCTCTAGAAGTGGCATCCTCTTTCCTCCAATTTCCCGGAAGAGGAGTATCCATGGATTTTCATATCTCTATGTTAAACATACCCAGTATCGCCTTTGCATACTTTCCTTGAGACACAAAAAATTTCGCGATTCTGTTGCCATATTTCAAATCCAAGGAGATAATGAAGGAGTCCCATGTCTTTCATTTTGAACTCACTTGCAAGATCCTCCTTCCATGAGTGCATCAACTGCTCATCACCAGTGAAAATTAGATCATCAAAATAAAGAAAAATGATCAATAGCTTACCCTCAACCATAATCTAGTATAGGTTTGCATCTGCTTCACTTTTGGTGAAGCCCAGTCTGGTGAAATAGCTATCTATTCGAGTGTACCAAGCACGAGGTGCTTGCTT
This sequence comes from Pinus albicaulis, assembly GCA_034641835.2. Lineage (NCBI taxonomy): Eukaryota > Viridiplantae > Streptophyta > Pinopsida > Pinales > Pinaceae > Pinus > Pinus albicaulis. The sequence continues at coordinate 583,074,876 of CM076576.1, read as the reverse complement.
CAGCCCATACAGTGCTATTTTGAGTTTGCACACATGTGACTCACTATTGAAGATATTGAAACCCTCAGGCTGCTCTATGTACACATCTTCCTCAATGATCCCATTGAGAAACACAGTTTTCACATCCATATAATGAATGTGCCAGCCCATCTGCGTTGAGAGTGCAAGGATGGATCTTATGGAAGAGTACCTTGCAACAAGTGCAGAAGTCTCATAATAATATATCCCCTCAATCTGTGAGAATCCCTAGGCCACAAATATAGACTTGTATTTCTCCACACTCCCATCAGCAACTTGTTTTACCTTGTAGATCCATCTTGATCCAACCATTTATTTTTTGACAGGTCTTGGGGCTACCTCCCATGCATTGTTCTTGACATTGGAGTCATACTCCTCCACCATTGCATCAACCCAAGTTGGCTGCCGCAATGCTTCCTAAACGGAAGATGGTTCGGTCACAATACATTTTCTCATAGGAGCCATGTATCTAGTAAATCGGTCAGGACACTATCTCTATCTATGTTGTGAATTAGGGGCTCCTACATTTTGTGCAACATCAAGTCTCAGCCTATCAGCTTCTGTGGTGTGCCTTCTTCCATTTCTGATGGATGGCTCTACATGAGTGTTTTCCTCCACTCCATGAACCTCCTCATGTGGTTGATCCACATCTTGAGACTCATCCTTAGGAACCAACAGTTCCTCCTCTGCATGCAAGGTCAGCTCCCTCTCAAGGGACAACCGCATGGCTTTATCCTCATCAATTTGATATCCCGTCGCACAACCGTCATTCTATTGTTTGGAAAATACACATGATAATTATGGGTGTTTCAGTGTACCCCACAAAAATCCCAACCTCAGCAGTTGGTTCCAGCTTCTTCCTGGCATCCTTGGTCACATGCACATAAACAAATGAGCCAAAAATCTTAAAGTGTGAAACATCAGGTTTCTTACTAGTGAAAGCCTCTTTAGGTGTACTCATGCCAAGTACTCTATGAGGAAAATAATTTTTCACATGTACTGTTGTATTGCATGCTTCCACCCACACATGCATCGGTAGGCCTTGGTCATGCAACATCCCTCATACTGCACCCACAATAGTTTCATTTTTCCTCTAGGCGACCCCATTCTGCTATGGGTTATGAGGCACTATGAGTTCTCTTCGAATTCCTTCTTTTCTGCATAAGTTCTTGAATTCGTTAGAGATGTATTCTCCAGCATCATTGCTCCTAAGAGAATTCATAATGAAATGTATTAGTTAATATAGATACTAAAACAATAATTCTGTATTGAGATATTTATAAGAGAAATATATATATATATATATATATATATAATGTCTTTAAATTTATATAAAATTATATTATTTTAGATAGATATCTAAATATTGTATTTATTACTTGAATAGTGAAAGTGAAATATCAAAGTTAATTGTAGTGTTAGTAATTTTTTAATTGTTTATTTATAAAGCTATTTAATTTTTGTTTTTTGTTTGGTCCAAAATTATTTTTTGAGAACATGACATACTTACCCTTGTTCTTCATATTGAATTGTAGAATGAGCATGTTCTTTATACTGAATTGTTCTTCATACTTAATTGTAAAATGAACCTCTCAGCTCAACAATTCACACTCCATTTTTTCTTAGAAATATAGACACAGTGTTAAACAATTATGCACAAATATTACCTAAAAATTCCAGAGTTATTATAGATTGTATAATGGAAAATTCCTATAATAAACTACACTTTGTTATGAATATATCAAAATATGATTTCAAATGTCATGCATTTCTCTCATATAGTTTTCATCACATTCACAAGAATCAAAGGGCCAATGAATTGTGTAAGAACAAATTAGAATGGACAAAGGCACAACAAAGATCTTTGAACAAAAGGAACATCAATTCTCAGAACAAGGTAATAAAATCCATTCTTCAAAGCAATTTACATTTTTTTCTTTGATTGTGCGCTATCAATGGGGCAATCTTATTTCCCCAATATTTTAAACTTTGTGACTAGTTTTTACATGTTCAGCAGAATTGACATATTATATATCTCCCATACACACAACAATGAATCTTTACAGGACACTTAATACAACATTACTATCTTCACAATTATGATCATCTTATCATCTTTTTGGATTATCATGCTATCAGCATTTTCGATGTAAATTACTTTCTATAAATAATATTACAGACTTTTTTCCATATATATATATATATATATATATATATATATATATATATACACATCCTTGCTTTATTTTGTGCACACACACACACACACACACAGATATATATATGCTAACTTTTATAATGTAAATATTTCCACAATTATTTCAAAAAGCCCAGCCAAAGTTCCAGATGAGAATTGACTTCATCAGCTAGATCAGAGTTAAGTTATGCTGTAAATATATGTTGATGTGGCGCTCAAGAAGATAGAAACTTCACACATTGATCTGCACCCACTTATATTGGAAGCTCCAAACCCAAAGTCAGAGTCTCTTGTAGTATGTGGTTAGGAGATGGGACATCCTCGGGATCTCGTTCAGCCTGCACCCATCTTCCATCTGAGTTACAGATGAGCCCCTTGTTCTCCAATTGATACCACTTTCCTGGCACCATTAACTCTAACCTCAGAATGTCAAAGGCCTTGTTCAACAAAGCCATGTCTCATTTGGCGTCCCCTTGGAATGGGGAAAACGAGCTCTGAAACCCATCCAACAAATGAAGATATCCCTCCAGGTTGTGACACTCCGCAAGGTCAAAGTTTTGTTTCAAAAAAGGCGAACGTCGATGATCCAACTCGAGTTCCACTCTAACATGGCTATATGTCCACGAGAAATTGTCAACCAATGGATTCATTTGTTGTTCAATTTTTTTCATCCCTTCATTGAATATGATCATGGGCATCTTGGGGACAATGTCCTCTTTTCTCAACACATGCAAAATCTTAACCCCCAACACCTCCAATATCTCTTTGAAAGCCTAGTTTCCCACTATCGGAGCTCACAGGGACTGTCCTGTCGGGGTCAGCTTTGTGGGAATTGAGGCCGTTCAATGCGACCTCGTAGGCACTGAGCAGAGCAAGGGTGCACCCAAGGCTCTGGTCGGTAATGGTGATAATTATGTCTTCACCTTTTTGAGTATACACATCCACTAGGCGACCGAGCTCCTTCATTGTCTGCTCTGACGCGCTGAGCATGTTGTACCTGGTGTTGCGGTCTTTTAAGGTATATATGCTCAGAAAAACTTGCTCCACCTTCATTGATGAATTCTCATGCGACTATCTGAGGGGATGGAGAATATCCTGAAAATCCTCCATCCACTTGAGTTGCGTCACAGTCACCCTCCACGCCACCACGATGTCTCTCCTCCCTAGACACTTCACCTCCTCGTTTGTGCTCGCCGCAATGTATCCCATATAGTTGGAGTCGTTGTTCCATGTATTGTCATCGACTGAGTATGGCTGACTAAACCATTCAGGGAGGTGAATATCTGACATGGCATACAGATACTTTTTTATCTTGTAACCTTTCTTGTCCAGCCCTACATTTTCCAACATCTTTTTTCGCCTATATCGGCAACTTCCGCAGTATTTTGAATGGCGTTCAAAGTCAAATGCATTGTAGGTGGTCTGCACAAATTCACCATATCTCATGATTTCTCGTCTCATATTCGGATGCAATTGATTGCCAAGAAGGACTGCCTAGTTTTATGATCCTTGATATTGTCACCAGTTCTCCCCTCCCAGGGATTATTTGGGTGAGAGCAGCAGAATTTCCTGGATGTGATCTAGCTGGCTCCCAAATTTTTTGTTCTCAACAGGGATGAGCGACCTAGAAATCAGCCTGTTGATGACCTTGGTGGCTGCCACGTACTTTGGTTGGGGTTTCTCTATGGCCCGTACGAGAATAGGCAACCAACGCCTCTGTTTTGCAGAGGGACCGTTGTTGGAAGCATTCCATAGATTTATAAATGACTGGAAAATGAGAGTCTTGGGCAGTGTCAATTTCATAGGGAAGAGAATGCAGTCACCAGATGTAGCAGCCAGAATTTCGCTTGTATTCCCAATCCAGATATGGGTGGTATTTGTAGCACGAAACGCCAGAGCGTGAGATAAAGAGATGTAGGCCAATTGAATCATGGTGAGAGCGAATGGTACTTCCAATTCGGGCACAGGATTTAGTTAAGCAGAGGGAAATTGAAGAGGGGATTGATCGTGCGTCGGAGTTGATTTTCTCGAATAAATAGAGAGACTGTAATCTTGAAGAAAGAGCACTCTTTCTTATTGACGACTGAAGCAGCTATTTATATCAAAAAATTGCAGGAGTTCCATTTTTTTTTTATTGAAGAGAGATTGCAATGTGAGAGAATGAGCACGACCCCCAATTGAAAGCCAAAGTAGGCGTTTTATAGGAACAATTAAATTAATATGAACGCGTTATCTCGCATATAATGTTCTGCGTAATATTCATGATTATTATGTTGGAAGTTAATTCCAACTACAGGTAGAGAAAAAGGACAGAATGTGGCAGCATTGTTTTTTCTTGTTTCTTGCACGCCACCATGAAATGAATTCCTGTTTAATATTCCTGCAAATCCAGTTTTTTTTTTTATGGCCGTAGGCCTGTCTTGCTGTGCAGAGCCGTGGTTCTTCAAACCACGCCATCTCGCCTTTAAACCTTCACCTGCCCGCATTAAAACCTAATCCACCAACCAGTTTGACTTACCACCATTTCATTTAATTTGAATGCATTCATATCATGTCTATGGAGCCCATGATTCCATGGTGGATAGCCCACAGCCAATCACATTCACATCGCAAATTTAAAAGCTGACGTCACCAGCGCAAAATTGGATGTGATAAACTTTAAATTTTTTTTGAATTGTTTTTTGAAGTCGGCCAACGTGTTTACCCTCCAGCCAATGGAAGCCTTATCAAAAATCTTGAAGCACAGTCAGCATGCCCATGAATGGATGCTATAAATTCATTAAACCATTTTGCATAGAAATGCTTGAAGTCCGCGAAATAACTATTGTATAAGGTTTTAATCTTAGGTTTAAACGTTTTCATATTTTTTGGTTATTCACCGCGACATATATTATTTTAGACTCAGGATTATAAATATTTTAATATATATATCTATATATATATATTTTAAATATATATAAAAACATCGTAATGAAATGTAATATATGGAATGTGCAAGTTATGTAAAAAAAGAAGGCCCGAAGGCAGAAAAAAAGGAGAGAGGACTGTGTGTAAAACTAAAAAAAGACAGAGCGTGTAATTTTGTAAGCACAGTGACTGTGTATGCTCAAATAGCCAGAGAGCTAAAGACAAAAATATGCATTGCGTTTTGTAGCAGTCAAAGAAAGGAAGTTTTGTGTTGTAATCTAGAACTGAAGTTCTGAGGAAGGATTTTTTTGTAACAGTCAGTTTTTTTTTTTAATGAAACAAAGTTTTACTCCATCTCTCACTGTGCATACAATTTTTATTTAATTCTCTATGTTTGTAGAGGGATTTTTTATTCCTCTGTGTGTTAGGAATTATTTAGAGATTGCAACATGGTATCGGAGCTAGTCCAGGCTCTTTGCATTTGCCAAAGAAGCTGAAGGAAGAAGGAGTTGTTGAATTTTTCTCCAGTAGTGTGAAGGCTCAACAGAACAAGATATTTTATCAAATCAGAGTTTTGAGTTTGTTTAAAGAGTGCAATCTAGAGAAGTTTTTTAGAGACAGAGTTTAATATCTTATTAGTGAGAAGGTTTATTTAAGAAACACAGTCAAGTTTAAAAACATAGTTATGTAAGCTATCTATGGCAAGAGCTAGCACAAGCATGTGTATGGGAAATACTCAACTCCCACAGTTCAATGGGAAGAACAATGAATATTGGGCAATCACAATGAGAGCCTTGTTTGCCTCTCAAGATTTATGGGAGCTAGTTGAAGATGGTTTAGAATAATTAGCAGATGAACAAGCATATAATCCCTTAGAGTGCAGTCCAGAGAAGCTTAGAGTGAAGTCCAGAGAAGTTTTTTAGAGATAGAGTTTAATCTCTCAGCAGTGAGGAGGTTTATTTAAGAAACATAGTCTAGTTTAAAAATATAGTTCTGTAAGCTAGCTATGGCAAGGGCCAACACAAGGACGAGTATGGGAAATACTCAACTCCCATAGTTCAATGGGAAGAACTATGACTATTGGGTAATCACAATGAGAGCCATGTTTGCCTCTCAAGATTTATGGGAGCTAGTTGAAGATGGTTTAGAAGAACCAGCAGATGAACAAGCATATAATGCCTTAACACAAACAGAGAAGGATTTGCTAAAGAGTGATAGGAATAAGGACTCAAAATCCCTCTTCTATCTCTATCAAGCGTTACATGAAAGTATATTTCGAAGAAATGTAGCAGCAAAGAGGTCCAAGGATGCATGGGATATCCTCCAGACAACCTACCAAGGTATGGATAAAATAAATACAACAAAGCTTCAATTAATGAGAAGAGATTTTGAAGTCATTTGCATGGAATAATCTGACACAATAGATCCATTCTTCACATTGTTGATTGGGTTGGTTACCCAAATGAGATCTCATTGAGAGACAGTAGAAGAAAGAATAATAGTGGAGAAATTATTGAGGAGCCTACCCTCAAGATTTGATGTGATAGTCACAACCATTGAAGAGACAAAGGATCTTTCAAAGTTTACTGTTGATGAGCTTCATGCATCATTGTTGACACATGAACAAATATTGGGTAGAACAAAAAACTCATCTTTGGAGCATGCCTTCAAGACCCAAATTTCCTTTGGAAGAGGAAGAGGTCAAGACAGAGGAAACTACAGAGGAAAATGAAGAGGCAGAAGCCAAAACAGAGGAGGAAGAAACAACCTTGAAAATACAAGTGGAGGGGGCAATAACCAAAATCAGAACCAAGGCCAAGGCAGTAGCCAACAAGGTGGAAAAAATCAAGCACATGGATAAAGGTATGATAAATCCCATGTCCAATGTCATTACTATAAGAAGTATGGCCACTATGCCAATGACTGTAGGAAGAAATAGAGTGACATGGGTAATAGACCTAGTGCTAATTTTACAAAAGAAAACATCAGTCAAGAGAATTTGTTTTTAGCATGTAATATGGATGAAGAGAAAATTGAAGATATATGGTTTCTAGATTCAAGATTTTGCAACCACATGACTGGAAAAAATTCTATGTTTTCCATGATTGATGAAAATGTGAAATCTTAAGTAACATTGGGGATATACAGTAAAGTCTCTGTCATGGGAAAAGTCAGAGTAAGTGTTCTAACAAATAAAGGAGAAAAGAGATCCATATTAGATGTTAATTATGTGACTGGTATGAAGTGTAACCTTTTGAGCATTGGACAACTCATTCAGAAAGGCTACAATGTATTCTTTAAAGATGATGTATGCACCATCATGGACATACCACCAAGCAAGCAAAGGATTGCACAAGTGAAGATGACAAGAAACATAATGTTTCCTCTCAAGATGAGAACAGATTTGAAGAAAGGAGCTGCAATGGCAACAATGACACAAGAGACATTAAAAAGAGAAGCAAAAGATGAAAACTGGTTATGGTATCTGAGATTTGGACATCTCAACTTTGGAGGTCTGAATTTGTTTCATAGGAAAGGAATGGTAAAGGGATTACCATTGATTGAAAATCTAGACAGCCTATGTGAAGGTTGCATCTTGGGAAAACAACACAGAGAAAGCTTTCCATTAAGAAAGAGCATAAGCGCAAAGACACCCTTAGAAATAGTCCATTCAGATTTGTGTGCACCAAGTCAAACATCATCATTAGCAGGTATCCAATATATTCTGACCTTTAATGATGATTACATAAGAAAAACATGGGTTTATTTTTGAAGTTGAAGAGTGAAGTGTTTGAGAAATTCTGCCACTTTAAAGCTCTTGTTGAGAATCAAAGTGGGCAGCATATTAAGGTCTTAAGAACATACAGAGGAGGAGAATATATCTCCAAATTTTTTTTGCGTTTTTGCAGAGAAAATGGGATACACAAGCAATTTACAGCAAGGTATACACCACAACAAAATGGAATTGCTGAAAGGAAAACTAGAACTATCATGGATATAGTAAGAAGCATGTTGAAGGCAAACCATTTGCCAAATGAATATTGGGCTGAAGCTGTACATTGTGCAGCATATGTGCTGAATAGATGCCCAACAAAGAGTGTTATGAACACAGTTCCGGAAGAAGCATGGAGTGGCATAAAACAATTTTTCACCCACATGAGAGTTTTTGGTTGTGTGGCTTATGCACACATTCCAGATCAGCTAAGGAAGAAGTTGGACAGTAATGGGGAGAAGTGCATATTTGTTGGATACAGTGAAGAATCCAAAGCATACAAATTGTATAACCCATCCACCAAGAAATTTATGATAAGAAGAGATGTACAATTTATTGAAGAAGAAGCTTGGGATGGAAGCATTGAGAAAACAATGAAGGTAAAAAGTTGTTTGTCTCATGATGAGGATGAAGAAGAAATGGTTGAAAGACATCCCTCATTAGCAGCACCACCTCCACCAACACAAGGACAGCAAGGGACACCACAAGAAGGTATGAGAACACCCTTGAGAAGTGATGATAGTGCTTCTCCAAGCACATCACAAGGAGTAGATTTGAGTGCTTCTACAAGCACAAGTTCAACAAGTGAAAGAGGAACGAGATTCAGAAGCCTGAATAAAATCAATTAACAAGAGGAAGTCAATGAAGGTATGAACTCTTTATTTGCATTATATTTTCGTGTAGAAGATTCTATTCATTTTGAAGAATTTGTAAAAGATAAGAAATTGATAGATGCTATGGATGAAGAGATAAATGCCATAGAGAAAAATAAGACATGGGAATTGGTTGATCTCCCAAAAGGAAAAGAAGTAATTGGAGTGAAATGGGTCTACAATACCAAAAGCAATGCCAAAGGTAAGATTGAAAGGCACAAGGCCATACTTGTTGTCAAAGGCTATAACGAACAACAAGGAAGAGATTATGAAGAAACATTTGCATCGGTTGCAAGAATGGGAATAGTAAGAGAAGTGTTGTCCATAGCAGCACAACATAAGTGGAAAGTTTACCAAATGGATGTGAAATCAACATTCCTGAATGGAGTATTGATGGAAGGGGTATATGTTGAAAAAACTTTGGGATATGAGAAAGCAGGCCAAGAGGACAAGGTACGCAGATTGAAGAAATATCTGTACGGGCTGAAACAAGCACCAAGATCATGGTACAGTAGGATAGATTTCTATCCACTAGAAAATGGGTTTGAAAATTGTGAAGGAGAACCCACACCATACATCAAAGAAAAGGATGGTAAGATGTTTATTGTTGTTTTGTATGTTCATGATGTTATATTCACAGGTAATGATGCTTACCTCATTGAGAATTTTAAAACAATCATGAAGGATGAATATGAAATGATTGATATGGGATTGCTAAGATACTTCTTAGGAATCGAAGTAGAGCAAAATGAAAATAAAATTTTTATTTCTCAAGAAAAGTATATTAAAGAAGTTTTGGAAAGATTTAACATGCAAGATTGCAAGGCAACAATTAATCCTACAGTGATGGGATTGAAACTGAGCAAAGAAGACAACAACAAGGATTTTGATCCAAGTTTGTACAAGAGCATAGTTGGCAGCCTTGTGTATTTTTCTGCAACTAGGCCTGATATTATGCATGCCGTGAGTTTGATTTCTAGATATATGGAAAGGAAAAAGGAGGCACATTGGCAAGCAACAAAAATAATTTTGAGGTATGTGAAAGGAACAAAAAGGTATGGTATTTTATACACCACTTCAGAATTCGTTTCTTGTGCTTCTTGACCGTTTTGAAGATCCATCAAATTTGTTTCTTGCGCTTCTTGACCGTTTTGAAATTGTGGCCCCTCAGTGTACGTAGTCACCGGTTGAATGTTTCAAAGAAAAAGACATTCCCATGACTCTAATAAAAGCGAGAATGAGGTAGCATGCTACAAATTTTCTATGTGCATGGAAATTGCAGTACAAAGCCACACAAAGATTCTCTCATCTATTTTTTTCCACCGCTCGTTATCAATGACTTCAACCCAAACAACCATAATCAGATTTCCATGGAAATTGTAGTACATAGCCACACGAAGATTCTCTCATCCTATTTTTCTACACAACCTGCTATCCTTGATTTGTATAGCACTTTTCCTCGTATCTCTCTCCTTTTACCCTCCAAAATGTTCTCTTCATATTAATTTTAATTTTTATTATTATTATAGGCAATTAAGTTTTATTTTTAGTTTTATTTTTGCGTAGGCTCAATTTTTAAATTAGATGATGATTTTTTAGTTGGTATAATCAATTTGTTAATCTATTGCCGCTTTTCCTTGTGTGTCTCTCATTTTTCTCTCCAAATTTTTATTATTATCTAGGCTATAAGTTTTATTTTTAGGAAGGTTCAATTTTTAAATTAAATGAATTTGTATTTGGTATAATATTAATTTTTTATTATATTTAAATATAAAATTTATTTTATTATATTTTTACATAAAATTTAATAATTAGATGGATAATTACGTTTATTGTATATTTATTTCAAAATAATTTTTTTATAATTTTATTTAATTATCAATAATTATTAGGTGAAAATTAGAAATTCAACTTGCATAGAATATTTTAGAATATTGTTAGTAATAATCAATCATAAGAAATTGAGATTTATTTTAAGAGTAGCTCTTTTAATTAGATTAATTAGTTAAAAAAAGGCATTATATGAACAATTGGCATATCAATTGAGTTATGGTTTTAGAGGCATGCAATATTGATAAGCCATGCTATTATAACAAGAAGTATTTACAATATTTAGGTGCTTTTTTAAATGTGTACATGTTTAATTCATATATTAATTCCTTTTTACAACTACCACAACCACATTAATAAATGTGGTTGATATATATAGATAGGCATATAGGTATATCCACCAACAGATACTCTAGCCCTAACAACTACTAACTAAAACCATAATCTTTCAAACTTTCAAATCTTTCTTTTGTGGCTTTGGAGCTTCATGTGATCTCTATATGGTTTTGATCTCTATCTAATTAGAATGGATTTAATGATTAATAACATGTGCACATCTTAATGCACAAAACAATTATTAGTTAAAGAGAAAAATATTTCCATTGTAAACATGCCCATTGGAAGAAATATAAATTACTTTATAGACATGCCCATTGGAAGAAACATGAATTACCTATTACGTGTTGAGATTGACAATAAGAAATATTGAAAATGACACCTTGAAGGATTCTAGTTTATTTTTTCCTTAATCAAATTAGAAGTAAATTGTAATTCCACATCACATGACCACTTGTACGAGTTAACTAAGTCAAGAAAACTTAGTTAGCTCAGTCAATTCGAGTTGAGGGTCAAACTAGAGGCTTGTAGAGTTCACTCTAAGTTTTGGGGAGTCCAGTTGCAGTTTACTTTGAGTTGTATTTGTTTAACTTAATTAGTTGAGTTAAAATAAATTTAACTAGTTCTAACAAAGAGACAAGCTAGTGATAAGTCCAGTGAATTAAATCTGATTTATTTCATATGCAATGGTCCATCAAATAATTGATAATTTGCTATAAATATTTGTTGCATGCCATTTCTAAGGAAGACCCAGTTGAAATTGGAATTAAAGGGAAGTAGACTATCAGTTGTACTATTAGAAAATTGTACAATTCATGCATGAGGTCATCAGGATGCCTTGGATGTATTGTGCAATAAATTAGTGGGAATTTCTTATTTAATAGGGCCTTGATTCCCTCAAGAATGTGTAAGACATGATGGTCAGTCAGGTGCAAGTTTTTTGGTCAAGTATTGAACCAAACTTGTCAGAATCAGAGTGGGACAGTTAGAGATAGTCAAGAGCTTTCTTAGGAAGGGAAATAGCATTGTATTGTTTCATGTTCTTGACCTTATGCAATATATAGATAGTAGGGATTTTAGCTAAGGCTTTCGCTAGATACATGTTGTGTTGTGTGATTGATAATTCTTTCTCTTTCTTGTTCATGTGATTATGTGATCGTAATTGGTTTCCGTAATTTGTAGAATTGATTCAATATTTTGTTTTATACACTACAAGCTCAGTTGAATCTATTTAGATATTTTTACATGGTATCAGAGGAGGAATTTTTTGGGTGACAAGTTTGTAGGGCATATCTGAAAATTTTGTGCGATTTTTTCAAAAACAAATAGCATATTTGGATTCCTTGTTAAAAATACCCAAATTCAAAAAAAAAACCAGTCGAATAAAAGTTCGAATGAGGGAAATATCACCGATTTAAAATCAACTATTTTTTCAGAAATTTTGTGATGCCGAGACAATTACAACACAGATCTGAGTTTCCAAAGTGCCCAGACTTATAGATGTGGTGTGGCTATGATGTGATATTTAGAAAATGAAATATTTTCCTTAGACACATCACCACGGGACAGGTGAAACAAATCGGTGTGTGAGTCAAGATCCTGTATGCACGTGAGGTACCAGATGCATGCAAAGATTTAAGGAGCAACACCAAGGTTAGAGAATTTGTGGTTGAGAGGGAGCTTGAACTACCTCTCAACATGCACCCTCAGAAGAAGCCTTAAAAATTTGTGGAGAAGCCACAGTTAGAGAAGCAGAGAGGAGACTAAATGGAGGCATCCGTTCAAGCAGATACCTCCAGTAGGGGGGAATTTCAAGCCAAGTGGGTAGAAGGAGCATATGTAGCCATACCTCCAGGAGATAGGTGGGGAGATGTGAAGAAATAGTCCCAAGAGAGAATAAATTTGGGTAGGGTCCATTGATATGTGTTGTCTCATGGATCATTACCTTGCTACAGGGGCACACAGTACACCGTAGCGAGATGGATCAGTGGCGGTTGATGCAATCATATGGTAGAGTGACAGATGTAGATATTAGCAACAATCATATACTCGAGCGTAGATGCAGAGTTGGTAGTTGTGAAAATGGCACATATACAGAGTTAGTAGCAACACATAGTTTTCAGTAGAGAGTGCAGTAGCTAGTATCACTCAGAGACTTTGGTGACACATGCATCATATTGATTCAGTTTGGTTTCTTTTTCAGTTTCATAAGTTGCAGTAGAAATAACACTAGAGAGAAGTGTTGCATGCAGAACGTTCCAAAGGTACAATATAGATATGGAATTGAATTCCTTTCTTGTTGAGACAGAGTGATGAAATTGTCAATAATAAATATTGAAAATGGCACCTAGAAGGATTCTAGTTTAATTTTCCCTTCATTAAATTAGAAGTAAATTGTAATTCCACATCACATGACAGATTGTACGAGTTAATTAATTTAGGAACACTTAGTTAGCTCAGTCAATTAGAGTTGAGGGTCAAATTGGAGGCATGTAGAGTTCACTCAAGTTTTAGGGGGTCTAGTTATAGTTTATTTGGAGTTGTAATTGTTTAACTTAATTATTTGAGTTAAAATCAGTTTAACTAATTCTAACTGAGAGATGAGCTAGTGACAAGTCCAGTGAATTAAATATAATTTATTTCGCATCTAGTGATCAATCAAATAACTGATAAATCGCTATAAATAGTTGTTTCATGTTAGTTCTAAGGAAGACCGAGTTGAGATTGGAGTTAAAGGGAAGTAGACTATCAGTTGTACTATTAGAAAATTGTACAGGTCATGCATGAGGTCATCAGGACACCTTGGATGTATTGCACAATCAATTAGTAGAAATTTCATATTTAATAGGGGCTCAATTCCCTTAGGAGTGCGTAAGCCAGGCTGGTAATTCAAGTGCAATTTTTTTGTTAAGTATTGGACCAAACTTGCCTGGATCAAAGTGAGACAGTCAGAGATAGTGCGAAGGTTTTGCAGTAATGGAAATAAAATTGTACTTTTTCATGTACTTGAATTCATGCAATATAAATATTGTGAGGTTTGTCGCTGAGAATTTCCCCAAATACATCTTGTGTTGTGTGATTGATAATTATTTCTTTTTCTTGTTCATGTGATTGTGCGATCCTAATTGGTTTCCACAATTTTTAGAATTGATTCAATATTTTGTTTTAGTACATTACAAGATCACTTGAATCTATTAAGATATTTCTACATTACGAAGTTGTAACTCTAAGATAAATTGAATATTTGGTCATGTATATTTTATGTAATAAATATATAGATCCCAAGCCGTTAAACCTACACTATTTAATAAATAATGTTGACATAGTTTTTCTCAAAATTTATATATGATTTTTCAAGTATCAGACTCAGAAAAAAATTATGGGTACCATTCTCTTATGCATTAATATACTACTCACAAATAATAACTCACTCATGATAGCCCGATAAATTACGCACAATTTACTATTAAACTGAATATTTCACAATTGTGCTTCCTTTCTAAGGCTCAATTGTAGTTTTAGTTGTTGCAACGTAGGTATCCTGGTAGGTATCGAAAGAATATGGCAAGAATGAGTAAGATGTATGAGATCTTACTTCCACATCGTAATAATAAGAAGCGACTCCAATATTTTCTACATGAATATAAATAAAAGTAACAAGATGTATGCCTAAAACTGAACTTAAAGTAATGACATAACATAATAGTGTTTCTCCTACTTGTAATAGGGAATTCGTTTAACTTGTGATGAAGAGTTAAATTGAAATTCCCACACAAGAGGGTGGAAGTAGCTTCTTAGCAAGTGGCAAAAAAATATTAAATTAATTTAATTTGTTATTCTTGCATTTGAAACTAAAAACTATGAACTTTCATTTCTCAAAACCTCAATTTAATCCATCCCATTGTGACTTAGATGAAGAATATTCCAATCTTATCAAATATGGACCATCCAAACAATTTGTTGCATGTGTGTTATTTCTTATTACATGTATGAATTTTTTGTTATACATTATGAAATAATTTCTGTGGAGCATAAGAGTTGATTTGTGTCTTTTGATTTTGATTAAAAATTCATGAGAAGTTGCAAATATACATCGTAATTTCTACATGGTATCAGATGTGGATTCACATTAGAGAATAAATTCAAAGTTGTTTCCCAAAGGTTTGAATTTGGAGATCGGTGTTGCATTGTTTTTTTCAAAACTAAGAAGATCTCTTTCAATGAAATAAGGCTAGAGTATGCCTTGGAAGTCACCTCATATTTTTTTGGATGGAAGGTTGGCATGGAGGCCTAATTGGATTGCTAGAATACATGGACAGCTGTTGTAAAACTACAAGCATCTAATGTCCATAACCTTCCTTAGTGGAAGAAAGATGTAGCCAAAGTGAGGAGAATAATATGGGAGGTAGTACACGATCATATTGTCTCAAATATCCATGGAAAGGAAACTTTGTTCGCGATGTGGAAAAAAATGACATAATTGTTCAAGAATAACAATAAAAATAAGAAGTTGGCGCTGAAGGATAAACTTCGAAGTATCAAGATGCAGAAGAATGACACAATTCCACAATATTTGATCAAGTTTACACAATTTCATGATGAACTTGGTGAGGTCAGTGTTAATGTCCTTGTAGAATAATTTGTAATCCTAGCCCTTCTAGGCCTTCCCAAGAGCTGGCATAGATATCAAAATTCAGTGAATGGGAGGGAGAAGATACCAAATTTGGAACACTTATGCTTTGATTTGGTATAGGAGGAAATAAGGGAGAATGATGCAGGGGCATTGGACACTAGCCAGCAATGTAGGAGGATTGTCCACATGTAGTGGCTAGAAGGGTTCAAAATTATTCATAAATGTAACAGCAAGGTGTCAATACCTTAGTTGTCTGTTTCACTTATAGCAGTTAGGATTAGTTCAGTAACTGTAGAAGTAGAATAGTTTTGATTTGTGTCCATCTGTTTAGTTTCGGTTTATAGAATATTACGTAATTAGGCCTTTTTGTTAAGAATAAAAAACAGTCCTCAGAGAGGAGCCGAACAGTCATGTACTAATTATAAATTGTAACCCCTGACGCAGTTGGAAGGGGGGATTTGGCAGTGAATTACTGAATTGAGAAGCATTGTTCTCTATTAAATAAAATTTAGGCTTATTAGCTATCTGTGTGTGTTATTGATATTCTACGAAGAATTCATTCTTTGATTAAAAACTCTGTGCATAACTAGAATAAACGTTGTGTAAAATTCCTGTGTTTCTCTCTATCTGTCTATGAGCTCATATTCTTGGCGAATGAATTATCCTGTATAGAAGTTGTAAGGGATTCGACTCTGTTCATTGAGCATGGAAGAAGCATTCTCTATTCATATTCAAGAGATAGTGAATCTCTGTCTATTCAAAATACAAAGAACTTAGCATAACAAAGCGTTGAAACCCCAGTTCACATAGAGCGGCACCAATTATGATAAAAGCTATATCATTGGAGTGATATAGTTTAAGAGCGACTCATAGTATGAAGACGGAAACGTGAGTTTCAAAGGAGCGGAACCCTGAGCTAGACCCACAGTCAAATACCAGTTTTGGAGGAAGGCAGTCTCGGAGGAGGAAATCGGCAGTATCATGCGACGATTGGGACCGGGAGAAAAAACTAAAAAAAACCCATGATCTAATATAATTGTGCCACGTTAGCTATCCAAAACTACCCATATCGCATTTTTTTGGAACGCTAACCGTCGACCTTTGGAAAAATGCGATATTGATGAGGATCGTTCGATCTGGAGAGTGATAGATTCGACGACAATCACGCAGTGATTTGTACGAGCGATAACCCAAGGTACGATAAGCGGTCTTGTATTGATATATGTTTGTTTGATGAGTTTGGATGGTGGAACCGAAGTATTAACAAGGGTTGAATTAACTTTACCACGGTGATTAATTTCCTAAGAGGTTGAGAAATTGTTCAAAGGGGTCGAACCATGGTTATAGTGTTAAGTGCTTAAGTCGGGAGTTTAACAGATTGAAACCTGGGTTAAGGTATTATGGTCGGGGTAGTATATCTCCGCTTATAGCCCAAGATAGCATACTGCTGAAAGCTTTGAGCTTGGATTTAAATAAATCATATGAAAGGTTTTGTAATGTTGATTCAAGGGTCCGCGATATAGTTAAAGCGTTTTAAAAAGGGGGATATATATAGTTTATGAGCGTTGAAATTAAAATACCAAGGTCACATTAATAGAAAGACTATATATCGTTGGACTATAGAAATTCATTTATCAAATTCCATGAATTTGATTAATGAATTAGAAAGAAGAAATTAAAGAGACTCCCTTAGTGAATGAAACAGACAGAAAAAAGTGACACCAGCTCTCCTTAGTGCTTGTGCTCCATTATTGCTATCATTTGTGGTATCAGAGCAGTTTTTGAGATATTTTTGCAGAGAATTCTAACATGGCTGTCCGAGTTGCCAAAGTTGCTGGTAGAAGAAGGGACAGGCCAGTTGCCAATGCAAAAGTATTGGAGACCTTGCAGAGGGTCCAATCCAGATTGGATGCAATGGAACTAGGACACCCAAGAGATCCTGAGGATGTCAGTGAACCTGAAACTGAAGAAGAAGTAGGAGAAAATGTTGAGATTCCTCCTGAGATGAGACTCCTTAAAACTGTTCTATGGTCCACAGTCAAGCCTAGACTTGAAGTGTCAAGATTTGCAGGAGGATTGAATCCAGAAGAACTGAAAGACTGGATTAATGAGATGAACAAATGTTTTGATTATGAAGAAATGAGTGAAGACAAAAGAGTCAAGTTTGTAGTGACAAAGTTGAAGGGACATGCTGCACTTTGGTGGGATGGAGTGCAAGCAGAGAGAAGGAGAGTTGGTAAAAAACCAATCAAAAGTTGGACCATAATGGTGGAAAAACTGAGAGGTAAGTTCTTGCCTAGTGATTATCAGCTTACATTGTTTAGACAAATGCAGAACCTGAGATAGAGATTGCTGACAGTGAAATAATACACAAAAGAGTTTTATAGAGTACGTATAAGAGCTGGAAAATTCCAGGACACAGCAGAGAATGTTGCCAGGTATATGAATGGTCTCAAGTTGCAGATCCAAGATGAGATTGGTATTTTGTCTCCTAATACAGTTGAAGAGGCTTATAAAATGGCCTTGAAAGCTAAAGAGAAACTCTTGAGAAAGCAGTCTACCAAAGGAAGAGGTACTTTCCGAGGAAAGGAAGTCGGGGTGGTAGAGGAAGGTCTACAACACCTAAAGATGGAGCTAGTAGCAGCTCACCTCAGAATGCATCCACAGAGGGTGATGCAAGGGGCAGAAGGGGTTCCTACAGAGGAAGAGGAGGCAGAGGCAGAGGAAGAGAAGTAAGGTGTTACAGATGTCACCAATTGGGACATAAACACTATGAGTGCCCAGAGAATATGGGTATTGATCAGAGAAATGTAATTTTTTCTCAGGCTGTAGAAGAGGCAGCAAGGTTGTCTGAAACAGAAGAAGAAATTCTGCCAGAGAGACGAGAATGTTTGGTGGTCAATAAATTTTTGCTGAAGCAAACAAAAGAAGTTGTTGAACTAGCATAGAGGAAGACTTTGTTCAGGAGTGTGTGCAAAGTTCAAGGGAAATGCTATCAGTTGGTCATTGATAGTGGCGGCACAGACAATTTGGTCTCTACAGAGGTGATAGAGAAGCTAAAGCTGAAGACAAGGGAACATCCAACTCCCTACAAGGTGTCATGGTTTCATAAAGGGCACCAACTGATTGTGAAGGAACAATGTGAGATAGAGTTGCAGATGGGCAGCTACAAAGACAAGGTCATGTGTGATGTGATGCCTATGGATGTGTGTCACATACTACTGGGTAGACCTTGGAAGTATGATAGATCAGCAGTACATGATGGTAAGAAGAACACTTACAAGTTGTTCAAGGATGGAGTGCATCACACATTGATACCTATGGAGGAAGGAGAACCATCGAATAGAAATTCTGATTCAAAGACTTTTTTGCTGAGTGGGAAAGAGTATCTACAACAGATTGAAGAAGAAGAGGTAAGTTTTGCTTTAGTCTGCAAACCTAAAATAGTGCTTACTTCTACAAAGATTTATGATTTTCCAATTGAAATTCAAGAGATGTTGGACAATTACTGTGATATTGTTGTGGATGATTTGCCTGATGAATTGCCTCCTGTAAGAAAAATCAGCAATCGGATAGATTTTATTCCAGGATCAAATCTGCCAAACAAAGCAGCCTACAGAATGACTCCCACAGAGAATGAGGAAATCAAGAAGCAAGTGCAGGAATTGGTTGACAAAGGTCTGATCAGAGAGAGCTTGAGTCCATGTGCAGTACCAGAAATGTTGAGCCCAAAGAAAGATGGAGGCTTGAGAATGTGTACTGATTCCAGAGAAATTAACAAGATAACAATCAGGTATAGATTCCCTTTGCCTAGAGTTGAAGATTTAATGGACTGTTTGAGTGGAGCAAAGTATTTTTCAAAATTAGATTTGAAAAGTGGATAACATTAGATTAGGATAAAGGAAGGTGATGAATGGAAAACAACCTTTAAAACAAATGAAGGACTGTATGAGTGGTTGGTAATGCCTTTTGGATTATCAAATGCACCTAGTACTTTTATGAGCCTAATGAATGAAGTGTTAAAAGAATTTATTGGAAAATTTGTAATAATGTATCTGGATGACATATTAGTTTTCAACAAAACAAAGGAAGAACATTTAAGGCATCTTAATTATGTCTTGAAGAAGTTACATCAAGAGAAGTTGTTGATAAATTTAAAGAAGTGTTCATTCATGAAAGAGGAGCTGGTATACCTGGGTTTTGTTGTTTCTGCTAAAGGACTGAAGATGGATCCAGAAAAGGTCAAGGCAATTGTGGAGTGGCCTTCACCAAGAAGTGTTTTTGAGGTAAGAAGTTTCCATGGACTTGCCAGTTTTTACAGAAGATTCATAAGAAATTTTAGCAAGATTAATTCACCCATCATTGAAACAATAAATAAGGACAAAAAACCATTTAAATGGAATGTTGAAGCTGAAATGAATTTTAAGCTTTTGAAACAGAAAATAACTGAAAAGCCTGTTCTAGTTTTGCCTGATTTTAACAAACCATTTCAAGTGAAGTGTGATGCCAGTGGAGAAGCCATTGGAGCTGTGTTGAGTCAAGATGATAAGCCTATAGCATACTTTAGTGAGAAGTTGAATGACACAAGAAGAAATTACTCTTCTTATGAAAAGGAATTTTATGCAATTGTGCAGGCATTGAAGAAGTGGAGGCATTATTTAATGTATAAGGAGTTTGTGCTATACACAGATAACCATGCTTTACAGTATATTACGCAATAGCCTAAGTTGAAGCATAAACATGCCAAATGG
The DNA here is from genome assembly GCA_034641835.2 of Pinus albicaulis. NCBI lineage: Eukaryota > Viridiplantae > Streptophyta > Pinopsida > Pinales > Pinaceae > Pinus > Pinus albicaulis. Next base: position 583,054,559 of record CM076576.1, on the reverse strand, counting down.
GTTGAAGATCTCTAGAGTTTTAATTTTTTTTTGAAGCATATAAGTGGCCAAGCGAATAAAGTAGCTGATGCTTTGAGTAGGACAAACATGCTTGCTCAAGAAAACCAATTTGAAGTTGTAGGATTTGATTTTCTTAAGGAACATTATAAAACATATTCAGATTTTAAAGAAGCATTTGAAGCATGCTGTAACCCTGTTTTGACAGATAGAAGCCAGTGGTTGGATTATTTCTTGCAGGAGGACTTATTGTTCAGAAGAAACCAATTGTGTGTACCAAAATGTTCCATGAGGGAGAATTTAATCAAGGAGAAGCATAGTGGTGGACTTGCTGGACACTTTGGTACTAATAAAACTTATGAGCACCTGAGTCATTTTTATTATTAGCCAAGGGTGAGAATAGAAGTGGAAAAGTTTGTGAAGAATTACAAAGTTTGTTAGTATGCAAAAGGGAGAATCCAGAATGCAGGATTGTACATTCCATTGCCTATTCCAGACAGGCCTTGGGATATGGTGAGTATGGAATTTGTTTTGGGATTTCACAAGACACAGAGAGGGAATGATGCAATCTTTGTTGTAGTTGACAGATTTTCCAAGATGGCACATTTTATTCCATGTTATAAAACCCGTGATGCTACTCATGTTGCTAACTTGTTTTTCAAAAAAGTTGTTAGACTGCATGGGTTGCCCAAGGGCATTATTTCTGATAGAGATACTAAATTTGTGGGCCATTTTTGGACACTGTGGAAGAAACTTGGTACGAATCTGAGCTTCAACTCAGCTTATCATCCTCAGACTGATGGAAAAACTGAGGCAGTGAATAGGAGTCTAGGAAATCTTTTGAGAAGTCTTGCAGGAGAACATCCCAAACAGTGGGATCATATTTTGCCACAGGCAGAATATGCATACAATGATTCACCAAATAGAAGTACAGGACAGAGCCCATTCCATATTGTTTATGGAATGCACCCCAGAGGAATATATGAACTGAGAAACTTGGGAAAGGAAGAGTTGAGGAGTGTTGATGGAGAAGAATTTGCTACAGAGATTCAAGAAATACATGAGCAGGTAAAACAACAGCTACAAGGAAGCAACATCAAATACAAGGAAAGAGCAGATTTGAGCAGAAGAGAAGTCAATTTTGAAGTTGGAGATTTGGTTTTGGCACACTTGAGAAAGGAAAGATTTCCAAAGAAGCAGTATAACAAATTGAAGTTCAAGAAGATTAGACCATGCAAGATACTGAGAAAATTTTCTGCTAATGCTTATGAAATTGAATTGCCTCCTGATGTTGGGATATCTCCCATATTTAATGTTGTAGACTTGTACAGGTATGAAGATGGTGGCACAGATGAAGGACCAACAGATAAAGAACTGATTGAGTGGGTAAACCAGTTACCTCCAGCACAGCCATTACAGCCAGAGAAGATATTAGAATAGAAGGTGTTCAAGAGGACTAGAGGACAAGAGTATTTCCAATATTTGATCAAGGGGAAGGACTAGCTAGATGAAGATGCCACTTGGATGTTGGAAGTGATGTTGCAGAAGATAGGCAATTTTGTGAAAGAGCTCATGGACAGGAGTCCATGAAGAAAATTTCCCTCAGGAGTCTGATGCATGGGCATTGGACACTAGCCAGCAATGTAGGAGGATTGTCCACATGTTGTGGCTAAAAGGGTTCGAAATTATTCAGAAATGTAACAACAAGGCATCAATACCTTAGCTGTCTGTTGCACTTAGAGCAGTTAGGGTTAGTTCAGTAATTGTAGAAGTCGAATAGTTTTGATTTGTGTCCATTTGTTCAGTTTCTGTTGATAGAATATTATGTAATTAGGCCTTTTTTTTAAGAATAAAAAATGGTCGTCGGAGAGGAGCCGAACAGTCATGTAGTAATTATAAATTGTAACCCTTGACGCAGTTGGAAGGGGGGATTTGGTAGTGAATTATTGAATTGAGAAGCATTGTTCTCTGTTGAATAAAATTAAGGCTTATTAGCTATCTGTGTGTGTTATTGACATTCTCCGAAGAATTAATTCTTTTGATTTGAGAACTCTGTGCATAACTTGAATAAACGCTGTGTAAAATTCCCGTGTTTCTCTCTGTCTGTCTGTGAGCTCATATTCTCGGTGAATGAATTATCCTGTATAGAAGTTGTAAGGGAGTCGATTCTATTCATTGAGCGCAGCGGAAGCATTCTCTGTTCATATTCAAGAGATAGCGAATCTCTCTCTGTTCAAAATACAAAGAACTTAGCATAACAAAGCGTTGAAACCCCTGTTCACATAGAGCGGCACCAATTATGATAAAAGCTATATCGTTGGAGCGATATATTTTAAGAGTGACTCATAGTGTGAAGACGGAAACATGAGTTTCAAAGGAGCGAAACCCTGAGCCAGACCCACAATCAAATACCAGTTTTGGAGGAAGGTAGTCTCGGAGGGGGAAATTGGCAGTTTGCGCAACAATTGGGACCGGGAGCAAAAACTAAAAAAAAAACGCGATCCAATATAATTGTGCCACGTTAGCTATCCAAAACTGGCCATATCGCATTTTTTGGAACGCTAACCGTCGACCTTTGGAAAAACGCGATATTGATGAGGATCGTTCGATCTGGAGAGTGATAGATCCGACGACAATTGCGCAGTGACTTGCACGAGTGATAACCCAAGGTACAATAAGAAATCTTGTATTGATATATGTTTGTTTGATGAGTTTGGATGGTGGAACCGAAGTATTAACACGGGTTGAATTAACTTTACCATGGTGATTAATGTCCTAAGAGGTTGAGAAATTGTTCAAAGGGGTCAAACCATGGTTATAGTGTTAAGTGATTAAGTCGAGAGTTTAACATATTAAAACCTGGGTTAAGGTATTATGGTCGGGGTAGTATATCTCTGCTTATAACCCAAGATAGCATACTGCCGAAAGGTTTGAGCTTGGATTTAAATAAATCATATGAAAGGTCTTGTAATGTTGATCCAAGGGTCCGCGCTATAGTTAAAGTGTTTTAAAAAGGGGGATATATATAGTTTACGAGCATTGAAATTAAAATACTAAGGTCACATTAATAGAAAGACTATATATCATTGGACTATAGAAATTCATTTATCAAATTCCACGAATTTGATTAATGAATTAGAAAGAAGAAATTAAAGAGACTCCCTTAGTGAATGAAACAAACATAAAACAGTGACACCAGCTCTCCTTAGCGCCTGTGCTCATTATTGCTATCAGAGAATAAAAAAAATGTGACCTCATCCAAAGAAGAGGAAGAGAGCTTTTCTCTAGTCAGTAACGGAATGAATGCCAAGGAAAGAAGTCCCAAGGTGAAGCTGAGTCCAGCCAGGAGGGCCAAAAGAAGATTTGTAAAAAATTAAATGCTTCCATTGTCATGAATTCAGACACTATGCCACAAAGTGTCCACACAAGAAGTCCAACAAGAAGGGGCCTACAGTAGCAGCAACATGTGAGGCTTTGGATTCACAGTTCCAGCTTGAATTTACCCTTATTTCATGCATGGATAGCACAATGATGGGGAGTGTGTGGTACTTAGATTCGAGTGCATTGTTCCACATGACGAGGAGTAGATATATTTTTAGTGACCTGAAGGAGAAATATCTCTAGATGAATACTGAGTTTGGAGATGACAGAAGGTACATCGCAACGAGGATTGGTATAGTCACTTTTCAGAGGGAGTCGAGATCCCCTTTCAGACTCAAGGATGTCATGTTTGTTTTAGGTCTAAATAAAAATCTCATCTTTGTTGCAGTTTTAGAAAACTGTGGTTATGAAGTGATCTTCAACAAAGGAAAGGAATTCCTGAGACACATTGCCACAGGACAGGCGAAGCAGAACGGGGTTCGAGTCAAGAACTTGTATGCACTTGAGGTAGAAGATGCATGCATAGCCTTGAGAAGTAAGGTAGAGACTAGAGATATGGTGGTTGAGAGGGAGCAGAATATAAATCTCAAAATGGAGCTTCAGAAAGAGCTTCAGGAAGTTATGGAGCACTCAAAAATGGAGAGGAATACTGGAGACATACACTCATGAAGAGACCTCCAGTTGAGGAAAAAGTCTTTCCAAGTGGTCAGAGGGAGCACATGAAACTATACCTCCATGAGTGAGGTGGAGCGACCAGGCAATCGGTAGACCTTGGTGGTTGGCACGTACTTTTGTTGGGGTTTCTCTACCGCTCTTACGAGAACAGGCCACCAACGCTTATGTTTTGCGAAGGGAAGGTTGTTGGAAGCGTTCAAAATTACTGGTAGACAAAAGTATTGGGCAGTGTCGATTTCATAGGGAAAAGAATGCAATCACCAGAAGTAGCAGCCGGAATTTCGCTTGCATTCCCAATCTAGATACGTGTGGGATTCCTAGCGAGAAACACCAGAGTGTGAGATAAAGAGATGTAGGCCGATTGAATCATGGCAAGAGCGAATGGTATGTTTACACTTCAATTCAAGCACGGGATTCAGTTAAGAAGAGGGAAAGTGAAGAGGGGATTGATCATGTGTCGGAGTTGATTTTTCTGGACTAAACAGAGAGATTGAAGAATGAGCACGGTTTCCAGCTAACAATGGAAGTAGATGTTTATAGGAAAAAATTGGTGAATAAGCTGGGGTATGGATGATGGATTTGATTTTCTATAAAGCAGAGATCGCAATTTGAAAGAGACAGCACTACCTCAAATTGAAGGTCAATGCAGTCGTTTCAAAGGGAAAAAAAGTAATTAATGTGAACGTGTAATGTTCGGGATATCAGGAAGCGGTCGGGTCATAAATTTCTGCGTAATCTGGCGGCTTCTGGTGAGTCGCAGTGTCATTACCATGTTGAAGGGGAGTGAAATATAGGTTTCATGTGAAGACATGAAGTTCAATTCAATTCATTCCGTCTCGCATGTTGACCATTTTGAAATTGTCACCCGTCACCGTTGATGTGCACAAAGGATACAGAGTCAATGAAAAAGGCATTTAAACGACTCATTCTATTCTTCTTCTAACTAAAACCAACATGGTCATTCATAATGTCCCCTTCAGATAAAATTTCCATGGAAATGGCAGTACATAACCACAAGAAGATTCTCTCGTCCTCTTTTTCCGTATACCGCGTGTTATCATTGACTTCTATAGCACTTTTCTTTGTCGTTTAATCTTTTGCATTACAAATTGTTATTTCTTCATATTAATTTTTATTATTTTAATCTATTAAGTTTCGTATAAAATTAGATGATTGTCATATTTTTATTTTCGTCATATTTAAATACATATTTATTTATTCTATATTTTTAGTAATAGATACATAGGAAAGATTAAGATTTATTTTAAATATTTATTTTATTCTATTATATATATATATATATATATATATATGAAAGATTATGATTTATTTCAAATCTATTTATGTTTGTGGTTTTTTTAATTAAATTATTTGATTAAAATAAATATAATATGAACCAGTGTAATGTGAAATAATTTATATTGTTGCAACAAAGTCTAATTACAAATTATAAATATTTATGATTAAGTGGGTTGAATCTTCATAATTAAGAATGTTGTTACTTCTTTTTTTAAATATATGTGTTTAATTCATATATTTATTTATTTATTTATTTCTTTTCCTAGTTTTTGCTTGAATAGCCATCTCGGGGGCATTTAAGCCATCAAACTCACTCACTTGGAGATCACAAGTAGCCTTGGTTATACTAGCCCTTAGCATGGCTAGATTTTTTCTCATTGTGTTTTAAACCTATACACCATGGTGCCTTAAGAAAACACTCTATCATCATCTATTCTACACCCAATGGGCATATATTAATTCTTTTTATAATTAATAATGATAATAATGTAAAATAAAATTATAATTTACTTAATTTTCACAATTTTTTTAGTTTCTACAATATGAAATGCATCATGAAGTGTTTTAATTATTATCATTATTTATGCCTATCTACATTATCAAGCATTTAATTTATATAACTACTCAAAATTTTATAAATTTTAGTATTTTTTATTTTATTTTGTAATGTTTCTCTCACACTCATCTTAATTTTCTAAATTATTTATATATTCATATTAATTCATACATTTTAATTTTTTATCTATGCATTTTTTCATTTTTCATTAGTTTACCTTCATATTTTTATTTTTTATTTTTTTTAATAAAAACCAATAAATTTATATATATATATATATATACAACAAGCGAAGAATTAAATTTATGATTTATAATGTTAAAAGCATATAAAATACCAATTTATGCAAAGAATTACTAGATATAAAATGATTGTGTCCACACACTTTATGGGTATTTTAAACCTGAAATATTTTTAGCATGACTAGCATAGATCCATTTTAAGTATAAATATAATATACTTTTTTAGAGTGCAAAATACAATATGTTATTTTTAATTATTTATATTGTTTTTTGAATGAAATAGAGTATATATAGGACCACATAAAAAATTTAACCATAAAACTTTAATTGTTTTTCTATGTATATATGAAGTTGATATAGACATAAATTAGTTAACATAGATCTTCAAATACTTCAAATAGTTTATTTGAATCTCTTGTTGAAATATTTTTGAAAAGTATAAGATTTAAACACATGATTTACACATTCTTTTTACTTATAATTACTTTACAACATAAACATTTTTTTAAATTATAGCGAACATTATTTTTCTATTTAAAATATAGTTTTTATTTTAAATGAGTAAGGGAAAAAACATACTTACACATCTCCTCATATTGTAGAATGAATCTTTACTCAATGACTAACTACTCAATGACAAATGTGTAATCTAATCTCAGCTAATAAATTACAGTTTTGTATATCACTTGATCACATATATTATATTGTAAATACTAAAATTAATTGATAATGAAAATTAAGAATATAATTTTAAACATTTCCAATTAAAATTTCTAGAATAAATCTCTCGAAAACATCATTCATTACATTAATACTACAAATTGAACTATCATAATTAAATTTAAAAATAAAATGTAAAGAAATTTGGAGTGTCTTACAATATAAGAAAAAATAATTATTACAAAGATGTCATTCGCCGTGGAAATAATATAATATAAGAAAAATTGATTATTACAAAGATGCCATTCACCTTGGAAATAGTATAATATATACCTCATCGTGAAATAATTTATAATATTTGTGATACCAATAATGCAAATGATGAATTTTTTTTTCCTTCAAATATACTATCTACACCGATATTACATCTAATCTCCAAATTTTTGTAATAAGAATTTTTCTAATATTCGCGATCCCAATAATGGAAAACATTTTTTTTTTGAATTTACCACCTACAAAGATATTAGATTTAGGCTCCATTTTTTTAATAAGAACTTCATTACATTATACCACCTCCAAAGATATTAAATTTAGTCTCTAATTTTTTTAAATAATAAAATGGTTTATTCACATGTAAAGTGCAGTTTACTTAAATTTAAAGTGTATATTGTTGTTGGATGTAGAATTAAATTTCACATTTAATGAGTATCCAATCTGAATACTTTTGAATAGACCTACATAAAAAAATAAAAATATATGAAAAAAAATGTGTTCATTCATACACTTTTTCATGTATTTTTATTTATTTTTTATATTTTTTTGACATGGGTTTATTCAAAAGTATGCATAGTGGGTATTCGTTGGATGTGGAATTTAAATATACAGCCAACATGCATATACACTTGATATTTAAGTAAAACAACAAGGAGATAAGCTAAAAATACAATAAAAAAATTATTTCTTTAAAAATCCATAACTCTTATTTTATTATTTTCATTAAGAGACCCATTTTAAGCCTCAAATTTCCCTTAATGCAATTTTTGTTGATATAGCATGATACAAGTTTGAAAAATCAAATAATAAGTAATTGCATATAGCTATTTGATAGAACACGAGAGAAAAATTTACTAACAAAGATATTTGAAATTCAAATTAAACATTTAGAATCACTTTGTGTATAAACCCAAAAGCCAAAGGATAGAAATTGAAACTAAATTATGTGCAAGGACTACATGGATGTATTTTCCTAGCATTGGGAAAAATAATTAGGAACGTTACATGGCTTATTTGTTTCAAGAAAATTGGCAGGATTTAAAAAAATATTTTGGTATATGTGAAAGAGGAAATCTTTCAAGATCATAATCAAAAACCTAAGAAAGTGTTGTATAGCTGTTGGTGTAGCATAAACAAATATTTAGAGTTTGAAATTTATAAATATAACTAAATTTAAAATAAAGAATGACAATATATATAACTTGATATGTAATTTCCTAAATATGGTGACATTTTTCTATTTAAGTCCTCACCATTTAGTCTACCCTAAGTAGATGGGGTTATCAAAATTTCTCTTCTTTTAATTACTTTAAGCTTCTTTTTTGATATGCCAACATATTTTTCTCATGAAAAAACCTCCAATGATATAAATTTCATCCAAATCTAATCTTTGAACACAAATTTATGGACCCCATAAGTTTCTATTTATTATGCCACGTCAACAACCATATAGTTGGCACATCACATCCATATGTCCACATGTCACCATCTTGTTATCAATGTCATATAATATGTGGCTAACACATGGAGGTATTGCATCAATGTGTCACCTGTGCATTTCACCACCTCTACAAGATAGGCATATTAGCTACCTAATCACATCCAAATATGAGATATATTTTTCTACAACTACACTATTTTCCATTCTTCCAAATTTCACTATAACCAGTGATTCAAATATTTGAATAAGCAGATCCAGAAAAAAACTAAAAGATCATTAAATTCCAAAAATTTTGAATTCCACATATTTGAACATGGAAACCATAATCTTCTATATAGCATGTCACTTATCATGCAAAGTAGGAAGTTAACCACCATGATATCTTTTCTACACTACAATGTCATGTTAACATGAAACATTAGCAAACTACATTAAAAGTTAATGTCATCCAACCATGGAATACATGACATGTCTCCATGATATATAATCCTACCACATCACTCTTGTACTTCAACATATCACATTAAGAAAATGTTTATCACTCTTCCAGATGGAATCCATGTCATATGCTATATATCTTGTATATAGATTTAATATTTTCCATAATGTCTAGTTATTATAAATTCTAGATTCCCATACTTATACCACTAACATAATTTGGATGCCCCAACTTCGACACTTAACCAAAATGGGTCTTTAATACTTAAGAGATTTCATATGGCTCTAAGTTTCCTTGTTGGATGGAGTTCAGTATCTCGACTTCGTTATTTGACAAAATTTGGTATTCAGTACTTAATAGATTCCATATGCCTCGAAAGTTCCTCACTAGATGGATTTCAGTATTCGGACTTTGTAATTTCACAAAAATTGCTCTTCAATACTCAATATATTCTAGAAGCCTTTGAACTTCCTCACTTAATAGATTATGGATTCCTATGCAATTCATCACTCGATAAATTTTGAGTATATACACTCCAACAATAAACAAAACATGGTCTCAAGTACTTAACAAATTTTAATGCCTATGAACTTCCTCACTTAATAGATTCTGGTATCCAAACATTGGTACCTGACAATTCTTGAGTGTTGGACTTTTTTATTTGATAGAGTTTTGATCATACAACTTTCTTGAATTTTCAATACCTTTATCCCCTTTTATCTGGGCCCATCATCACATTCCCTACTAGTTCATGTGACCAAGGGGCTAAGGAAAAGACTTCCAATCCCCAAATTTCCAAAACAAGAAAACTTCCACTAAGAATTTAATTTTATTTCAAAGTAATAAAATTGATTTCAACAAGGCAAAGAATTCCCAGAATAATCCTAAAGGTTTAAAAATATTCAATAGCTTCTAAAGGAATCCAAAACACCTCCTACAACGAAATCACTTCTCAAATAATATGTATCTAATCATAAGGAAGATAGACATAAATTGCTACAAAATACCAAGAATGAAAATATCCAACTCATACATGAATCATCATACCCAAAAGAGAAGAAAATTGTAATTTTATGCTAATATATTGATTCTTACTTTTTCAAATTCAATGGGAATGCAAATAATAAAATCACAATTTTATAATAAACATTTTTTTAATCAACATGTAGAATTTGACAAGTTTGATAACTCAAATTATCACCCAAATTTTTTTCCATTTATTTACCCATATCATACCTAGAATTTATAACCAAAACAATATGATGAATTAAAAGTGATAAAAATAGAAAATCATCTAAATATGGAAAGGAATATTGGAGAAAACCAATAGACTAAGAAATTTCCATCCAAATATAAGTAGTTATACTGTAGAACTCCACCCCTACCTAGGTTATGATAACAATAAGAAAAAGTAGAAATAATGGTTTTGATTTTATTCTATAAGAAATTGAACCAAGAAAACTCCCACTTCCAAGTTTTGTAAAGGAAAAAGAAGTTATAGACAACACATTACCTACCTCTCACAACACAAGAAGGCTTCCTTCTTTTCTTCTCATTCCCTGAAAAGTTTCTTTGTCTTGTGCCTTTCAAAAACGACTACATAGAAAATTCCAGATGATGTCGCAAAAATTCTTGCAAATTTTCCTAGTTTCTTAGCTTGTTGAACATGTATCTATGCTTAGTTTCATGGTTGATCTATTCTAGACACTCCCAATTTTTTTTTTTCTCTCTTCACTTCTCTAAAACTCTTTTCCTTTTATTTCTCCCAATGTCTTTCCTCCTCTTCAAATTTTCCTATGCCTTCCTTCTAACAAGAAGTCCCATCCACTACTTATGCTTATTCCAAGGTTGTAGGGGAGACACCTTGCTAAAGGTCGGAGTAATGGCTTAACTCTAGGAATTGGTTTTCTCCACTATTCATAACCAAAATGAGAGGAATATGAGAAGGTAAGATAAGTAGAGGAATAATAAAGAAATATCTTATACCCCCTTACATATCCCCAATTGTGGTATCATAATCCTTATAAGAGATCATGGCCTACTAGTTTCGGTCATCACCATTTTATTAACTGAAAAAGTAAAATATTTACATTGTTTACCACATAATGGTACATTTAACTCATGGTGATAAAAATTACATCAAATAAAAATATCCATGCATAATTTTGAACAAATTTAATTAAATCTTTTCCAATGAGATCAATTTGGAATTTACATTCTATCCCCCTTAGATTAACACCACCCATGGTGTTCTTTTAGTACAACAATGTTTATGTCCTCTTCTTTAGCTATAGTTGTATGGTTTTATTTTTCTTCTTAAGAATTCCATAAGAAACAAGTTCACTCATAACTTGATTAGACACACTGCAATGCACTTGTGATCTCAACTAGCATGTAACATGAATCTCCCACAACATATTCATTCAATTTCCTCTTCCTTATGGTCACTCACCCTCTACGCTCAAGCATCCCCTTCATTTCCACAAGGTTCCTCCAATGATCCCTCATTCCACAAGGCTTATTTTCATAGGAAGGATACAGAGACTTATAGATTCTTATATCGAAGGCATCCCTTTAGTTTGCTTTAAAATGGAATAAAATATTTCAATGGAAATCAAGGCATGCCATAGGTTCTAGTGTCACCACAATGACCTTGTTCCTGGGATTTATATTCATAGACATCGTTTATCCTCTCTCTCTCTCTCTCTCTCTCTCTCTCTCTCTCTCTCTCTCTATATATATATATATATATATATATATATATAATCTCACATTTACCACATGCATATAGTTCCCATGATATTTGAGCATTTTTGTCTAAATATTTCCTCAACAATTAAAACATATATATATATTCCTCATATAGAATATAAAGTTTCTTTTTTTGGCTTTACCCGCCGAGGATTTAAACGGTCTTGAATCTCATCGTTTACATCATACTTCATAACCTTGAATAAGTCCAAGAACTATATGAGTTGAAATGAGACATTAATCCCCATAGAACACGAGCTGCTACAATACCTACAGGCCCAGAGTAAGCTATAATAGACAAGGAATTACAAATGGACGAGGTTTCTACAACACTTTCATTTAGTGATTAAGTATAAGAAGGGAAGCATAAAGAATTTGGCCAACATGTTTTCAAGGCCATCCACATTGAATATATTCAAAAATTTTGGGAATTTTATGCACATGGAACCCTTCACCCACAATGCATACAAAGAGGCATATTCTAAGGATGAGGACTTCAAGGAGGTGTTTTAGCAGTTGCAAAGCCAGAGTCACGTGCATGATGGTGACATCATCGTTGAATACCATCTATAGGATGGGTTACTCTATAGAATGGATAAGCTATATGTTCCTAAAGGTGAGTGATTGCAACTAATTGGAGAGCCTGACACCTCCAAGTTTGCAACACACTTTGGTGTAGGGAAGATCGTGGCCAACTTGTAGAGGAATGTGTATTGGCAGAAGATGCAATAAAAGGTAGTTAGGTTTATAAGAGGATGCATACTTTGTTGTACCAACAAACCTAATAATAGGAAACAAGGTCTATATCACCCATTACCTATACCCACTCATCCTAGGGAAAACATTTCCATGGAATTTGTGGGAGGTTTTCAAATAACCAAGAAGGGAAAATACTACATGTTTGTGCTAGTCAATACGATCAGCAAGATGTGTGTTTTGATTCCCTATAAGAAGACCATCAATGGGAAAGAATTAGAAAACTTGTTCTTTGGACATGTTTGGGTGAACTTTGGGATATTAAGGAGCATCATTTTAGACATGGACATAATATTTCTCAGTGCAGTTTTGACTATTTTGTGGGACAATATTGAAATGAAGTTGAAGATATCTACAACATTCAATCCATAGACAGATGGATATAAAAAATTAGTCAACAATACTTTGGTGCAAATTTAGAGGGGATACAACTAAAAGCATCCCAAGACCTGGAATGAAAATATGGTATATATGTACAACATTATTATAATAGAGTAGTCCATAGCTCTATAGGAAAGTCCCAATTTTAAAATTGTTTTAAATATTTATCAACTTCATCTTTGGACATTTCATATGGGTAACAAGGAGGAGTGAGGGGAGATCTTATAGGAGATTCCTCAAGGGCTGAAACATTTATAGAGAAGATCAAGAAGATTCATCTATAGGTACAATATACATTGTATAAGCCATACGAGAGTTATAACACTAGGCATGATCAACATAGAACATAGAAATCATTCAAGGTGTGACAAAGTATGGTTACAATTGAACAAGGAGAGGCTATAGGGGCCTAGTAAGAAAATCAAGGCTCGTTGGTATGGTCCCTTTGAGATAAAGGATAAGGTGGGTGATAATGCATATAAACTTGTTTTAACACCATATATGCACATTTACTTAGTTTTGAATGTATAGAATATGAAACTCTATGAGCCTCCATGCTATATCAAGAATATGAACATGTCATAAATTTTGTGGAGGATTTGGCATGAGATGCTCATACAGAGTTGATAAATGATACATTTTTGCATAATAAGTCCAAAACTAAAAGACATGGATAACATGACCTCTAGAAGATTGGGATGAAAGAACAACTTCCATGAAAATCTAAATGTTAGGAAAAAATTATTCACCTCATTCAGTAGAACATTTTGGGGACCAAAAGCCTCCTAACATGTGGATGTGTGATATAGGTTGGATCATTATAATATTTTTCATCCATCTATATGATTCCATAGTGGAAAAAGTGGTGGAATTATCTCTCACGACCATTTTTACCGACGGGACCCATTTTTGCAAATTGGTGTCTCAAAACCTTCTGGGAGCATTTTGAGGCATCAAACAATGATTTTTGCAGGTAAAAAATTTTTCTTTAGTGATTTCCCTCTTTTTCCTATTATACATAAAGATCACTTTACAATAGTGCAAGAATCACGTCAATCAAAGTCCTTATGTGAAATTTATGCCACTCAGAAGTAAACCTTCATGTTTTCACCACCATAATTTTAGGGGATGCCACGTGAGCCCCATAATTCAAGAAAAATGGGTTACCCACATGCTTTTTATGGATAAGACTCTAGAGGACTCTATATTGTAACTTTGGTTAAGAGTTGAGGTAGTCAAACCTAACCACTAGTAAGCTATTGGTTTGTGTTATAACCATGCCACTAAGAGGAAAAGGGGTTCCATCCTTTCGAGTGCATTTGTTCCATAGCTCAGAAAAAATAACCAACAGGGATATGAGGTAAAGCATACATAGAGTATTTTTACACTTTAGTAGTTTCCCATGAGCCACATACCATACTTATTTGCACTCATAGCCACATTTCCATTCATAGAAGGAGAGCGGAGTGACCTTACCTTATAGCTAGGGTTTTCTGCTAAAAGGGTTTCCTAGGTCATACATGTGCCAAATGTGTTTGTGAGATTTTATTTTGTTATTCTCTTTTTTTCTTTATAATTTTAATTCACATGTATATTATATTAACAATAATCTACATATCTATAAATATAAAGACATATAAAATTGTAAGTGTATATTTTGGAACTTTTAAGTATAATTTTATTAGATATGTTTTGACAAACTATCCAATGGAATATCTATGGAAGTTTAAAAATTATACATGCTCCCTTTATCTCTTTTGTGGGATTTTGATCTCATGAATTTTATTTCTATAGCCCATTGATAACGACTAGTGAGATGAATATTATCAAGTATTTTATAATAAATTTGGTTTGAAAACATTTGTATTATGTAGCAAGGACGTGAAGCTTTAGGTCCATCTTGTTAAAGAGAGAAACCCTTTGATTTCTACATGTACAATAAACATTGTATATGTCTCTTACTTATTCATGGGCTTACCTCTCCCATTTAGAATAGTAAAGGTCCCTTGGGAGTTTAGTAACAAGTATAGCTTAATGGAGAGTTCTCTAGGATTGCATTAATTAATTATATGTGTGGGAAGTGTGCCCTAGAAAAGGCACGCCCTACCTAATTGTTTCCTTATAGCATGACATTAGTAGAAATTTTTTTTTACCTAACATCAAAGCTAAATATCCTCATAAAGGATACAACTAAATCTACTAAAAAATAGGATACTACTAGGAGGGGGTTGAATCAGTATTAGGACATTTAAAATTTGTTTCACAAAGTAAGGAGTACTTGAAACCAACAACAACAATCAATAGCACATCAAATTTATAAATCAGGACACAATATGTAACATGAAAAAAATAACTCGTAAAACCACCCTTTTAAGTATTATTATTATGATGCAATTCAATATCCAACTTCAATTACATAAATTTGTAGCCTACTACCCACTATAAGGCTTCAACCCTCTTCCTTGTTGTAAGCCCCAACTTGTTGGTTTCTCAATATCCAACCTAAAGGAATATCCAACTCCATCATTTATCAACATCCACTAAAAGGAAGCTCCAACTCCCTATTATGCAAACACCAGCTTGCACAACCCTCCTAATCCTTTTTTCATACAATAATCATACTTATACCATGAGGGATTTCCTATCTCAAAATAATTCTCTTTCTCTGCTCACAATATCATCTCAATCACCAACACATTATACACTCACAAATCTATAATTTTGCTCATTATTTGTTCTTATAAATAATTAGGGATGCTAATTTTAGTCTTATATTTTATTTTACTTCAACTCAACAAATCCTTTAATTTCTTCATTATATTTTTGTTCACTTGTTATTCAATTTGTTTATATCTAAGTTCTACTTGAGAACAATCTATCTTTATACCTTGCATGTTATTCAGAGGAATTATTTGTGTTTAACTATTGATTTTAGCCACTTATAGTATTTACACAGATGTTAGTAGGACTTCCAACTTTAGTTGGCTTCCCTATTTAACATAACTGGAAAATATAGCAGATCATTGTCATTCATGTTGAGTATTTTATTTGTAGGAGAAATCAAGAATTTAGAGTAGATTTATTTCAACTTCCCAAAGGCCTATCATAGGCCTCAAGCCTTGCATCTTAACAATGGGATAGTTCATGCATGAAGTCTAGACTAAGAACTAATCAAGACTATAGAATGTCTTGTATAATGCTCGTTATCCCTTAAGCCTAAAATTTTATGGATCGTGGGCATAACATCTCCAATTAATATCATAGAACATATGTAACGTCTGTGCCCTTAAACATATGGCCACATTTATTTATAAATTTTGAAGGCCCAGACCATTAAAAAATGCAGTAAACACTTAAAATTTATAACACATAAAACCACTACAAAACAAAGCCTTTGTGAGCTCCTTTTATTACTACATAGAATGACGATTGATAAAAAAATTTGTCTCAATTTTTCAACCTTGATCTGGGTCTTTTGTAAATCAAAACCTTATTTGATTTTTTCCTTACACTAGACCTCCAAGGTGAGACATAAAACTGCATGCCTACTGACAAATAAATTTTTATCTTGGCCTCTATCTATCGACCTTTTCCTGTATGTCATCATTGCATCACCATGTTGCCATGTGTCACTTTCTAATTGGTCTAAGTTCCTTTAAAATATGGCCGACTTGGCCACCCAAAAATGTTCAATCTGCATGCCACATGTCCTCCACCTAGATTTCCACATCACCTATACATGTTCTCAATGTCATCACAATTCATCAAATGAGTCTCTTCCATATTTATATGCACCATGGCATTAATACAAAGAAGAGGGGGTATGAGACTTGTAGTTCTCACAAATTTCCTTTGTTAAAAATTTTACATTGTGTTGACAATTTTTTTGTTTAATGGCCTTCAACATTATTTTTCTCTATTTATCTCACTCTAAATATTTTAGGAAAACAGGACCCTTAACATGGTTTTCCATGGGAACAAATTGGCATGATATGCAAAACGCTTACCGTAGTTTCTAGAAATAAAGGATGTTTCCTGCCTTGTTAACCTCGGGACCTTGAGGCCCTTGCATAAATCCATCGATAGGAAAAAGACATAGATGGGAGGTGAATTGTCAAGGAAGATAATGGGGAAAATTCTTGTCTCTCAGGCTTCTTAGTCTCTGAGCCTCAACCCTTTAAGCACAGTGCTTCGATAATAAAAGGTCGGAGTGAGATACGTTCCCCTTGGTGGGAGAAAACCTTTGGGGCACAATATTGTGGATATCTAATGTGTAAAAGCACAGTCCCTCCTAAAATAAGAACTTAGTCGTTTATTTTAAAAAAGGATTTTTTTACAAAAAATTAGGTATTTAAAGGAACCTTGAGGTCTGAAACCTTGTTAAATTTCAAATTATAATAACTTTTGAACCATTGGGTGATTTTTAAGCTTCCATTTACCATTGGAAAGGTATTTTAGATACCTATTCATATCGACACTTTGAAATGGAATATGAGCTAATATTCTATACCAAAAACTTCTCCAAAAATATGCCTCATTATTTACCTAAAAACACCTTGAACATATATGACCATGCACTTTGACATCAGTGACAACACTATTCTAACATTCCCCCCCTTTGGAATTAATGAAAACACCAAAAAAATCGCTACCAATGATTAAATCTCTAACAAATTAAATCAATATGGAACACGATCTAAGAATGAGCAAGGAAAATCCTTGTGAATGGTTTGTTTCAGCCCTGTCATCTTGGTTTATTCTCCCCTTGTGGTTCTAATAAGAACTCACACCTTTTGCCTCAAATTCCTTTTCTGTTTGTTGCTTATTATTTGTTGATTTCTCCCCCTTTATGAATAATTGTATGCAATGTTTGGACTTATGTATTCCCCTCTGGCATCAATGGTAAAGAAGAAAACTCTCCCCCTGAAACTATTCTCAATTTATTCATGTCAAGAGTGGCATGCCTCTATCATATGGTAATGAGTTTTAAATCCAGATACGTATTTAAATGTTACCAATCCCATGCACATTCACATAAACTAAGGATAGTCAAAATAATTTAGTCGCCATATGATAAACCAATACTCATTGTATTAGCAATTTCCATGGTCACTCATGTCATCCTAGAACCTTCCAATATCAATTCATATGGGACCATTTTATACACTCATCATTATGTGATGAAATTATATTCTTCATATTTAGAAGCCCTTGGCTATTACTTGTAGCCTCATGCACACATTTCAATCATTTTTCTCACTTCATATACCACACATACCCATGCATTTTCCAATACATTATCAAACATACAATTTTTACATGTGAGTGTATCATTCACCTATTTAAATATTTCCATTATGATGCTCACACATGCACATTTTATTTAAAATTTTACAAAAAAAAAAATCATTGGTAGCTTCTTACCTTGATCATATCTCAAGTGGAGTATCATGTAATTCATGCATCTAAAGGGAAAATAATTTCATCAAAATATAAATTTATCTTCAAGCAATTCTTATCGAGTTCCTTCAACTTTGTTGTTGCATGATAGGTTTGAATACTTGCATGGATTACATATTGTGTATAATTATATGATTCTTTAAAATCATCCTCTTGTCATTGTCATAAAGACATTTAATGGTTGAAGGAACTTCTATTACCTTAATTTCCACTTAAAATAAGTGGCCTTTAATATCAAATTAATTAGAACAATCTAAATTTTTTTCTTAATGCACAATATCATCCATACATTAACTTTATTAATCAATAAATCAAAATATTTTCTTATCTCTCCAATAAAGAAATAGAATTCAAGATAAGCATCCCTTCTTAATATTTCTCTTATTTGTCACTCAGTAATTTTCTAGTTATCCACATTGACATAGGCAAGCCCTCCTTCAGTAATTCTTCATTCAAATCTTCTCTCTAGTTCATCTTAGCAAAGGAATTTTACAAGTTCAATATTAACTTTAGCATATCAATTATATGAAATATTTTTTATTAATACATCTCATGATTTCTAAAAAGCTCTTATTTCTTTTAGCAACCCAGGGAACCCCCCTCTCACAATATTATGTATACCAACTATCTCAAAATATATTATACCATTCGTATCTATTAAATTGATTACTATTTGAGGCATAATTGGCTTTTATTTAACCATATATTTCTTTTATATTTTATTATTTCCATGTCATCTTAATAAGCCTTTCCATAGTCCACCAATGGGACTGTCTTTTATGTAATCTCAATGTTATGAACCATACTTTTTTAAAATGATAAGAAGTTAATAGTTGAAATCCACTTCAAGGGGAAACCTATTTTTACATTGAACACAATGTATAATATAATATTTGATCATTAGACTATGTCTCCTTGGTATATATATAAGAAAATGGGTACGATTAAATTTTTTGGCCTACATAACAATATAACAAAAATTTAATAGCTCAATATCTAGGGTTTGAAAAGGGGAATAGAGTTAACATAGGGCTTGACTAGGTCTTAACATTCCCTCCCCTTTAAAAAAGTGTTGTCCTTAACACCTGACTAATTGTGGGTGTTTCTACATGAAAACATCATCTTCCCATTTCGCCTCTTCCACCAATTAGTTCCTCTAATTGATGATGTACTACAGAATTTCTCAATTTAATAGTTATTTAATCCTTGTTTCTAGAAATATTTCTCATTTTAGTATGATGTTTTATTCTTCATTAATCACTAGAAAATAGTTTGAACTATAATCTTGTCACCAATTACCTTCTTTAAGCAAGAAACATGAAAGACTATGTCTCTTCATGAAGATCGAGGTAACTCCAATTAGTAATCCATGCTTCCAATCCTTTGCAATGCCTTACAGGGGCCATAATCTCTTGTTGCTAATTTATTTTCATCCTTTTGTTGTTGAGGGGCATATATTTATCTGGTTGTAGTTTCACAAATACACAATCCCCCACTTCAAATCCCCTTTCACTACAATGTTGATATGCTTATTGTTTAATCCTTTCTTTCTAATAACCAAGTTATCCTTCAATAGTTTGAGAACTCATTATTCGTGCCCTATATGGGCCTCCATTGATTGAGCCTTTACAATCCCTTTCACATGTGATGGATGGAGGATGATATCCATAAACTTTTATAAATGGGGACATTTTTTATGAAGTATGGAAGGAAGTGTTGTACCATTATTTTACAAAGGACACCACTTGATCTATTGTGTCTATTTATTAGATGCAAAGCAACACAAATATACTTCTAAAAATTTATTCACAATATCAACATTTCCACTGGATTAAGATTGATAAGATGAGTTCTGAGTTAATTGAGTACCCAAACAATAAAATAAAAGAGCTCAAAATTTTCCAATGAAAACTAGATCTCTATCATTTACAATTACCTTTAGGATTCCACGTATCTTTTGGATTGTTTCCATGAATTCCTTTTTCATTGTATTTATATTAAAATGATGATAGATAGATCAAAAGTGGGCATAATTTTTTATTTTATCTACCACTACCATAATGACATTATTTCCATCATATTTGGGCTACCTTGTAATAAAATCCATTGAAATGCCTTCCCAAAACTAGTTTGGTTTGGATGATGTGTGTAGGAGCCTTAGGGTCTTGGTTTTCTTTCACTATTCTATTAGCATGAAAAAAACTCAAGAAATGGTTTTGCATATTTTCTTTAAGACATTCCCTAAAAAATTATTTCTAGAGGCGACGATATGTTTTCAAGAACCCTGAATGTCCTCTTACGGAACAAGTGTTTAAGTCCAAGATGACCTTTTGTTTGAGTTGAGAATTATTACATAAGTATAAGAAATCTTAATACCACAACAAATCACAATTTTCCATAATTTTTCTTACTACATCGAGGTCCTCATGTAGTTGTTGAATATGTTGATTATCTTCTCATCTTGCTTCCATTCTATCCTTGTTGTAACATCCCCACCCCCCATACAGGAAATGCTACATATCCTGAACCAAAAACTCACCAATAAATCCACCAATAATCCTTGGGAAGCTCTTGTTATTTCCAACATTAAACCATCTCCTAAATTTAGGAAAATAGTCACCACTATTCACAGAAAATCATATAATTTATGGGTTTTATGTATTATACCTTGGCCCATGGCTTGAACCCTTGTAATTCTAAAACCTCGGTATTAACCCTAACTTTGATCCATTAAAATTATGTATAATTAATGAGTCATTAGTGGAATTATTTAGTCATTAATACTTACACAACAATATATTTTCATAAAATAGCTTAGAGTCGCATGTAACAATTACAATTAACTATAGACCCAATAATACATTCACATAATTATGCATAAAATATCATGTAACGACACATTAACAGTGTTCACAACATAATTAACAGTTAATTATTCACCTTTGGCACATAACACATTGGAATATATATTCATGGAACCAAACCCTAACTAAGGTTTTCAAAAACAATATGACACATAAACATAAATTAGCACAACACAAAAATAAGAACACTTATCTGCATAAAATATCTGATTGAATATGGGATCTCCATGTTCCACACAGCCATAGAATGTGTGGTTCATAATATCAACCATAGGTCATCCTCAAGAGGGGACTGCAACTCCATAGGAAACGGTTGTAAACTAAGCAACCAAACCTTGTCCAAGGCACCAAATCTAGTAGCCATAGTCTACAACCATGTGCTCACATTCCCCTGAACTGCACCCAAGTGGCATGGCCTGAGTCCCTCGGTGGTGCCCACCTTCTAAAGTGTATTATGACTAGCCAGAGTAGTCTCTACCTATAGCTATAGGACCTCTTTTTCTCTCTAGTGTCCAAGTTCCATTACCCAAAATCAAATAATCCCACAATCAGTACCAAAGTCCAAAGTAGGACTATGTTGGTAATTTTATAGACTGCATTTCAGCTTTAATGGTCATGGCTAGCAGTCTAATGAAGTTTAATTGTGTAATGGTCCAATTAACAGTCTAGGAGTGGATCTATTTCCCAACGGGAGGATTAACGATATGATGGATCATTGGGGACTAACAGACAAGTGGCATGGAGGGAGAGGATATGGCGCAGGAACAAATGGTCGTTAGTGGATGAAAGCCAGAGGTGGATTTCGGGGGGAGGGGGGGTGGGGGTGGGGGGGATACCTCCCGGTTTCTGGTTTAAGGTGGAGGGGGTGCGAAGTGATATTGTGCTGCCACATAGCGGAAAAGGGCGACCATTAATAACAGAGTTCAAAACCACCCCCCTTCTGTCAAAAAGAAATTGTCGCGGGGGGGGGGGGGCAGACGAAGTTGATCTCCACCGTGGATCTCAAGAGAGCTCAAGATCTTCCGTCAAAACATACCAGCGCTTTATCTCCAGTGATTTAACCACTTTGTCATTTAATGACCTTATAATAAAATCATATGCACATATATATATATATATATATATATATATATATATATATATATATATATATATATATATATATATATATATATATATATGATTTAATAAATGAACATCAAACCCTTTTTCAAGGTTTTAACGTACATAAATTAAAACTTTACATTTTCAAAATGTGGCGCATTTAAACCGGCAACCATTTTTCATTTTAAACACTAAAGCATTAGAATTTTTTTTATTTCATGCTTCCCTAACATTTTTTCTTTTAACTCCTTTATTTACAACAAACTACTCTATCATTTTTTCTAACATGGATGTAATAAAATATATTTTTCCTAACATTTTTAATTCTTTTTTTTCATCCATGTTCTAACTTATGATTTAATTTTTTATTTTTTAAACTACCATGCTAACTTATCAAAATCAAATAACGTTACAATAGGAGGCAATTGGATGACGAGGATCAAATCATACAATTGAAGTTTTAAGATTAAATGACAGAGATCACATCGCAAGGTAAATGATATAACTTGCGATGCAATGGAGGGCGAGCAATGTTGAATGTTAGATCTAGCCGCAGATCAACCGTGGACGGAAAATCGCAAGTTCGCACATCGTAGATTTTACCGGATAGCGTTAAGACTTGGCTGCGTAAGTTATATTTCTTGCGATGTGATGAGGAGAAGGGCCATGTGTCGACATACCGCATTAGCGCTTTTTGCACATCGTATGATTTATGGGTTAACCATTATCGTTATAAGAATTAAACTTGAGGGCAACAAAAATTCGATAGGTTATAAAATTTCCTATGTTGCAATGTGACATCATCATCGCAACTTTGCATCGGCGAGATTATATGTTTGTTGTTAACATTATTTGTTAAGTTTGATGATATGAAATGCGCCGTGATTGGTCACCGTATTATGGGACCATAGAACCACAGTTCCACCTATAGGTATGTTGATTGGGATTATTTGCGTTTTCTTTAAAGTCCCGATAAAGTGGTCGTTGTTGATTGCACATGTATGTATGTTCAATAAAACTCCAAAAATTAATCCGTTGCAACTAAAGAGAGTTTATGTGCCCCTTACATGTACTGCAATGAAATTCATGGCTCCTCCTTTCGACGTTCCCTTGCACCTCCCGATACAATCGCTACTAATAAAAATTAAAGAGAACATCTTGGAGAGAAAAAGGTTGAGACAAAAAAACAAAAGCGCTATTGAAGTCAACGATAACGCGTGGTGTAGAAAAATAGGATGAAGGAATCTTCATGTGGATGTGTACTACAATTTCCATGGAAATCATTCTCGCTTTTATTAGAATGGAAGGAAGAGTCATGGGAATGTCTTTTTCTTTGAAACATTTGACCAATGACTGTGTGTACTGAGGGGTGACAATTTAAAAATGGTCAACAAGCGCACGGAACGAATTTGATGGAGCTTCAAACCCAATTCGTGTCTTCACATGGAAATCCATCACTGCATATCCATAACTCACTCCCATTCACTCATGTTAATTGGAATGCAGATTTTGAGGATTTATTAACTCATGGAATAACTTAAAACCTAACCCTAAATATTCCTAAAATTTAGGAATAACTTAAAACCTAACCCTACATAGTTAGCAAACTGGAACATTATACGCGAGATAACGTGTTCACATTAATTTAATTTTTCCTTTAAAACGGCTGCTTCAGCCTTTAATTGGGGGCCGTGCTCATTTTCTCATATTTCAATCTCTCTTCCATTAAAAAAAATCAAAATTATTTTTTAGATAAACAGATGTTGCAGCCATGAATTGGAAATCGTGCCCTTCACAATTACACTCACTCTGTTTATTCCAGAAAATCAACTCTGACACACGATCAATCCCCTCTTCAATTTCTCTCTGATTAACTGAATCCCATGCTTGAAATGGAAGTACCATTCGCTCAAGTCATGATTCAATCAATGTACATATATTTATCTCATGATCTAGCGTTTCGTGCTAGAAATCCCAGCCATATCTAGATTGGGAATACAAGAGAAATTCTGGCTGCTGCTTTTGGTGACTGCATTCTCGTCTGCCAGTCATCTGTAAATCTATGGAACACTTCCAACAATTGTCCCTTCGCAAAACAGAGGCGTTGGTCGCCTGTTCTCGTACGGGTAGTAGAGAAGCTACAACAGAAGTAGTTGTACAACTATGGTGTCCAGCCACCTGGTTTCTTGTTGGAATTTATGATAATTCCAGAACAATGACTAAGAGACTAATACTCTCCCTCTAACACAGAGAAAAAATAAAATAAATTTTCTTACTACTGGACAGAGATGGCATAAAATAGCTATCTATTTCAGTAACAGAACTAAAACTATTACAAAATGATAGATTTCTTCCTCCTCTAAGGGATTTACAAAAATTGGACTGACTGCTACAGACGTAGTTCTCACTAATATTCTCTGTCTCTTAGAACGCACAAAACAGTGCTCTGTTATGCTTCACTGTGTTTTCTCTCTGCCTGCAGGCTTACACAACAATACAACACATCTATCACGTATTACTATACTATTAGCCTACGGGCTTTTTCACTCCTTTTATATGGCACGACGGAATGAAAACATAAAATTAAAAAAACTTTAATATAACGCCGGAACATAAAACTTTAAACTAAAATTTCTTTTGTGCAATATGCGAGTGGAGCCCACATCGCAATCGGTGATCGGCAATCGAGTGAAACTATTGTGGTGTGGAGGAATGGTTGAATGCGATGTTGCGATTGCGATTGTGGTGGGACCACATCACATCGCAAGAATTACAATGAGCTTGTGATCTGGGTGGATGGCAAAAAGAGATTTGTGATGTGCGATGTGCGACTGTGGTGGGACCACATTGCATCGTAAACATTCAATCGACAGTAACACATTTCTGAAGGCATAAAATATGACGTTCCTTTACGATGTGCGATGTACGATATCACACCATCGCATTGCATCGGAACACCTTCATATCAACAAGACACTTAAGCACTCTGCTGCTGCGATTTGGGATTGCGACTTAGAAATGACTGGTGGGGACCAAAGATGATGTGGCCCATTCAAAATGTTCAAAATACTTGGCGTGTTGAACAAAACTTCTTCTTGTCTCGTTGTTGAGGGCTTAAAATCCTGAAAAAATTGTCTTTAATAAAACTCTTCTATTGTGTGGTTTAACCATGAAAGTCTTCATTTCCTCTGCAAATTCGGCTACACCCATACAAACATAAATTCATCTCTGCAATGGTGGCTGCGACCCATCAACATTTAATTCCTCTTGAATGCACAGAAGTGTACACTCAACCTTCTGTTGCTTCCCCTGTTGTACTTTGTTTCTACCTGCACGGGGTACACAGGTGAATTTAATATTTTCAACACTCCCCCTTAAATTCAGCTGCTAGGTTATCAATCATACCCAAGCATTTTCTTAAATATTCAAAACTCTTCTTACCCAATGGCTTTGTCAATATGTCTGCAAATTTCTCCTCTGTTCTACAATGCTGTAAAACAATTTCTCCATTGTTCACCAATTCTCTGATGTAGTGAAAATTTGCATCTATGTGCTTCGTTCTCTTGTGAAACACATAATTCTTTGATAATGCAATAGCTGAGCTATTGTCACAATAAATCACTGTCCCTTTTACTTGTTCTTGGCACAAATTTCTCAACATTCTTCTCATCCATACTGCTTGACACGCTGCTATTGTAGCTACCACATACTCTGCCTCTGTTGTAGATAATGCTACAATAGGTTGTTTCTTAGAAGCCCATGAAATGGCTCCTGAACTCATATGAAAAACATAACCAGAAGTACTTTACCCATCATCAATACTTCCAGCCCAATCAATGTCAGTATATCCAATTAATTCAGAGTTTTTTGAAGTAGTATATAAAATACCATATCTTTTAGTTCCTTTCACATACCTCATAATTCTCTTTGCTGCTTTCCAATGTGCTTCTTTTGGCCTCTCCATAAATCTGGAAATAAAACTAACAACATGCATAATATATGGCCTAGTTGCAGTCAAATACATGAGGCTGCCAACTATGCTTTTGTATAAACTTGGATCAAAATCCTTGCTGCTATCATCTTTACTCAATTTCAATCCCATTAATGTGGGAGTAATTGTTGCCTTGCATTCCTGCATATTAAATCTTTCCAAAATTTCATTCACATATTTTGCTTGTGAGATAAAAATCCCATTTTCATTTTTCTCTACTTCTATTCCTAAGAAGTATCTAAGCAATCCCATATCAGTCATTTCAAATTCATCTTTCATGACTGTTTTAAAATTTTCAATGAGGTAATCATCATTACCTGTGAATATCACATCATCAACATATAAAACCACAATCAACATCTTACCATCCTTTTCTTTGATGTATAATGTGGGTTTTCCTTCACATTTCTCAAACCCATTTTCTAGTAGATAGGAATCTATCCTACTGTGCCATGCTCTTGGTGCTTGCTTCAGCCTATAAAGAGATTTCTTCAATCTGCACACTTTGTGTTCTTGGCCGTTTTTCTCATTGCCTAGAGGCTGTTCAACATAAAACTCTTCCATTAACACTCCATTTAAAAATTCTGATTTTACATCCATTTGGTAAAACTTCCATTTGTTTTGTGCTGCTATAGACAACACTGCTCTCATGGTTTCCATTCTTGCAACTGGTGCAAAATTTTCCTCATAATCTCTTCCATGTTGCTGCTTATATCCTTTGACAACAAGTCTGGCCTTGTGCCTTTCAATCTTACCTTCAGCATTACTTTTGGTCTTGTAGACCCATTTAACTCCAATTACTTGTTTACCTTCTGGGAGATCAACCAACTCCCATGTTTTATTCTTCTCTATGGCATTAATTTCATCATCCATAGCTTCTATCCATTTTCTATCTTTTATAGCTTCCTCAAAATGAATAGGATCACCAACATGACAATACAAAGAAAATAAATATTTCTTCATTTGCTGTCTCTCATAAATTTCATTAATATTTCTGAATATTGTTCCTCTTTCATTTGGTGTACTTGTGCTTGAAGTAGCACTCAAATCTGCTCCTTTTGGTGTGCTTGGAGAAGCACTCTCATTTCTTCTCATGGGTGTTCTTACTCCTGCTTGAGGTGTCCCTTGCTGTCCTTGTGTTGGTGGAGGTGGTGCTACCGATAAGGTGTTATTTTTAGCCACATCTTCCTCATCTTCATCATGAGACAAACATCTTTTGACATTGAATGTTTTCTCAATGCTTCCATCCCATGCTTCTTCTTCAATGAATTGCACATCTCTTCTTATTACAAATTTCTTTGTGGATGGGTTATACAATCTATATCCCTTGGAATCTTCACAATATCCAAAGAAGATGCACTTCTCCCCCTTACTATCCAAATTCTTCCTCAACTGAACTGGAATGTGTACATAAGCCACACATCCAAAAATTCTCATGTGGGTGACTCCCTGCTTTCTGCCACTCCACGCTTCTTCCAAAACTCTGTTCATTACAACTTTTTTTGGGCATCTATTTAAAATTTAAACATCACAATTTGTTGCTTTTTCCCAATACTCATTTGGAAAATGTTTTGCCTTTAGCATACTTCTCACCATTTCCATGATGGTTCGATTCTTCCTTTCAGCAACACCATTTTGTTGCGGTGTGTACCGAGTTGTAAACTGCTTGTGTATGCCATTTTCTCTGCAAAAACACAGAAAATATTTTGAGATGTACTCACCTCCTTTATCAGTTCTTAGCACTTTGATATGCTGCCCACTCTGTTCTCTACTAGAGCTTTCAAGTGTTAAAATTTCTCAAAGGCTTCACTTTTATATTTCAAGAAATAAACCCATACTTTCCTTGTGAAATCATCAATGAAGTTCAACATGTAATTTCCACCTGAAACTGATGTTGTTTGCATCGGCCCACATAAATCTGAATGAATAATTTCTAAGGGTGCTTTTTTATGCTCTTTCCTGATGGAAATTTTTCTCTGTGTTGCTTGTCCAAGATGCAGCCTTCACATAGGCTGTCCAGTTTTTGAATCAATGGTAGACCTCTTACCATTCCTTTTCTGTGCAACAAATTCAGACCTCCAAAATTGAGATGTCCAAATCTCAAGTGCCATAACCAGTTCTCAACTTTCACTTCCTTTTGAAAGACTTCTTGACTTACACCTGCTACATTCTTCCCTTTTCTCTTCAAGTCAGTATTGAGCTTGAGTGGAAACATTCTATTGCTGGTCATTTGCACTTCAGAAATAGTCTTATTGCTTGGAGGTATATCCATTATTATGACCACATCATTTTTGAAAACTACATTGTAGCCTTTTTTTATGAGTTGCCCAATGCTCAAAATATTGCATTTCAAGCCAGGAACATAGTACACATCTGGCACAAATTTTTGCTCACCATTTCTTGCACGGATACTAACTCTTCCTTTTCCATTGACATAAATCTTAGTATCAGTTCCTATGGTTACTTCAGATTTAACTTCTTCATCAAGATTGGCAGACATTTCTATGTTTCCAGTCATGTGATTACTACAGCCTGAATCTAAGAACCATACATCATCCTGTCTATCTTGTGCTACATTACATGTTAATAGCACATTCCTTGGGTTCTTTTCTTCTCTTGCTACATTAGCATTCTGCCTATTATTCATGTAATTTTTCTTTTTCCTACACTCATTGGCATAGTGCCCATATTTTTTTCAATAATGACACTGGACATTGGATTTGTCATACCTTTGTCGATGAGCATGTTGGTGTCCACCTTGCTGACTGTTGTTCTGGCCGTGGCTTTGATTCTGACTATTTCTCCTTCCATGTGAATGTGAAGGGTTGTTTCTTCCTCTGTTTTGGCTTCTGCCTCTTCCTCTTCCTCTGCCTTGACCTTTTCCTCTTCTAAAAGGCATCTGGGTCTTGAAGGCATGTTCTAGAGATGGGTTTACTAATCTTACCAATCTCTATTCATGAGTCATCAACGATGCATGAAGTTCATTAACTGTGAACTTTGAGAGATCCTTTGTCTCTTCAATAGTGGTTACAATAACATCAAACCTTGAGGGTAGGCTCCTCAATAGTTTCTCCACAATCGTTCTTTCTTCAAGTGTTTCTCCATGGGACCTTATCTGTGTGACCATCCTAATCACATGTGTGAATAATGATTCTATGTTATCAGACTCTTTCATACAGAGAGTTTCAAAATCTCTCCTCAGCAACTGTAGTTTTGTTGTCTTCACTTTCTCCATACCTTGATAAGCTATTTTAAGAGTATCCCATGCATCCTTAGATATCTTAGCTGCCGCTATCCTTGGAAACACACTCTCATGTACTACTTGATCGAGATAGAAGAGGCCTTTAGAGTCCTTCTTCCTGTTTCTATTCAATAAATCCTTCTCTGCCTGTGTTAAGGCATTAAAGGCCTGCTCATCAACTGGTTCATCAAAACCATCTTCTACAAATTCCCATAAGTCTTGTGAGGCAAACAGGGCTCTCATGGTAATGGCCCAATAATCATAGTTCTTTCCATTAAATTGGGGAAGCTAAGCATTTCCAATACTCATACTAGTGCTTGGTCCAACCATTACTTACTAACTGAACTTTGAAATAAACTTGACTGTGTTTTTCAAACAAATTGTCTTTCCTTATTTAAAAGAAAAAATTTGTCTCTCAGGAATGCTCTATTAAACAAAACAAAGCTCTGGTTTTTTTTTTAGAAATACCTAGACTTTAACTTCTGTTGAGCCTTCACACTGCTGGAGAACTACTGCAACAAATCTTCTTCTTCCTTCAGCTTCTTTGACACCTTCAAAGAGCCTGGATAAGCTTTGATACCATGTTGGAATTTTTGATAATTCCATAATAATGACTGAGAGACTAATACTCTCCTTCTAACACAGAGAATAAATAAAATAAATTTTCTTACTGTTGGACAGAGATGGCATAAAATAGCTATCTATTTCATTAACATAACTAAAAATATTACAAAATGATAGATTTCTTCCTCCTCTGAGGGATTTACAAAATCTGGTCTGACTACTACAGACGCAGTGCTCACTAATCTTCTCTATCTCTTACAATGCACAAAACAATGCTCTGTTATGCTTCACTGTGTTTTCTCTCTGCCTGCGGGCTTACACAACAATACAACACATCTATCACGTATTACTATACTATCAGCCTATGGGATTTTTCACTCCTTTTATATGGCGCGTCTGAATGAAAACATAAAATAAAAAAAACTTTAATATAATGCTGAAACATAAAACTTTAAACTAAAATTTCTTTTGCGCGATATGCGAGTGGAGCCCACATCGCAATTGGCGATCGGAAATCAGGTGAAACTGTTGTGGTGCAGAGGAATGGTTGAATGCGATGTTGTGATTTTGATTGTGGTGGGACCACATCGCATCGCAAGAATTGCAATGAGCCTATGATCTAGGCGGATGGCGAAAAGAGATTTGCGATGTGCGATGTGCGACTGTGGTGGGACCATATCGCATCACAAACATTCAATCAGCGGTAACACATTTCGAAAGGCAGAAAATACGACGTTCCTTTGCGATGTGTGATGTGCGATATCGCACTGTCGCATCGCATTGGAACACCTTCATATCAAAAAGACACTTAAGCACTCTGCTGCTGCGATTTGCGATTGCGACTTAGAAATGACTAGTGGGGACCACAGATGATGTGGCCCATTCAAAATGTTCAAAATACTTGGCGCATTGAAAAAAAATTCTTCCTGTCTATTTTTTGAGGGCTTAAAAGCTCGAAAAGAGTGTCTTTAATAAAACTCTGCCATTGTGTGGTTTAACCACGAAAGTCTTCATTTCCTTTTCAAATTCAGCTACGCCCATACAAACATAAATTCATCTCTGCAATGGTGGCTGTGGCCCATCAACATTTAATTCCTCTTGAAAGCATAGAAGTTTACAGTCAACCTTCTTCTGCTACCCCTGTTGTACTCTGTTTCTACGTGCGCAGGGCACACAGGTGACTTTAATATTTTCAACATTTCTCTATCGAAAACAAGGTCATCGACAGGCCAATTGCCTGGTCGCTCATTCCATTCGAGAATGAAACATTTGGGAGCCAACTACATCCCGTCCAAGAAATTCTCCCGCTCTCGCCCAAGGAGAACTGACGACAGTATCAGGGATCATAAAACTGGGCAGGCCTTCTAGGCAATCAATTGCATCCCATTCTGAGACGAGAAATCGTGAGATATGGTGAATTTGTGCTAGCAACCTATGATGCATTAGACTTTGAGCCCCATTCTAAATATTTCGGAAGCTGCTGATACAGGCGACAAAAGATGTTGGGGAAGGTAGGGTTAGACAAAACGGGGTACAACATCACAAAGTATGGGATATTCACCTCCCTAAATGGTTCGGCCGCTCATACTTAGTCGACGACAATACATGGAGAAACGACTCCAACTAGATGGGATACGTTGCTGTGAGCACATACGAGGAGGTTAATCATCTAGGGAGGCAAGATATCGTGGTGGCATGGAGGGGGACTGTGACGTAGCTCGAGTGGATGGAGGATTTTTAGGATATTCTCCATCCCCTCGAAGAGCTGCACGATAATTCGTTAGTGAACGTGGAGCGAGGGTTTCTGAGAATGTATACCTCAAAGGACCATGGTATAACAAGCTCAACGTGTCAGAGTAGGCAATGAAGGAGCTCGGTCGCTTGGTGGATGTGTATACGTAGAAAGGCAAAGACGTGAGTATCACCATTAGTGGCCATAGCCTCGGGGGGTGCCCTCGCTCTGCTCAGCGCTTATGAGGTCGCAGCGAAGGGCCTCAATTTGCACAAAGCTGACCCCGATAGGACCGTCCCTGTGACTGTCTTCTCTTTCGGAGCTCCGAGAGTGGGAAATTGGGCTTTCAAAGAAAGATTGGAGGCGCTGGGGGTTAAGGTTCTGCGTGTGGTGAGCAAAGAGGAAATTGTCCCCAAGATGCCCGGGATCATCTTCAACGAAGGGATGGAAAAGTTCGAGTAACTGATGAAGCCATTGGTTGAAAATTTCTCGTGGACATACACTCACGTTGGAGTGGAACTCATGTTGGATCATCGACGTTCGCCTTTTCTGAACGAAAACTTCGACCTTGCGGAGTGTCACAACCTGGAGGGATATCTTCTTTTGTTGGCTAGATTTAAAAGCTCGTCTGCCCCATTATGAGAGGATGCCAAATGTGACGTGGCGTTGGTGAATAAGACCTCTGAATTTTTGAGGTCGGAGTTAATGGTGCCAGGAAACTGGCATTAATCGGAGAACAAGGGGCTCATCCATAACTTAGATGGAAGATGGGTGCAGGCTAAATGAGATCATGAGGATGTCCCATCTCCTAACTACATACTGCAAGAGACTCTGACTCTAGGTTTGGAGGTTCCTGCAATAGAAATGGGTGCAAATCAATGTGTGAAGGTTCTATCTTCTTGAGCACCACATCAACATATATTTCCTCTAATCTAGCTGAATAAGTCAATTCCCATCTGGAACTTTGCTAGGGATTTTTGAAAAATCTATGGAAATAGTTACACTATAATAGTTTGCATAAATATATGTGTGTTAAAAGAGTCTGTAATATTATTTATAGAAAGTAATTTACATCGAAAAATGCCAATAGTATTTCCTCTGTTAGTAATCCTAAAGTATGCATTTTCGCTGTCAATGTAATCTAAAATGATGATTAGATCATTTATATACAAAATTTTCCTGATCACTGTTTTTTAAAACGTTTTTAAGGATTTGATTATGTTTTATATATGTCCGTAGTACCAGCTGATAAATGTCAAGATAATAATTTTGTATGAAGGGCCCTGTAAGGATTCATATTTTGTGAATGGGAGATACATAATCTGTCGGTTGTGCTATCGCACAAGCAAAGAAATACATGTAAATTGCTTTGAAGAACTGATTTTATTACCTTGTTCTGAGAATTGTTCAAGGAGCTTTTCCGTGCCTTTGTCCATTCTAATTTTTTGTTAGATAATTAATTGGCCCTTTGATTCCTGTGAATGTGATGAAAGCAGAAATGAGAGAAATGGATGAAATTTGAAAATAACAAAGTGTAGCTTCTTATTCAGAATCATCCAATCTATAATAACTTTCTAATTTCTAAGTAATATTTTATTGCTTTGCAACTCAGATATTAAGAGCAAATAATTGTGCATATTTGTTTGAAGATGTGTCTATATTTCCACAGAAAAAAATGGAATGTGAATTGTTTATAAAAGTTTGGCTTCCCATCCCTCCTTTTGATGTATATTGTTGTCGCGCAGCTCCATTAACCCCATCCCTCCTTTTTATGTGATGTATGTCGTCGTGCAGCTCCATTACCCCAACTATTTTTAGTTTTACTTTAGCTAAACATATTTAAACGTACATATAAACATATAATTCTTTACCAATGTCCAACAACTTAAGTGGCTACCAACTAGTTCTATTAATAGTTAGAACTAGTTTAAGTGATTACAACTAAAATTAACTTAACCTAGGATCCTAAAATTTAGGAATCACTACATATAACTGAACTTCGTGCCTTTAACTTGAATTAAATGAGCTAGAATCCTATTTTTCATGAATCAACACAAGAAAAGTGAAATTGAACTCATTAAGTCAAATTATGTGTTGTTAACTGAGTGACAAAATCCATGTCACCTCAGCTAACTCCACCAAGTTGTGTGCTGATGTGGAATTTCAAATTTCCTCTATTTTAATTAAGGAAAAATCAAAATTGAGACTTTCTTGCTAAATTTTTAACAATTAGGTGCTTAACAATAATACATTGCGCATGCCAAGGTTTAAAAAGATTGAAAATTAAAAAAATTACAAATTTATTTTAAAATTATTATTATTATTAATTAAGCTATAGGCTTCGTCTATATTGGAATTAGACATAGGAATTTCAAATTTTCATAAATGAAAAACTGTTTGGATAGTACATATTTAATAATATTAGAATATTCTTCATCTGCTGCATAATCAAATGGATTAAATTAATGATTTGAGAAATGAAAGGTCATATTTTTTAGTTTCAAATGCAAGAATAACAAGTTAAATTAATTTATTATTTTTTTTTGCCACTTGTTAAGAAGTTGCTTCAACCCTCTTGTCTAGGAATTCCAATTTAACTCCTCATCGCAACACTACTATGTTATGTCATTATTTTAAGTTTAGTTTTAGGCATACATATTATTACTTGTATTTATATTCATGCAAAAAATATTGGAGTCGCTTCTTATTATTACGGTGTGGAAGAAAGATCTCATACATCTTACTCATTCTTGCCATATTCTTCTGATACCTACCAGGATACCTACATTGCAACAACTACAACTACAATTGAGCCTTACAATGGAAGCACAATTATGCAATATTCAATTTAATAGTAAACTGTGTGTAATTTATCGGGCTATAATGAGTGAGTTGTTTTTTGTGAGTAGTAGGTTAATGCATAGGAGAATGGTACCTATAATTTTTTTCTAAGTTCGATACATGAAAAATCATATATAAATTTGAGAAAAACTATGTCAACACTATTTTTTAAATAGTGTTGCTTTAACGGATTGGGTTCTATGTATTTATTAAATACAATATACATGACCAAAGATTCATTTTATCTTAGAGTTACAACTTCGTAATGTAGACATATCTAAATAGATTCAATTGATCTTGTAATGTACTAAAATAAAATATTGAATCAATTCTAAAAATTGCGGAAACCAATTACGATAGCACAATCACATGAACAACAAAGAGAAATAATTGTCAATTTCACAACAAAAGATGTATCTAGGGAAATCCTCAGCTAAAAACCCAGCAATATGTATTTTACATAAATTCAAGAAAATGAAACAATACAATGCTTTTTCCCTTACTGAGAAACCTCTTCACTATCTCTAACTGTCTCACTCTGATCCTAGCAAGTTTGGTCTAATACTTAACCAAAAACTTGCACATGACTGACCAGCCTAACTTACGCATTCCTGAGGGAATTAAGTCCCTATTAGATATGAAATTTCCACTAATTTATTGTGAAATACATCCAGGTTGTCTTGATGACCTCATGCATGACCTATACAATTTTCTAATAGTACAACTGATAGTTTACTTCCATTTAACTCCAATATCAAATGGGCCTTCCTTAGAAATGACATGAAACAACTACTTATAGTGAATTATCAGTTATCTAATTGATCACCGCATGTGAAATAAATTAGATTTAATTCACCAGACCTATCACTAGCTAATCTCTCAGTTAGAACTAGTTAAACTAATTTTAACTCAAATAATTAAGTTAAACAATTATAACTCAAAACTGCAACTGGACCCCCTAAAGCTTGAGTGAATTCTACATGCCTCTAGTTTGACCCTCAACTTGAATTGACTGAACTAACTAAGTCTTCCTAACTTAATTAACTCGTACAAGATGTCATGTGATGTGGAATTACAATTTACTTCTAATTTAATTAAGGGAAAATTAAACTAGAATCCTTCTAGGTGCCTTTTTCAATATTTATTGTTGCCAATTTCATCAGTATGTCTCAACAAGAAAGAAATTCAACTCTATCCTAATCTTGTACCTTTGGAATGTTCTGCGTGCAATACTTCTCTCTAGTGTTGTTGCTACTGTAACTTATTAAACTGGAAAGCAACCAAAATGAATCAGTATGATGCATTTGTCACCAAAGTCTCTGACTACTACTAGCTACTGCACTGTCTACTGAAAACTATATGATTTTGCTGAATCTGCATATGTGCCATCTCCACCGCTACCAAATCTGCATCTGCGCTCCAGTATCTGACTTCTGCTAATCTCTGCATCTGTCACTTTTCCATTTGACTGCATCAACCGTCACTTATCCATCCTGCTATTGTGTATTGTATACCCCCATAGCAAGGTATTGATCCATGAGATAAGAAATCTCAATAGACCCCACCCAATTTTTTTCTTTCTTGGGACTATTACTTCACATCTCCCCACCTATCTCTTAGAGGTATGGTTGCATGCACTCCCTCTACCCACTTGGCTTGAATTTTCCCCCTACTAGAAGTCGCTTCTTGAGTGGATGCCTCCACTTGGTCTCCTCTCTACTTCTCTAATTTTTCCTGCTACATAACTTTTTGAGGCTTCTTCTGAGGCTGCATGTTGAGAGGTAATTCATGCTCCCGCTCAACCACCAAGTCTCTAACTTTTGACTTGCTCCTTAAAGCTTTGCATGCATATGGTACCTCAAGTGCATACAGTTTCTTAACTCGCACAACAATCTGTTTCACCTGTCCCGTTGCAATCCATTTAAGGAAACATTTCATTTTTTAAATATCACATCATAGCCACACCACATTGATGAATATGGGCACTCTGGAAACTCAGATCCGCGCTCTAACAATATTGCCGTCACAAAATTTTATGAAAAAAGAGTTGATTTTAAATCAATGATATATCCCTCATCCAAACTCTCTTTCGACTATTTTTTTTTTTTTTTTTATTTGGGTATTTTTCGCAAGGAATCCAAGTATGCTATTTGTTTTTGAATTTTTTTCCAAAATTTTTAGATATTCCCTGCAAACTTGCCACCCAAAAAAGGCATGCTCTGAAACCATGTAGAAATATCTAAATAGATTCAACTGATCTTGTAATGTACTAAAACAAAATACTGAATCAATTCTACAAATTACGGAAACCAATTACGATCGCATAATCACATGAACAGGAAAGATAAAGAATTATCAATCACACAACACAAGATGTATATGGCGAAATCCTCAACTAAAAACTGTGCAATCTGTATATTGCATAAATTTAAGAACATGAAACAATAGAGTGTTATTTCCCTTCCCGAGAAATCTCTGCACTATATTTGATTGTCTCACTCTTATCTTCACAAGTTTGGTCCAATACTTAATTGAAAACTTGCACCTAACTGACCATCCTGGCTTACACATTCTTGAGGGAATCGATCTCCTATGAAATAAAAAATTCCCACTAATTGATTGCGCAATACATCCAAGGCGTCCTGATGACCTCATGCATGAACTGTACAATTTTATAATAGTACAATTGATAATCTACTTCCCTTTATGATCCAGACCTTGAGGGGAGGCCCCTAAGATCTAAAAATTGAAATGGATCTTGGGGGGAGGCCCCCAAGATTTGAAAAATTGAAATTTAAAAAGAAAAGAGAGGAGAATGCACAATAAAAAAAACCACAAATAAACTTTTTATTGAAACTGAGAATAACTGTAAAAGCTGCATTGTGGTGGACAAGTTCCTTTTACAAAATGCGAATTGTTACTTATAGCCTTTTTTTGTTACAATACCACAGGTAAATTCCATGGGTGGGTAAATACGATGGGTGGATCTCACTTACAATACCATGGGTAAATTCCATGGGTAGATAAATACCATGGGTGGATCAATCCCAAGGGTCAATGCCATTTACAATACCAGGGGTAAATTCCATGGGTGGATGGATAACATGGGTGGATGAATACCCTGAGTGGATGCCATTTTCCATTCGGATCATTCCTTCCTCCTTAAGAAGCAATGGTCCCCATTGTGTGAAGTTTGCTCCTAAGAAGCCTTTGTTGAATATGAAGAGCCACTGAAGAGAAGGGTTTTGTGTGGTTAACCCATAACCATGTTGAACGAAGATCTAAGGATAGAGATACCATGTAATGTTTATGACCAGTTTTGATATTGATAATGTGCGGCCTAGCAAAAGGACATTGATGAAGTGTGGGTTTGTGGATGACCCATAACCATGACAAACGAAAATTCGAGGATAAAGATACCCTGTAATGCTTATGACCAACTATGATGCTAACAGTGTGTGGCCTAGAAAATGAAATTCGATGAAGTGTGGGTTTGTGGATGACCCAGTACCATGAAAAATGGTTATCCGAGGATAGAGATACCCTGTAATGCTTGTGACCCACTGTGATACTAACAATGTGCGGCCTAGCAAATAGACTTTGATGGACCCATAACTATGATATTGATTTTTGATGAAGTAGCAGGTGCTGACATAGCCTGGAGTGGGAGGGCACATCTCAAAATAACCCAAGCCGAATGCTGCTATGCTAAAACTGATGAATGTGAAGCAGGTGCCTACTAAAGCAGGGTGGGAGGGAATGTATCCAAAGGGAACCGACTTCGAATGTTGCTCCAAATTTGAAATGGGCACAACTAGGCCAATATAACTCTGAATATTTATTATAACCTGGTTTTTGAAATAGAATCATCATTATACATCTTTCCATGTGTTTGAAATCACTATCTGGAGACTCTAGACTCTTACGTTCGCATTGGAACTGTCCCTTCATCACAAAATTTCTGAAAAAATAGTTGATTTTAAATCAATGATAACTCCCTCATCTGGACTCTAAATCGACTACTTTTTTGTTTTGAAATCGAGTGATTTTTCAAGGGGAGCTCAGATCTATAACCATTTCTCTGAAATTTCGAATTGAAAAATGCAAAAAATGATAGAAGATTTGTCGTCTGTGAATTTTCGTCAGAAAAAATTCTACAACATTGATGATTTTGAATCAGCGATGTCTCCCTCATCCGGACTCCGATTCCACTGATTTTGTTTTGAAATTGGATATTTTTTCGCAAGGAATCCAGATCTACTATTTGTTACTAATAATTTTGCACCAATATTTTCAGATATGCTCTAAAAACTCATTGCCCAAAACATTCCTGCAAAAAATGAAAAAAAAAAAAGAATTATTCCTGCTTTGTTCAAGAAACTGCTCCGTGGAGGTCTTGAAACTTGCATGGAGTTTTCTCAATATGGCTAAAAATTTGAAACTGAAATATGCTTCGAACCCTCATTCCCATGGATTCATAACCTGAATCTAATACCACTGATCCAGATCTTCGGGGGAGGCCCCCAAGATCTAAAAAATTGAAATGGATCTGACAAGGTCTACAAAATTAGAATTCGAGAAAAAGGAGAGA
Source organism: Pinus albicaulis (assembly GCA_034641835.2). Classification (NCBI taxonomy): domain Eukaryota; kingdom Viridiplantae; phylum Streptophyta; class Pinopsida; order Pinales; family Pinaceae; genus Pinus; species Pinus albicaulis. Next base: position 583,015,320 of record CM076576.1, on the reverse strand, counting down.
ATAAACAGTAAATAAAACCAAAAATAAATATTTTTATTAAAGTAGAGAATAACTCTAGAAGCTACATTGTGGTCCTTTTACAAAATGTGACTTGTTACTTATAGTCTTTTTTTGTTACAATACCACAGGTAAATTCCATGGGTGGATCTCACTTACAATACCATGGGTGGATGCCACTTGCAATAACATGGGTAAATTCCATGGGTGGATAAATACCATGGGTGTATGAATACCATGGGTAAATTCCATGGGTGGATGAATACCCTAGGTGGATGCCATTTTCCATTAGGATCACTTTAAATCCAATTTTAAATGGGTCTTCCTTAGAAATGACATGCAAAAACTATTTATAGCGATTTATCAGTTATTTGATTAATCATTGCATGTGAAATAAATCAAATTTAATTCACTGGACCTATCACTAGCTCAACCCTCAGTTAGAACTAGTTAAACTAATTTTAACTCAAATAATTAAGTTCAACAATTACAACTCAAAGTAAACTGCAATTGGACTCCCAAAAACTTAGAGTGAACTCTACAGGCCTCTATTTTGACCCTCAAATTGAATTGACTGACCCAACTAAGTCTTACTAACTTAGTTAACTCATACAAGCTGTCATGTGATGTTTACTTCTAATTTAATTAAGGAAAAATTAAACTAGAATCCTTTAGGGTGTCATTTTCAATATTTCTCGTTGCCAGTTTCAATACATAATAGATAATTCATGTTTCTTCCAATGGCCATGTCTATAAGGTAATTTATATTTCTTCCAATGGGCATGTTTACAATGGAAAAATATTTTTCTCTTCAATTAATAATTGTTTTGTGCATTAGATGTTATTAATCATTAAATCCATTCTAATTAAATAGAGAATCAAAACCATGTAGAGATCGCATGAGGCTCCAAAGCCACAAGAAAAATGTTTGAAAATTTGAAAGATTACGATTTATCTAGTAGTTGTTAGGGCTGGAGTTTTGGTTGCATAACATTCTTAGGATTTGAGCTTATATCTCTTGGTGGATTTACCTATATGCCTATATGTGTATATCAACCACATTTATTAATGTGGTTGTGGTAGTTGTAAAAATGAATTAATATATGTAAATATTGTAAATGTTTTTTGTTACAATAACATGGCTTATCAATACTACATGCCCAAAAAATCATACCTCAATTGATATGCTATTCTTAAAATAGATCTCAATTTCTTATGAGTGACTATTATTAACAATATTCTAAAATATTTTATGCAAGTTGAATTTCTAATTTTCACCAAATAATTATTGATAATTAAATAAAATTATAAAAAAAAATAATTATTTTGAAATAAATATACTATAGATGTAATCATCCATCTAATTATTAAATTTTATTTAAAAAATAAAATAAAATATATTTTTATTTAAATATAATAAAAATAAATTAAAAAATTAATATTATAGCAAGTGAAAATTCATCTAGTTTAAAAATTGAGCCTTCGTAAAAATACAACTTAATAGCATATAATAATAAAAATTAATATGAAGAGAACATTTTGGAGAGCAAAAGGAGACACACAAGGAAAAGCGGTATAGAAATAGATTAACAAATTGATATTATACCAATTAAAAAATCATCATCTAATTTAAAAATGGAGCCTGCGTAAAAATAAAACTTAATTGCCTATAATAATAATAAAAATTAATATGGAGATAAAACTTAATAGCCTATAATAATAATAAAAATTAATATGAAGAGAACATTTTGGAGGATTTAAGGAGGGAGACACAAGGAAAGGAACCATGATTTATCAACATCCATTAAAAGGAAGCTCCAACTCCCTATTATGCAAACACCAGCTTGCACAACCCTCCTAATCCTTTTTTCATACAATAATCATACTTATACCATGAGGGATTTCCTATCTCAAAATAATTCTCTTTCTCTGCTCACAATATCATCTCAATCACCAACACATTATACACTCACAAATCTATAATTTTGCTCATTATTTGTTCTTATAAATAATTAGGGATGCTAATTTTAGTCTTATATTTTATTTTACTTCAACTCAACAAATCCTTTAATTTCTTCATTATATTTTTGTTCACTTGTTATTCAATTTGTTTATATCTAAGTTCTACTTGAGAACAATCTATCTTTATACCTTGCATGTTATTCAGAGGAATTATTTGTGTTTAACTATTGATTTTAGCCACTTATAGTATTTACACAGATGTTAGTAGGACTTCCAACTTTAGTTGGCTTCCCTATTTAACATAACTGGAAAATATAGCAGATCATTGTCATTCATGTTGAGTGTTTTATTTGTAGGAGAAATCAAGAATTTAGAGTAGATTTATTTCAACTTCCCAAAGGCCTATCATAGGCCTCAAGCCTTGCATCTTAACCATGGGATAGTTCATGCATGAAGTCTAGACTAAGAACTAATCAAGACTATAGAATGTCTTGTATAATGCTCGTTATCCCTTAAGCCTAAAATTTTATGGATCGTGGGCATAACATCTCCAATTAATATTGTAGAAGATATGTAGCGTCTGTGCCCTTAAACATATGACCACATTTATTTATAAATTCTGAAGGCCCAAAGCGTTAAAAAATGTAGTAAACACTTAAAATTTATAACACATAAAACCACTACAAAAAAAAGCCTTTGTGAGCTCTTTTTATTACTACATAGAATGACGATCGACAAAAAAAATTGTCTCAATTTGTCAACCTTGATCTGGGTCTTTTGGTAAATCAAAACCTTATTTGATTTTTTCCTTACACTAGACCTCCAAGGTGAGACATAAAACTGCATGCCTACTGACAAATAAATTTTTATCTTGGCCTCTATCTATCGACCTTTTCCTGTATGTCATCATTGCATCACCATGTTGCCATGTGTCACTTTCTAATTGGTCTAAGTTCCTTTAAAATATGGCCGACTTGGCCACCCAAAAATGTTCAATCTGCATGCCACATGTCCTCCACCTAGATTTCCACATCACCTATACATGTTCTCAATGTCATCACAATTCATCAAATGAGTCTCTTCCATATTTATATGCACCATGGCATTAATACAAAGAAGAGGGGGTATGAGACTTGTAGTTCTCACAAATTTCCTTTGTTAAAAATTTTACATTGTGTTGACAATTTTTTTGTTTAATGGCCTTCAACATTATTTTTCTCTATTTATCTCACTCTAAATATTTTAGGAAAACAGGACCCTTAACATGGTTTTCCATGGGAACAAATTGGCATGATATGCAAAACGCTTACCGTAGTTTCTAGAAATAAAGGATGTTTCCTGCCTTGTTAACCTCGGGACCTTGAGGCCCTTGCATAAATCCATCGATAGGAAAAAGACATAGATGGGAGGTGAATTGTCAAGGAAGATAATGGGGAAAATTCTTGTCTCTCAGGCTTCTTAGTCTCTGAGCCTCAACCCTTTAAGCACAGTGCTTCGATAATAAAAGGTCGGAGTGAGATACGTTCCCCTTGGTGGGAGAAAACCTTTGGGGCACAATATTGTGGATATCTAATGTGTAAAAGCACAGTCCCTCCTAAAATAAGAACTTAGTCGTTTATTTTAAAAAAGGATTTTTTTACAAAAAATTAGGTATTTAAGGAACCTTGAGGTCTGAAACCTTGTTAAATTTCAAATTATAATAACTTTTGAACCATTGGGTGATTTTTAAGCTTCCATTTACCATTGGAAAGGTATTTTAGATACCTATTCATATCGACACTTTGAAATGGAATATGAGCTAATATTCTATACCAAAAACTTCTCCAAAAATATGCCTCATTATTTACCTAAAAACACCTTGAACATATATGACCATGCACTTTGACATCAGTGACAACACTATTCTAACATTCCCCCCCTTTGGAATTAATGAAAACACCAAAAAAATCGCTACCAATGATTAAATCTCTAACAAATTAAATCAATATGGAACACGATCTAAGAATGAGCAAGGAAAATCCTTGTGAATGGTTTGTTTCAGCCCTGTCATCTTGGTTTATTCTCCCCTTGTGGTTCTAATAAGAACTCACACCTTTTGCCTCAAATTCCTTTTCTGTTTGTTGCTTATTATTTGTTGATTTCTCCCCCTTTATGAATAATTGTATGCAATGTTTGGACTTATGTATTCCCCTCTGGCATCAATGGTAAAGAAGAAAACTCTCCCCCTGAAACTATTCTCAATTTATTCATGTCAAGAGTGGCATGCCTCTATCATATGGTAATGAGTTTTAAATCCAGATACGTATTTAAATGTTACCAATCCCATGCACATTCACATAAACTAAGGATAGTCAAAATAATTTAGTCGCCATATGATAAACCAATACTCATTGTATTAGCAATTTCCATGGTCACTCATGTCATCCTAGAACCTTCCAATATCAATTCATATGGGACCATTTTATACACTCATCATTATGTGATGAAATTATATTCTTCATATTTAGAAGCCCTTGGCTATTACTTGTAGCCTCATGCACACATTTCAATCATTTTTCTCACTTCATATACCACACATACCCATGCATTTTCCAATACATTATCAAACATACAATTTTTACATGTGAGTGTATCATTCACCTATTTAAATATTTCCATTATGATGCTCACACATGCACATTTTATTTAAAATTTTACAAAAAAAAAAATCATTGGTAGCTTCTTACCTTGATCATATCTCAAGTGGAGTATCATGTAATTCATGCATCTAAAGGGAAAATAATTTCATCAAAATATAAATTTATCTTCAAGCAATTCTTATCGAGTTCCTTCAACTTTGTTGTTGCATGATAGGTTTGAATACTTGCATGGATTACATATTGTGTATAATTATATGATTCTTTAAAATCATCCTCTTGTCATTGTCATAAAGACATTTAATGGTTGAAGGAACTTCTATTACCTTAATTTCCACTTAAAATAAGTGGCCTTTAATATCAAATTAATTAGAACAATCTAAATTTTTTTCTTAATGCACAATATCATCCATACATTAACTTTATTAATCAATAAATCAAAATATTTTCTTATCTCTCCAATAAAGAAATAGAATTCAAGATAAGCATCCCTTCTTAATATTTCTCTTATTTGTCACTCAGTAATTTTCTAGTTATCCACATTGACATAGGCAAGCCCTCCTTCAGTAATTCTTCATTCAAATCTTCTCTCTAGTTCATCTTAGCAAAGGAATTTTACAAGTTCAATATTAACTTTAGCATATCAATTATATGAAATATTTTTTATTAATACATCTCATGATTTCTAAAAAGCTCTTATTTCTTTTAGCAACCCAGGGAACCCCCCTCTCACAATATTATGTATACCAATATCTCAAAATATATTATACCATTCGTATCTATTAAATTGATTACTATTTGAGGCATAATTGGCTTTTATTTAACCATATATTTCTTTTATATTTTATTATTTCCATGTCATCTTAATAAGCCTTTCCATAGTCCACCAATGGGACTGTCTTTTATGTAATCTCAATGTTATGAACCATACTTTTTTAAAATGATAAGAAGTTAATAGTTGAAATCCACTTCAAGGGGAAACCTATTTTTACATTGAACACAATGTATAATATAGTATTTGATCATAAGACTATTTCTACTTGGTATATATATAGAAGAAAATGGGTACGATTAAATTTTTTGGCCTACATAACAATATAAGAAAATTTTAATAGCTCAATATCTGGGGCTTGAAAAGGGGAATAGAGCTAACATAGGGCTCGACTAGGTCTTAACATTCCCTCTCCTTTAAAATAGTGTTGTCCTTAACACCTGAATAATTGTGGGTGTTTCTACATGAAAACATCATCTTCCCATTTCGCCTCTTCCACCAATTGGTTCCTCTAATTGATGAGGTACTACAGAATTTCTCAATTTAATAGTTATTTAATCCTTGTTTCTAGAAATATTTCTAGTTTTAGTATTATGTTTCATTCTTCATTAATCTCTAGAAAATAGTTTGGACTATAATCTTGTCACCAGTTACCTTCTTTAAGAAAGAAACATGGAAGATTGTCTCTTCATGAAGATCAAGGTAACTCCAATTAGTAATCCATGCTTCCAATCCTTTGCAATTCCTTACAGGGGCCATAATATCTTGTTGCTAATTTATTTTCCTCCTTTTGTTATTGAGGGACGTATATTTATCTGGTTGTAGTCTCATAAATACACAATCCCACACTTCAAATCCCCTTTCACTACAATGTTGATATGCTTGTTGTTTAATCCTTTCTTTCTAATAACCAAGTTATCCTTCAATAGTTTGAGAACCCATTATTTGTACCCTATATGGGCCTCCATTGATTGAGCCTTTACATTCCCTTTCAAATGTGATGGATGGAGAATGATATCCATAATTTTTTATAAATGGGGACATTTTTTATGAAGTATGGAAGGAAGTGTTAGTACCATTATTTTATAAAGGACACCACTTGATCTATTGTGTATATTTATTAGATGCAAAGAAACACAAACATACTTCTAAAAATTTATTCACAATATTAACATTCCCACTGGATTAAGATTGATAAGATTAGTTCTGAGTTAATTGAGTACCCAAACAATAAAATAAAAGAGCTCAAAATTTTCCAATGAAAACTAGATCTCTATCACTTACAATTACCTTTAGGATTCCAAATATCTTTTGGATTGTTTCCATGAATTCTTTTTTCATTGTATTTGTATTAAAAGGATGATAAATAGATCAAAAGTGGGCATACTTTTTCATTTTATCTACCACTACCATAATGACATTATTTCCATCATATTTGGGCTACCTTGTAAAAAAATCCATTGAAATGTCTTCCCAAAACTATTTTGGTTTGGATGATGTGTGTAGGAGCCTTAGGGTCTTGGTTGTCTTTCCTTATTCTATTAGCATGTAAAAAACTCAAGAACTTTTTTTTCGTATTTTATTTAATACATTCCCCAAAAAATTATTTCTAGAGGCGACGATATGTTTTCAAGAACCCTGAATGTCCTCTTACAGAACAAGTGTGTAAGTCCAAGATGATCTTTTGTTTGAGTTGAGAATTATTACATAAGTATAAGAAATCTTAATACCACAGCAAATCACAATTCTCCATAATTTTTCTTACTACATCGAGGTCCTCATGTTGTTGTTGAATATGTTGAATATCTTCTCATCTTGCTTCCATGCTATCCTTGTTGTAACATCCCCAACCCCCATACGGGAAATGCTACATATCTTGAACCAAAAACTCACCAATAAATCCACCAATATTCCTTGGGAAGCTCTTATTATTTCCAACATTAAACCATCTCCTACATTTAGGAAAATAGTCACCACTATTCACACGAAATCATATAATTTATGGGTTTTATGTATTATACCTTGGCCCATTGCTTGAACCCTTGTAATTCTATAACCTCGGTATTAACCCTAACTTTGATCCATTATATGTATAATTAATGAGTCATTAGTGAAATTATTTAGTCATTAATACTTACACAAAAATATAGTTTCATACAATAGCTTAGAGTCGCATGTAACAATTACAATTAGCTATAGACCCAATAATACATTCACATAATTATGCATAAAATATCATTTAACAACACATTAACAGTGTGCACAACATAATTAACAGTTAATTATTCACCTTTGGCACATAACACATTGGAATATATATTCATGGAACCAAACCCTAACTAAGGTTTTCAAAAACAATATGACACATAAACATAAATTAACACAACACAAAAATAGGAGCACTTATCTGCATAAAATATCTGATTGGCTATGGGATCTCCATGTTCCACCCAGCCATAGAATGTGTGGTTCATAATATCAACCATAGGTCATCCTCAAGAGGGGACTGCAACTCCATAGGCAACGGTTGTAAACCAAACAACCAAACCTTGTCCAAGGCACCAACTCTAGTAGCCATAGTCTCCAACCATGTGCTCACATTCCCCTAACCTGCACCCAAGTGGCATGGCCTGAGTCCCTCGGTGGTGCCCACCTTCTAAAGTGTATTATGACTAACCAGAGTAGTCTCTACCTATAGCTATAGGACCTCTTTTTCTCTCTAGTGTCCAAGTTCCATTAGCCAAAATCAAATAATCCCACAATCAGTACCAAAGTCCAAACTAGGACTCTGTTGGTAATTTTATAGACTGCATTTTGGCTTTAATGGTCATGGCTAACAGTCTAATGAAGTTTAATTGTGTAATGTTCCAATTAACAATCTAGGAGCGGATCTATTTCCCAATGAGAGGATTAACGGTATAATGGATCGTTGGGGACTAATGGACAAGTGACGTGGAGGGAGAGGATTGATTGGTCGAAAATGGATATGGCGCGGGAACAAACGGTTGTTAGTGGATGAAAACCAGAGGTGGATTTCAGGGGGAGGGGGGGGTAGGGGTGCGGGGGGTACCTCCCGGTTTCTGGTTTAAGGCGGAGGGGGTGCAAAGTGATATTGTGCTGCCACGTAGCAGAAAAGGGCGACCATTAATACCGGAGTTCAGACCTACCCCCGTTCTATCCAAAAGAAAATTTTGAGGGGGGGGGGGGGGGGGGTGCGAAGTTGATCTCCACCAAGTGGATCTCAAGAGAGCTCGAGATCTACGGAAGTCAAAACATACCAACGCTTTATCTCCGGTGATTAACCGCTTTTCGTTTAGCGACCTTATAATAAAATCATATGCGCATATATATATATATATATATATATATATATATATATATATATATATATATATATATATATATATATATGAACATCAAACCCTTTTTCAATGGTTTTAACGTACATAAATTAAAACTTTACATTTTCAAAATGTGGCGCATTTAAACAGCCAACCAATTTCATTTTAAACACTAAAGCATTAGAATTTTTTTTATTTCATGCTTCCCTAACATTTTTTTTTTTAACTCCTTTTTTTACAACAAACTACTCTATCATTTTTTCTAACATGGATGTAATAAAATATATTTTCCTAATAGTTTTTAATTTTTTTATTTTCATCCATGTTCTAACTTACGATTTAATTTTTTTATTTTTTAAACTACCATGCTAACTTATCAAAATCAAATTACGCTACAACAAATGGAAATTGGACGACGAGGATCGAATCGTACAATTGAATTTTTAAGATTAAATGAAAGAGATCACATCGCAAGGTAAATTATATAACTTTCGATGCAATGGAGGGCGAGTAGTGTTGACTATTAGATCTAGCCACAGATCAACTGTGGACGGCAAATCGCAAGTTCACACATCCTAGATTTTACCAGATAGCATTAAGAATTGGATGCGTAAGTTATATTTCTTGCGATGTGATGAGGAGAAGGGCCACGTGTCTACATACCGCATTAGTTCTTATCGCACATCGCATGATTTATGGGTTCACCATTATCGGTATAAGAGTTAAAATTGTGGGCAAGCAAAATGTGATAGGTTATAAAAGTTCCTATGTTGCGATGTGACATCGTCATCGCAACTTCGCATCAACGAGATTATATGTTTTTTGTTAACTTTATTTGTTAAGTTTGTTGATATGCGATGTGTCGTGATTGGTCATCATATTGTGGGACCGTAGAACCACAGTTCCACCTGTAGGTATGTTGTTTGGGATTATTTGCGCTTTCTTTAAAGTCTTGATAAAGTGGTTGTTGTTGATTGCATGCGTATGTGTGTTCAATAAAACTCCAAAAATTAATCCGCTATGAGTAAAGAGAGTTTATGTGCCCCTTACATGTACCACAATGAAATTCACGGCTCCTCCTTTAGACGTTCCCTTGCACCTCCCAATACAATTGCTACTAATAAAAATTAAAGAGAACATCTTGGAGAGTAAAAGATTGAGACATAAAAAGAAAAGCGCTATTGAAGTCAACGATAACGCGCGGTGTAGAAAAATATGACGAAGGAATCTTCGTGTGGATGTGTACTACAATTTCCATGGAAATCATTCTCGCTTTTATTAGAATGGAAGGAAGAGTCGTGGGAATGTATTTTTCTTTGAAACATTCGACCAATGACTCTGTGCACTGAGGGGTGACAATTTCAAAATGGTCAACAAGCGCACGGAATGAATTTGATGGAGCTTCAAACCCAATTTGTGTCTTCACATGGAAACCCATCACTGCACATCCATAACTCACTCCCATTCACTCATGTTAATTGGAATGCAGATTTTGAGGATTTATTAATTCATGGAATAAATTAAAACCTAACCCTAAATATTCCTAAAATTTAAGAATAACTTAAATTCTAACTCTACATAGTCAGCAAACTGGAACATTATATGCGAGATAACGTGTTCACATTAATTTCATTTTTCCTTTAAAATGACTGCTATGGCCTTCAATTGAGGGTCGTGCTCGTTTTCTCAGATTGCAATCTCTCTTCCATTAAAAAAAATCGGAATTCTTTTTTAGATAAACAGCTGCTGCAGTCGTCAATTGGAAATCATGCCCTTCACTATTACACTCACTCTTTTTATTCTAGAAAATCAACTCTGACACACGATCAATCCCCTCTTCAATTTCCCCCTGATTAACTGAATCTCGTGCTCGAATTGGAAGTACCATTCGCTCAAGTCATAATTCAATCGACGTACATATCTTTATCTCATGCTCCAACGTTTCGTGCTAGAAATCCCAGTCATATCTTGATTGGGAATACAAGAGAAATTCCGACTGCTACTTTTGGTGACTACATTCTCGTCTTCCAGTCATCTGTAAAGCTATGGAATGCTTCCAACAACCGTCCCTTTGCAAAACAGAGGCATTGGTCACCTGTTCTCATACGGGCAGTAGGGAAGCCACAACAGAAGTACTTGCACAACTATGGTGCCCAGCCACTTGATTTCTCTATCGAAAACAAGGTCGTCAACAAGCCTATTGCTCGGTTGCTCATTCCCATCGAGAACGAAACATTTGGGAGCCAGCTACATCCCATCCAGGAAATTCTCCTGCTCTCGCCCAAGGAGAACTGGCGACAGTATCAGGGATCATAAAACTAAGCAGGCCTTTTGGGAGATCAATTGCAGCCCATTCTAAGATGAGAAATCGTGAGATACGGTGAAATTGTGCAGGCAACCTACGATGCATTAGACTTTGAGCCCCATTCTAAATATTGTGGAAGCTGTCAATACATGCAACAGAAGATGTTGGAGAAGGTAAGGCTAGACAAGACGGGGTACAACATCACAAAGTATGGGATATTCACCTCCCTAAATGGTTCGGCCACTCATACTCAATCAATGACAATACATGGAGCAATGACTCCAACTGGATGGAATATGTTGCGATGAGCACATATGAGGAGGTGAAGTGTCTGGGGAGGCGAGATATCGTGGTGGCATGGAGGGGGACTTTGATGCAGCCCGAGTGGATGGAGGATTTTCAAGACATTCTCCATCCCCTCGGAGAGCCGCATGATATTTCATCAGTGAATGTGGAGTGAGAGTTTCTAAGCATGTATACCTTAAAGAACCAGGGTATAACAAGCTCAGCGCGTCGGAGCAGGAAATGAAGGAGCTCAGTCGCCTGGTGGATGTGTATACGTAGAAAGGCGAAGACATGAGTATCCATTAGTGGCCATGGCCTTGGGGGTGCCCTCGCTCTGCTCAGCGCCTATGAGGTCACAGCGAAGGGCCTCAATTCACACAAAGCCAACCCTGACAGGACCGTCCCTATGTCTGTCTTATCTTTCGGAGCTCCGAGAGTGGGAAATTGGGCTTTAAAAGAGAGATTGGAGGCGCTAGGGATTAAGGTTCTGTGCGTGGTGAGAAAAGAGGAAATTTTCCCCAAGATGCATGTGTTCATCTTCAACGAAGGGATGGAAAAGTTCGAGCAACTTATGAAGCTGTTGGTTGACAATTTCCCATGGACATACACTCACGTTGGAGTGGAACTCATGTTGGATCATCGACGTTCAACTTCTCTGAAAGAAAACTTCGACCCTGCGGAGTGTCACAACTTGGAGGGATATCTTCATTTGTTGGATGGGTTTCAGAGCTCGTCTACCCCATTCCTAGGGGATGCCAAACGTGACATGGCATTGGTGAACAAGACCTCCGAATTTCTGAGGTCGGAGTTAATGGTGCCGGGAAACTGGTATCAATCGGAGAACAAGGGACTCATCTGTAACTTAGATGGAATATGGGTGCAGGCTAAACGAGATCTCAAGGATGTCCCATCTCCTAACCACGTACTGCAAGAGACTCTGACTCTGGGTTTGGAGGTTCCTGCAATAGAAATGGGTGCAGATCAATGTGTGAAGGTTCAATCTTCTTGAGCGCCACATCAACATATATTTCCTCTGATCTAGCTGAATAAGTCAATTCTCATTTGGAACTTTGCCTGGCCTTTTTGAAAAATCTGTGGAAATAGTTACACTAAAATAGTTTGCATAAATATAGGTGTCTTTTTTTTATAATAAAACTAAAAGATCCTGTAATATTATTTATAGAAATTAATTTACATCGGAAAATGCCAATAGTATTTCCTCTGTTAGTAATCCTAAAGTATGCATTTTCGCTGTCAATGTAATCTAAAACGATGATTAGATCATTTATATACAAAATTTTCCTGATCACTGTTTTTTAAAACACTTTTAAGGATTTGATTATGTTTTATATATGTCCATAGTACCAGCTGATAAGTGTCAAGATAATAATGTTGTATGAAGGGCCCTGTAAGGATTCATAGTTTGTGAATGGGAGATATATAATCTGTCGGTTGTGATAGCACACAAGCAAAGAAATACATGTAAATTGCTTTGAAGAATTGATTTTATTACCTTGTTCTGAGAATTGTTCAAAGAGATTTGACGTGCCTTTGTCCATTCTAATTTGTTTTTAGACAATTAATTGGCCCTTTGATTCCTATGAATGTGATGAAAACAGAAATGAGAGAAATGGATGAAATTTGAACATAACAAAGTGTAGTTTCTTATTCGGAATCATCCAATCTATAAGAACTTTCGAATTTCTAGGTAATATTTTATTGCTTTGCAACTCAGATATTTAGAGCAAATAATTGTGCATATTTTTTTGATGTTGTTTCTATATTTCCACAGAAAAAAATGGACTGTGAATTGTTTATAAAATTTCGGCCTCCCATCCCTCCTTTTGATGTATATTGTTGTCACGCAACTCCATTAACCCCATCCCTCCTTTTGATGTGATGTATGTCGTCGTGCAGATCCATTACCCCAACTATTTTTAGTTTTAATTTAGCTAAACATATTTAAACGTACATATAAATATATAATTCTTTACCAATGTCCAACTACTTAAGTGGCTACCAACTAGTTCTATTAATGGTTAGAACTAGTTTAAGTGATTACAACTAAAATTAACTTAACCTAGAATCTTAAAATTTAGGAATCACTACATATAACTGAACTTCGTGCCTTTAACTTGAATTAAATGAGCTAGAATCCTATTTTTCAGGAATCAACACAAGCAAAGTGAACTTGAACTCATTAACTCGAATTATGTGTTGTTAACTGAGTGACAAAATCCATGTCACCTCAGCTAACTCCACCAAGTTGTGTGCTGATGTGGAATTTCAAATTTCCTCTATTTTAATTAAGGAAAAATCAAAATTGAGACTTTCTTGCTAAATTTTTAACAATTAGGTGCTTAACAATAATACATTGTGCATGCCAAGGTTTAAAAAGATTGAAAATTAAAAAAATTACAACTTTATTTTAAAATTATTATTATTATTAATTAAGCTATAGGCTTCGTCTATATTGGAATTGGACATAGGAATTTCAAATTTTCATAAATGAAAAACTGTTTGGATAGTACATATTTAATAAGATTAGAATATTCTTCATCTGCTGCACAATCAAATGGATTAAATTGATGATTTGAGAAATGAAAGGTCATATTTTTTAGTTTCAAATGCAAGAATAACAAGTTAAATTAAATTTTTTTTTTTTTTTACCACTTGTTAAGAAGTTGCTTCAACCCTCTTGTCTAGGAATTCCAATTTAACTCCTCATCGCAACACTACTATGTTATGTCATTATTTTAAGTTTAGTTTTAGGCATACATATTATTACTTGTATTTATATTCATGCAAAAAATATTGGAGTCGCTTCTTATTATTACGGTGTGGAAGAAAGATCTCATACATCTTACTCATTCTTGCCATATTCTTTTGATACCTACCAGGATACCTACATTGCAACAACTACAACTACAATTGAGCCTTAGAATGGAAGCACAATTGTGCAATATTCAGTTTAATAGTAAACTGTGTGTAATTTATCGGGCTATAATGAGTGAGTTGTTTTTTGTGAGTAGTAGGTTAATGCATAAGAGAATGGTACCCACAATTTTTTTCTAAGTATGATACATGAAAAATCATATATAAATTTGAGAAAAACTATGTCAACACTATTTTTTAAATAGTGTACCTTTAACGGATTAGGTTCTATATATTTATTAAATACAATATACATGACCAAAGATTCAGTTTATCTTAGAGTTACAACTTCGTAATGTAGAAATATCTAAATAGATTCAACTAATCTTGTAATGTACTAAAATAAAATATTGAATCAATTCTAAAAATTGCGGAAACCAATTACGATAGCACAATCACATGAACAAGAAAGAGAAAGAATTGTCAAGCGCACAACACATGATGTATCTAGGGAAATCCTTGGCTAAAAACCCAACAATATGTATATTGCATAAATTTAAGAAAATGAAACAATATAGTGCTATTTCCCTTACTGAGAAACCTCTTCACTATCTCTAACTGTCTCACTCTGATCCTAGCAAGTTTGGTCTAATACTTAACCAAAAACTTGCACCTGACTGACCCGCCTAACTTATGCATTCCTGAGGGAATTAAGCCCCTATTAGATATGAAATTTCCACTTATTTATTGTGAAATACATCCAGGTTGTCTTGATGACCTCATGCATGACCTGTACAATTTTCTGATAGTACAACTGATAGTCTACTTCCATTTAACTCCAATATCAAATGGGCCTTCCTTAGAAATGACATGAAACAACTATTTATAGTGAATTATTAGTTATCTAATTGATCACCGCATGTGAAAGAAATTAGATTTAATTCACCAGACCTATCACTAGCTAATCTCTCAGTTAGAACTAGTTAAACTGATTTTAACTCAAATAATTACAACTCAAAACTGCAACTGGACCCCCTAAAACTTGAGTGAATTCTACATGCCTCCAGTTTGACCCTCAACTTGAATTGACTGAACTAACTAAGTTTTCCTAACTTAGTTAACTCGTACAAGATGTCATGTGATGTCGAATTATGATTTACTTCTAATTTAATTAAGGGCAAATTAAACTAGAATCATTCTAAGTGCCTTTTTCAATATTTATTGTTGCCAATTTCATCACTTTGTCTCAACAAGAAAGAAATTCAACTCTATCCCAATCTTGTACCTTTGGAATGTTCTGCGTGCAATACTTATCTCTAGTGTTGTTGCTACTGCAACTTATTAAACTGGAAAGCAAACAAAATGAATCAGTATGATGCATTTGTCACCAAAGTCTCTGACTACTACTAGCTACTGCACTGTCTACTGAAAACTATATGATGTTGCTAAATCTGCATATGTGCCATCTCCACGGCTACCAACTCGACATCTGCGCTCCAGTATCTAACTTCTGCTAAGCTCTTCATCTGTAACTTTTCCATTTGACTGCATCAACCGTCATTGGTTCATCCTACTATTGTGTACTGTATACCCCCATAGCAAGGTATTGATCCATGAGATAAGACATCTCAATAAACCCTACCCAATTTTTTTCTTTCTTGGGACTATTACTTCACATCTACCCACCTATCTCCTAGAGGTACGGTTGCATGCACTCCCTCTACCCACTTGGCTTGAAATTTCCCCCTACTGGAGGTCTCTTCTGGAGTGGATGCCTCCACTTGGTCTCCTCTCTACTTCTCTAATTGTGCCTGCTACATAACTTTTTGAGGCTTCTTCTGAGGCTGCATGTTGAGAGGTAATTCATGCTCCTTCTCAACCACCAAGTCTCTAACTTTTGACTTGCTCCTTAAAGCTTTGCATGCATTTGGTACCTCAAGTGCATACACGTTCTTGACTCGCACAACAATCTGTTTCACCTGTCCCGTTGCAATGCGTTTAAGGAAACATTTCATTTTCTAAATATCATTTCATAGCCACACCACATCTATGAGTATGGGCACTTTGGAAAGTCAAATCCGCGCTCTAGCAATATCGTCGTCACAAAATTTTATGAAAAAAGAGTTCATTTTAAATCAACGATATCTCCCTCATCCAAACTCTCTTTCGACTGATGTTTTTTTTTTTTTTTTTGGTTATTTTTCGCAAGGAATCCAAGTATGCTATTTTTTTCCAAAATTTTTAGATATTCCATGCAAACTTGCCGCCCAAAAAAATCATGCTCTGAAACCATGCAAAAATATCTAAATAGATTCAACTGATCTTGTAATGTACTAAAACAAAATACTGAATCAATTCTACAAATTACGAAAACCAATTACGATCGCATAATCACATGAACAAGAAAGAGAAAGAATTATGAATCGCACAACACAAGATGTATATGGCAAAATCCTCAACTAAAAATTGTGCAATCTGTATATTTCATAAAGTCAAGAACATGAAGCAATAGAGTGTTATTTCCCTTCCCGAGAAAACTCTGCACTATATATGATTGTCTCACTCTTATCTTCACAAGTTTGGTCCAATACTTAATTGAAAACTTGCACCTGACTCACCATTCCGGCTTACACATTCTTGAGGGAATCGATCCTCTATGAAATAAGAAATTCCCACTAATTGATTGCGCAATACATCCAAGGCGTCCTGATGACCTCATGCATGAACTATACGATTTTATAATAGTACAATTGATAGTCTACTTCCCTTTATGATCCAGACCTTGAGGGGAGGCCCCTAAGATCTACAAATTGAAATGGATCCTGGGAGGAGGCCATCAAGATTTGAAAAATTGAAATTCAAAAAGAAAAGAGAGGAGTAGGCACAATAAACAAAACCACAAATAAAATTTTTATTAAAACTGAGAATAACTGTAAAAGCTGCATTATGGTGGACAAGTTCCTTTTACAAAATGCGGCTTGTTACTTATAGCCTTTTTTTGTTACAATACCATAGGTAAATTCCATGGGTGGGTAAATACGATGGGTGGATCTCACTTACAATACCATGGGTAAATACCATAGGTGAATGAATACTATGGGTGGATGCCACTTACAATAACATGGGTAAATTCCATGGGTAGATAAATACCATGGGTGGATGAATACCATGGGTCGATGCCATTTACAATACTAGGGGTAAATTCCATGGGTGGAAGGATAACATGGGTGGATGACTACCCTGGGTGGATGCCATTTTCCATTCGGATCATTCCTCCCTCCTTAAGAAGCAGTGGTCCCCATTGCTGAAGTTCCCTCCTAAGAAGCCTTTGTTGAATATGTGGAGCCACTGAAGAGAAGGGTTTTGTGTGGTTAACCCATAACCGTGATGAACAAAGATCCGAGGATAGAGATACCATGTAATGTTTATGACCAGTTGTGATATTGATAGTGTGCGGCTTAGCAAAATGACATTGATGAAGTGTGGGTTTGTGAATGACCCATAACCATGACAAATGAAAATTCAAGGATAAAGATACCCTGTAGTGCTTATGACCAACTGTGATGCTAACAGTGTGTGGCCTAGAAAATGAAATTCGATGAAGTGTGGGTTTGTGGATGACCCAGAACCATGAAAATCGAATATTCAAGGATAGATATACCCTATAATGCTTATAACCAACTGTGATACTAACAATGTGCGGCCTAGAAAATAGACTTTGATGGACCCATAACTGTGATGTTGATTGTTGATGAAGTAGCAGGTGCCTACATAGCCTGGGGTGGGAGGTCACGTCTCCAAATAACCCAAGCGGAACACTGCTATGTTGAAACTGATGAATGTGAAGTAGGTGCCTACTAAAGCGGGGTGGGAGGGCGTGTCTCCAAAGGGAACCTGCTTTGAATATTGCTCTAGATTTGAAATGGGCACAACTAGGTCAATATAACTCGGAATATTTATTATAACCTATTTTTTGAAATAGAATCATCATTATACATCTTTCCATGTGTTTGAAATCGCTATCTGGAGACTCTAGACTCTTAAATTTGCGTTGGAACTGTCCCGTCGTCACAAAATTTCTGAAAAAATAGTTGATTTTAAATCAGCGATAACTCCCTCGTCGGGACTCTGAATCGACTGATTTGTTGTTTTGAAATTAGGTGATTTTTCAAGGGGAGCTCAGATCTATAACCATTTCTCTAAAATTTCAAATTGAAAACTGCAAAAAATGATAGAAGAGTCGTTGTCCATGAATTGTCATCTGAAAAATTTCTACAACATTGATGATTTTGAGTTAGTGATATCTCCCTCATTCGGACTCCGATTCCACTGATTTTGTTTTAAAATTGGATATTTTTTCGCAAGGAATCCAGATCTACTATTTGTTTCCAATAATTTTGCACCAATATTTTCGGATCTGCTCTACAAACTCATTGCCCATAACATTCATGCAAAAAATGAAAAAAAAAAAGAATTCTTCTCGCTTTGTTCAAGAAAGTGCTCCGTGGAGGTCTTGAAACTTGCATGGAGTTTTCTCAATATGGCTAAAAAGTTGAAAGTAAAATATGCTTCAAACCCTTATTCCCATGGATTCATAACTTGAATCTAGTACCACTAATCCAGATCTTGGGGAGAGGCCCCCAAGATCTAAAAAATTGAAATGGATCTGACAAGGTCTGCAAAAGTAGAATTCGAGAAAAAGGAGAGAACAATCAGTAAATAAAACCACAAAGAAATATTTTTATTAAAGTAGAGAATAACTCTGGAAGCTACATAATTGTGGTCCTTTTATAAAATGCGACTTGTTACTTATAGCCTTTTTTTGTTACAATACCACAGGTAAATTCCATGGATGGATAAATACCATGGGTGGATCTCACTTACAATACCATGGGTGGATGCCACTTGCAATACCATGGGTAAATTCCATGGGTGGATGAATACCATAAGTGGATGCCATTTTCCATTAGGATCACTTTAACTCCAATTTCAAGTGGGTCTTACTTAGAAATGACATGCAACAACTATTTATAGAGAATTATCGGTTATCTGATTAATCATTTCATATGAAATAAATCATATTTAATTCACTGGGCCTATCACTAGCTCAACTCTCAGTTAGAACTAGTTAAACTGATTTTAACTCAAATAATTAATTTAAACAATTACAACTCAAAGTAAACTGCAACTGGACTCCCAAAAACTTAGAGTGAACTCTACAGGCCTCTAGTTTGACCCTCAAATTGAATTGAATAACCCAACTAAGTCTTCTTGACTTAGTTAACTCGTACAAGTTGTCATGTGATGTTTACTTCTAACTTAATTAAGGAAAAATTAAACTAGAATCCTTTAGGGTGACATTTTCAATATTTCTTGTTGCTAGTTTCAACACTTAATAGATAATTCATGTTTCTTCCAATGGGCATGTCTATAAGGTAATTTATATTTCTTCCAATGGGCATGTTTACAATGGAAATATTTTTCTCTTTAACTAATAATTGTTTTGTGCATTATATGTTATTAATCATTAAATCCATTCTAATTAGATAGAGAATCAAAACCATATAGATATCGCATGAGGCTCCAAAGCCACATGAAAAAGATTTGAAAATTTGAAAGATTATGATTTATCTAGTAGTTGTTAGGGCTGGAGTTTTGGTTGCATAACATTCTTAGGATTTGAGCTTATATCTCTTCGTGGATTTACCTATATGCCTATATGTGTATATCAACCACATTTATTAATGTGGATGTGGTATATATGAATTAAACATGTAGACATTTAAAAAAACATGTAAATATTGTAAATGTTTTTTGTTACAATAGCATGGCTTACCAATACTACATGCCCAAAAAATCATACCTCAATTGATATGCTATTCTTAAAATAAATCTCAATTTCTTATGAGTGACTATTATTAACAATATTCTAAAATATTTTATGCAAGTTGAATTTCTAATTTTCACAAAATAATTATTGATAATTAAATAAAATTATTAAAAAAATTATTTTGAAATAAATATACTATTAGACGTAATCATCCATCTAATTATTAAATTTTATTTAAAAATAAAAGAAAATAAATTTTATATTTAAATATAATAAAAATAAATTAAAAAATTAATATTATAGCAAGTGAAAATTCATCTAGTTTAAAAATTGAGCCTTCGTAAAAATAAAACTTAATACCATATAATAATAAAAATTAATATGAAGAGAACGTTTTGAAGAGCACAAGGAGAGACAGACAAGGAAAAGCGGTATGGAAATAGATTAAAAATTTGATATTATACCAATTAAAAAATCATCTTCTAATTTAAAAATGGAGCCTGCGTAAAAATAAAACTTAATTGCCTATAATAATAATAAAAATTAATATGAAGATAAAACTTAATAGCCTATAAATTAATATGAAGAGAACATTTTGGAGGATTTAAGGAGGGAGACACAAGGAAAAGAGCCATAGAAGTCAACGATAACGCGCTGTGTGGAAAAATAGGACGAGAGAATCTTCGTGTGGCTGTGTACTGCAATTTCCATGAAAATCTGATTATGGTTGTTTGGGTTGAAGTCATTGATAGGGAGACGAGAGAATCTTTGTGTGGCATGCTACCTCATTCTCGCTTTTATTAGAGTCGTGGGAGTGGGAATGTCTTTTTCTTTGAAACATTCAACCGATGACTGCGTACACTGACGCGTCACAATTTCAAAACGGTCAAGAAACTAAATTCGTGTCTTCACATGGAAACGCTTCACTGCATATCCATAAGTCATTCCCATTCACTCATGTTTATTTGAATGCAGATTTTAAGGAGTTATTAACTCATATTAATATATGGGTTAAATTAATAGTTTAACTTGTTTTATGAGTTAAATTTCAAAATAGTTTAAAATTACAATTAAATTTATTATACATAATTTAAATTTACAATTAAATTCTAAAATGTATAGTTCAAGATTATATTTATTTATCAAATTCCAAAATATTTTTAAAATTTACATTCAAATTTACAAATATTTTTAAAATTTACCAATACCGAAAAACCTAGCCATACATAATACCCTAAAACCTAGCCATACATAATAGTCAGCTACTTGGAATCTTGAAGATTACGCGGAACATTATACGAGATAACGCGTCCATATTAATTTCATTTTTTCTTTAAAACGGCTGCTTTGGCCGTCAATTGGGGCTGCAATTGAGTTAGTCAATTTATGTTATGTTATATAGAGTTGGTCTCGTTGTATCACGTTTCGATGGGTCTATCTTAACATTTAACACTTTATTTTGATTTCAACTGCTATAATTTCTAAAGTTAGTTTTGGGAAGTTTAAAAAAAATGTGTATATAGTTTTATTTTTAAATTAAAAGCATTATATATATATATATATATATATATATATATATATATATATATAATTTTTTTCATATTGAATAATAGACTGGTTTTGAAGGGTTTTACATTTGTTTATTGAGCTGTATTGTCTTGATGGATTCTCAAAATTGTTGTCATATTTAGCCCTTTTACAAAAATTATGAAACATAATAAAAAATAGGAAATTTTTTTTTCCTAATTTCATCATTTGAGGATTAAATCGAGCTTTGAAGGATTTCTGAAACAAACATATAAAAACTCTTTCTGATTCATCACAAACAACTCATAAATTTTTTTGTTCAAACATGTATAACTTCTTCTGCAGTAGAGGAAGCATCCACAATCGTCATGCGGCCAGGGAGAAGAGTCAGAGCTTGTTTTGATAAAGCGCCAGCCTCTGAATTCAGCTCTCTGTAAACATGTTTGAAATATTGGGGATTGAACTTTGGGAAGAAACTTTGAATGGAACGTAAGACCGCCTATAGGTGGGGGGCCAGGATCTGAGAGCGCTGAAGAGCCCAGTCCACAACCACCTTCAAATCGCCAAAGCACTGTAAATTTGTTATACCTTTGCTGATTGTCACATATAACACTGCCCATAGCGCTGCCAATTCGGCCTTATTTTTGGATCCATGACCGAGTGCAAACTTGATCAAAAATTTATTTTCCCGACTGAGATGAAGGGTGCCTCCTTCACCAGCGAGCGGGGGAGACCCTTGGCTGGCTTCGCCCAAAAAATCCCAAGGCACGTCATGGTTTATACTTGGGAGATGTATTATCCGAAAGTTGTGTGCTTTGGGTGGACTCTTCTGTTCGATTGTCCACTGTACAATTAAGCCCGAAGTCATTTCCTCCGGAATGGTTTTTTCATGAAAAATTGCCAAGTTTCTTGCCCACCAAATGCCATAAGTGAAGAAGGAAGGGAAAGCTGCAAAGGAGCTTACCCCGAGATCGCTCCACCATCATTTCATTCGAGTGAGAATACAATCTTCCACTTCACGTTGAGTTGTTGTGAATGAGGAAACCAACTTGTTCCATATCGACTCTGCATAAGAACATAAAAGGAATAGGTGAGGTTGGGTTTCACCATCTATTCCGCAAAGAGAACATTGACTTGGTCCTTCCCAGCCACGACGTTGAAGATTCTCCCAAGTTAGGAGTCTATTGTTAAGAACCAGCCATAACACAATTTTAGCCTTTAAATGACCAGGAGCTTCCCATAATTGTTTCCACCATTCCTCTTTTTCCACTGAAATAGATTCTTCCATAAATGATTTATATCCTTTACTTGTTATGTAGGAACCAGAAGTTGTGTTTTTTGTCCAAACCAAAGAGTCTTCAGTCTCTTGGTCCAGATGAATGAAATTATTTACAAGAAGGAGCACAAAATATGACCATTCCTGTGATTCCACCTCATTTATCCCCAGAGAAACTGCCGATTTCTAGCCAGAAGTTCCCCATACCTATGGGCAGTAAGATGTTGCATCCGTAACAGTGTGAATACGGTTTATTCACAAATTATTCTGAAGCCCCTCAGAAAGTTTGTAATCTTCACCTACCCCAACCCAAGGATCCTGTCCTATTCTAACTTGTGTGCCATTTCCAATATTCCAAGCAGTCTAGTTTCCAATCAAAGGGAATGATTGAACGAGTGCCTTCAAACCGATTGAACCATTTTTGTGAGATTTTTTTTGAGATTGGAACCACGTCGAGATAGTACATCCCGACAAGTATTTTGCACAAATGATCCGTCCCCACAAAGAGCCCGGATTCTCAGCAAGCCTCCATAAGGATTTTACAGCTAAAGATAAACAAAATATAGGAATATTTTTAATTCCCCAGCCTCCCAGATCCTTTGGAAGAGTTAGGGTTGACCACTTAGATAGTGGTATTCCTTCATTCTTTTTATTGGCTGTCCAAAGAAAAGAGAAACATTTTTTTTCGGATTTTGTGTAGAATTCCTTTCGGGATAGCAACAATAATGGCCCAGTATACTGGAATACTCTGAAGAATGGATTTTAGAAGCACTAGACGACCTCCTCTGGATAGGCACCAGTTTGTCCAATGCATAATTATTTTTTCAATCTTTTGATATAGCCAAAGCCAGTCCCCGAAAACATAAGAATTTGGTTTTAGTGTAAAGCCTAAATATTTGAAACCAGATGCCTAATCAGAATGGGGAAAGGGAAAGGAAGATCTGAGATCTGTTAACAAAACCTCCGAAGTGATGTTATGGACCAAACACGATTTGTCAATGTTTATCTACATTCCCGTTGCATGTTGATAGAGATCAAGAATATTTTTTAAGAGCCACTGAAGAGAAGGGTTTTGTGTGGTTAACCCATAGCCGTAATGAATGAAGATTCGAGGATAGAGATACCCTGTAATGTTTATGTCCAACTATGATATTGATAGTGTGCGGCCTAGCAAATGGACATTGATGAAGTGTGGGTTTGTGGATGACTCATAACCATGAAAAACGAAAATTCGAGGATAAAGATACCTTGTAATGCTTATGACCAATTGTGATGCTAACAATGTGTGTCTTAGCAAATGAACTTGGATGAAGTGTGGGTTTGTGGATGACCCAGAACCATGAAAAACGAAGATCCATGGATAGAGATACCCTGTAGTGCTTGTGACCAACTGTGATACTGACAATGTGCGGCTTAGCAAATAGAATTTGATGGACCCATAACTGTGATGATGATTTTTGATGAATTAGTAGGTGCCTACATAGCTTTGGGTGTGAGGGCACGTCCCCAAATAGCCCAAGCCAAACGCTGCTATGCTGAAACTGATGAATGTGAAGTAGGTGTCTACTAAAGCGGGGTGGAAGGGCATGTCCCAAAGGGAACCCGCTTCAAATGTTGTTCCAGATTTGAAATGGGCACAAATCGGTTAATATAACTCAGAATATTATTATAACTTGTTTTTTGAAATAGAATCATCATTCTACATCTTTCTATGTGTTTGAAATCGCTATCTGGAGACTCTAGACTCTTAAATTTGTGTTAGAATTGTCCCATCGTCACAAAATTTCTGAAAAAATAGCTGATTTTAAATCAGCGATAACTCTCTCGTTCGAACTCTGAATCAACCGATTTGTGGTTTTGAAATCGGGTGATTTTTCAAGGGGAGCTCAAATCTATAACCATTTCTCTGAAATTTCACATTGAAAACTGCAAAAAAAATGACAGGAAAGCTGTTGTCCGTGAAGTTCTTATGAGTGACTATTATTAACAATATTCTAAAATATTTTATGCAAGTTGAATTTCAAATTTTCACCAAATAATTATTGATAATTAAATAAAATTATAAAAAGATTTATTTTGAAATAAATATATTATAGACTTAATCATCCATCTAATTATTAAATTTTATTTAAAAAATAAAATAAAATAAATTTTATATTTAAATATAATAAAAATAAATTAAAAAATTAATATCATAGGAAGTAAAAATTCATCTAGTTTAAAATCGAGCCTTCGTAGAAATAAAACTTAATAGCTTATAATAATAAAAATTAATATGAAAAAAATGTTTTGGAGAGCAGAAGGAGAGACACACAAGGAAAAGTGGTATAGAAATAGATAAAAAAATTGATATTATACCAATTAAAAAATCATCATCTAATTTAAAAATGGAGCCTGCGTAAAAATAAAACTTAATTGCCTATGATAATAATAAAAATTAATATTAAGATAAAACTTAATTGCCTATAATAATAATAAAAATTAATATGAAGAGAACATTTTGGAGGATTTAAGGAGGGAGACACAAGGAAAAGAGTTGTGTACAAAATTGGACGAGAGAATCTTCGTGTGGCTGTGTACTGCAATTTCCATGAAAAACTGATTATGGTTGTTTGGGTTGAAGTCATTAATAACGAGCGGTGCAAAAAAATAGATGAGAGAATCTTTGTGTGGCTTTGTACTGCAATTTCCATGGACATAGAAAATCTGGAGCATGCTCCCTCATTCTCGCTTTTATTAGAGTCGTGGGAATGTCTTTTTCTTTGAAACATTCAACCAATGACTGTGTACACTGATGGGTCACAATTTCAAAACGGTCAAGAAGCCCAAGAAACGAATTTGATGGAGCTTCAAACTAAATTAACTAAATTCGTGTCTTCACATGGAAACCCATCACTTCATATCCATTACAATCAAATTTACAAATATTCTCAAAAATTACTAATACCAGAAAACCTAGCTATACATAATACCCTAAAAACTAGCCAGACATAATAGTCAACTACCTAGAATCCTAAAGATTACGCGGAACATTATATATTAATTTCATTTTTCCTTTAAAATGGTTGCTTCGGCCTTCAATTGGGGGTCGTGCTCATTCTCTCACATTGCAATCTCTTTTCAATAAAAGAAAAAATAAAATCGGAACTCTTGCAATTTTTTGATATAAATAGCTGCTTCAGCCGTCAGTTGGAAAGAGTGCTCCTTCTTCAAGATTGCAGTCTTTCTGTTTATTCATTTTTTGATATGAGAGTTACCCAGTTGAGATTGCAGTTCAATAGAAGTGTATTATCAGTGGTATAATCATCAAAATTGTACAAGTGATGCATGCAGTCAGAGGAAGGCCTATGATGGATTGTACATTATTGGATGGGGATTTCCCTAATTAATAAGGGGCTAATTTCCAAGGAAAAAACACAAGGAAATAGGGACTTGGGAAATCCAAAATTTGGTTAAGTATTGGCCTAGGCTCGTCTCAAAAGAAATGAGACAGATATAGATAGTGCAAAGGTTGCTCGGGCATGAGAAAAGCATTGTAATCTTCTCAGAATTTCTGACTAATGCAATATAAAAATAGTAGGGTTTTTAGCTGTGGTTTTCCCCATGAAATAATTATTTAATGTGTTGATTAAATTATTTCTCTTGTATGCTTCATGTTTTCACGACCGTTTAAATTGGTTTAAACAATTGGTAGAGTATATTCAAGTCTATTATTTTAGCAAATTACAATTAACAGTTTGAATCTACAAGGAATTTCTACAAGTTACATGTGTGCAGACTCGAGAGAGAATTGTACGATATCAAACTAGTGCCCCAAGAATGGTACACTCAGATCTATAGTTATCTCAATGGATTGGGCTTCATCAAAAGTGAAGTAGATGCGAACCTCTATCACATTGTGGTAGATGGTAAGTTGCTTATTCATATTTTGTATGTTGATGATTTAATATTTACAAGTGATGAGTAGCTAATCTACTCTTGGAAAGAGGATATTGCAAGGGAATTTGAGATGAAATACATGAGCTTAATGCATTACTTCCTCGAGCTGGAAGTATGGCAAGGTGATGGTGAATTGTTTGTGTCTCAAGGGAAGCATGTCTTTGAAATACTTTAGATATTTCACATGGATAATTGTGAGCCCATGGACACATCTCAAGCTACAAACTTGAGGAAGAAGAATGCCACTTCAGGTGAAGAGGTTGATGCTACCATTTACAGGAAGCTTGTGGGATCTTTGATGTATCTTGTGAACATAAGACTAGACATGTGCTATGTAGTAAACGAGCTCAGTCAAGCTATGGTGATTCCTACCAATTTTTATTGGAAGGAAACAAAACATGTGTTATGATACCTTAGAGGAAATACTTAGTATGGATTATGGTAAATGAGGATACATGGAGTGAAGCTCCAAGGCTTCACCGATGCATATTGGGCAGGGAGTCCATCAGATAGGAAAATTACTTCAGATGCTATCTTCAATGTTGGGTCCATAATTATTTCCTAGTACAATAGGAAGTAGAGGTATGTGGCGCTCTACTCGGTAGACGTTGAATGCATGGATGCAAGCCAAGCAACATGTGAGGCCATATGGATGAGGAAAATACTTGTGGGGATTTTCAGTTGGTAGATGGATCCTATAGTGATATATTGTGACAATCAAAATTGCATTAAGCTCTCTGACAGGTTCAAACACATTGATATCCAATATCATCATTTGTGGACTTGTGAGTAGAGGAGAATTATGTTGCTACAATACATTCCAACTGAGGAGAAAAATGTTGACATCTTGAAAAAGGAATTTTCAAGAGGTAAATCTGAGTTCCATAGGTGCAAGATAGGGATGGTGAAAAATTCCTTTCTTGCTAAGAGGGAGTGTTAAAAAAATGTAGCAAGAAAAGCTCAATTTGACTTTAGCCTTAGTCAAATTGATTAAATCAAATTTCCACATTAGAAGGACAAATTGGAGGCCGTTAAATAGGGTGACATGGCACTTTTCACTCAGTTAACTCAGTAAATTCGAGTTATATGCTTGGAATTCATACATGTATGTGTTGATTACTAAATTTTAGCAATCTGATTCAGTTATTTTCAGTTGCACTCAGTTAACTAACCTTAAACAATTAATAGAGTCATTTGAAGGTAAATTGTGCGGTGGGATATAAGTCTAACTCAGAGATCTGTTAGTTAACTAATCTATCAACCCAAAATAGCTTATGCATGCATGGAATTCAAATTCCTTAGTTGGAGTGGAGGAATTAAGGATAATGTAAAATTATTTATATACTAATGGAGTGTACAAAATTTTGCATGTAGGAAGTTGATCAATCCTTGGTAATTACACAAGGAAATAGGGGATTCCCTATTGTTTAGGAGCTTGAATTAGATCAAATTTGTGCAAGGAAATAAGAGTTTGGAGGAGGCAAATATTGGCTATGTTGGCCAGAGTTTCTCATTGAGAAGAGAGGACAATTATTCTTTTGTAGGTTGAGCTTGGAGATGGAGCTAGAAATTGTAATAATTTCTCTATTCAACTGATTAATGTAAAGAGGCTTGGGGGTTTTTCCCAGTTGGTTTCCCCTTGAAATAATTGTGTACTCGTGGTTTTTCTTGAAACCACTAAAGCGGGGAAATTTCGAGCCAGATGGGAAAAGGGAGTACATGCAGCTATACCTCTAGGTGTGAGGTGCGGCGATGTGCAGAATTAATCGCAAGAAGAAATTTGGGCAGGGTCCTAGAGATGATGCATCTCATGGATCGAACCTGGCTATGAGGAGCCCACAAGGAAGCGGTAGCAGGATCAATTAAATTGATGCAGTCAGATGTCAGGAGAACAAAAATCAGAGTGACAAGTGTAAGATACTGGAGCGCAAATCAGAGTAGGCAGTAGTGCAGAGTGCATGGATGTGGATGTCAACATCGTAGAGAATCCAGTAGACATGTGCAATAGGTAACAACAGTGAGAAGACTCTGATGATAGATGCATTATAATGATTCAGTTGTTTGGATGCTCTTCCATTTCATAAGTGTTCCATGCAAAGGTTGCATGTGCAAGAAACACTAGAGAAGTGTTGCATGCAAGATTTTCATGTGCGAGAAACACTAGAGAGGTGTTTCATGTCGCATGCAAGGACATCCCTTTCTTGTTGAGAGGGAGTGTTGAAGTTTGCAACAAGAAACAGTGAAATTGGCATCCAGAAACAACTTGATAGTACCTACACTAGTGTGGGACCACATGTCGTGTAGTGATGGGTCCTAGTGATACATTAGTGTGAAATTCAATTTCTTTAATAAATTGCATATGTGTCAAATTTAATTATCCCTTAATTAATTTGGACAATAAATTGTAATATATAGTTAACTGAGTGTGATAAAATTAGTTAGCTCATGAATTTTGAGTTGAGAGTAGTTGGTGAGGCATGCAAAGTAATTCTATGTGTTTTAGATTTCAAGTTGCAGTTCAGTGCATGATTTTAATGCATGAGTAATCAATTAACTCAGTTAGGTGAGTTAAAGTCAGTTGAACTAATGTAACTGTTTGTTGCACTAGTGAGAGATCAAGTGAATTAAATCACACTTATTTCAAAATTAGTGATCTGCCATGTAATTGATGGTTTACTATTATTAGCTAAATTAATGTCAATTCCAGTGAAGACCAAGTTGATAAGGTTAAGGGGAAGTTAACTATCACTTGTGATATTAGAAGAATGCCCATATGCAATTAAAAAACCACAGGATGCCCATGATACTCAACGCAGTTGAGGAAGGCCAAAATTCCTAAATAATAGGGATTGCATTCATTAGGAATTGCATGAGCAAGGCAGGCTGAAGATAGGCTGAGAATTTGCTAAGTGTTGGCCTGATTTTGTCTGGATCAGTGTGAGACGATAGATAGATTGCATGAGACTCTTGTGAGAGGAGTGAATTATAATTGTTTCATGATTCCGTGTGGAATATACAATATATGATAGAGTGGTTTTGAGCTGTAAGCTTTCCTTGGGAAATTATCCGTGTTGTGGTTTGATTTGATTCTTTCTTTGCTACATGTGTGTAACTTCCACAATTGATTTGTAGAAGTGTTTCAGTATCTAGATTTAGTTCATTGTTAGATCGGATTGAATCCAATGATATACATATGTTTGCATAATTTATACACATTTTCAATCCATGCATGAAATCTTTTGAAAGTTTCAAAAGCTTCAAATTTAGTTTTCAACAAATATACCCTTGACACATCTTGGTTTAGTCATCAATAAAAGTCATCATATATTTATTTTCATTTGCAGAAGGAACAAACATAGGGCCACATAAATAAAAATGAGTCAGTGAAAGATTTATACATGATCTGGAATCAAAACCATGAAATGGTTGTTTGCTATGTTTTCCTAGGATGCAAACATCACATTGATTCAATTTCCTCGGAATGGTTGGCAAATTAGAAACATAATTTATTTTCAGTAAACAAATAATGTCACAATTCAAATGTCCAAATATTTCATGCTATAAAAGACTAGATGTAAATGTACCTTCATTGTACTAGGAGCTGTATGCATAGTTTTGTGCATGAACATATGTCCCTTGCAGTTTTGACAATGTTTCTTTCTCTATTCCCTTCATGAGAACTATGTCGTCTAAAGCTTTTTTCACCTCAAATTTTCCATCAAACGTTCAAATGGAGTGCCCTTGTTGGTGAATGTGAACAAGGGACAACAAGTTTCTTTGCAAATTTGAGAGGTAGAGAACATCATGCATAAGGAAATTAAGGAGTCTAAGCAATTTGAGCTTGATGGTGGCAAGTCCAGATATCTTGAGTCTTGACTTGTATACAAAGTATACAATTCCATCTACATTGTAACTGAAGTCTTCAAAAAAATATTTCCAGTCCAGGAATAAATCTCTCATACATATTACTCATTTTTGTTGCCAGATTCTTCCAATACCTACTAGGATACCTACATTGCAACATCTAAAACTACAATTGAGCCTTAGAACATAGTCAAAATTGTGAAATTTTCAGTTTAATAATAGATTGTGTGTAATTTATCGGGCTATCATGAATGAGTTGTCGTTTGTGAGTAGTAGATTAATGCACAAGAGAATGGTACTGATCATTTCTTTACAAGTCTAATGCATGAAAAATCATATATAAATTTGAGAAAAACTGTGCCGACGCTATTTTTTAAATAGTGTACATTTAAAAAATTGGGTTCTATATATTTCTTACATAAAATATACATGGCCAACGATTTAGTTTATCTTAGAGTTACAACTTTGTAATAGGTAATTTATGTTTCTTCCAATGGGCATGTCTATAATGTAACTTATATTTCTTCTAATAGGCATGTTTTAAATGGAAAGAATAGGTAATTTATGTTTCTTTTAATGGGCATGTCTATAATGTAATTTATATTTCTTCTACTGGTCATGTTTTAAATGGAAAGAATTTTCTGCATTAAGATGTGTACATGTTATTTTTTTTTCTCGTTTAGACTAATCCTAATCTTTCCATTTTTTCTCCTCCCATCCCACCCACGGGTTTCGAACCGGTGACCTTACAGAACGGAGTGCCTTAACAGTGCACCCCATCACCGACTGTTCTACACCACGTGGGCTGATGTGTACATGTTATTAATCATTAGACACATTCTAATTAGATAGAGATGAAAACCATATAGAGAGCACAAATTAACCATATAGAGATCACATGAGGTTCAAAAGCCAAAAGCTAAATATTTGAAAATTTGAAAGATTATGGTTTAGTTAGTAGTTCTTAGGGTTAGGGTTTTAGTTGTATAACATTCTTAGGATTTGAGTTTATATTTATTGGTGAAATATTTACCTATATGTCTATCTGCCTATATCAACCACATTTTTTATGTGATTGCAGTAGCTGTAAAAAAGAATTAAAATATGTATTAAATATGTACACATTTAAAAAAACATGTAAATATATTATATGAATTAGAAATGTACACATTTAAAAAAAAACATGTAAATGTATTCTTAACTTTGGAGATTCACCCCATCTAATCTTGGAGATTTTTAATTTGTAAATAAGTTTAGTTACAATAGCATGACTTATCAATATTACAGGCCTAAAAAACCATAATTCCTTTTATATGCCAATTATTTATATGTTGTTTTTCTTAATGAATCAATTTAATTAAAAATGCTACTCTTAAAATAAATCTCGATCTTTTATAAGTGACTATTATTAACAATATTCTAAAACATTCTATGTAAATTAAATTTTGACCATTCACCTAATAATTATTGATAATTAAATAAAATTATAAAATTTTATTTTAAAATAAATATATTATATATTTATATAAATAAATATATAAATCTAAAAATGTTAATAGTCATCAATTTAATTATTAAATTTTATTTTAATAAATAATAATTTCGTATTTAAATATAATAAAAAGAGTTTAAAAATTTGATGTTATACTAACTAGAAATTCGTCATCTAATTAAAATTGAGCATTCATAAAAATAAAACTCAATTGAGTTGGGTTAGCTCATTATCAATTTGAGTGAGTAAGAAAAAGATTGAATTGCACAAGGCAAAAAACAAGGAAGTTGGTGGTCCTATAGACTATTTTTAGTCTCTTGGACATTAAAATATCATTCATTCTATAATAATCAAAATTAATATGAAAAAAAACATTTTAGAGAGAAAAAGGAAAGACACAAAAAGGAAAGCGCTATAAAAATCAACGATAACGCGTTAGAGAATCTTCGTGTAGCATTCTCGCTATTATTAGAAAGGTAAGAAGAGTCGTGGGAATGTCTTTTTCTTTGAAACATTCGACCGATGACTGCATGCACTCAGGGTTGACAATTTCAAAATGGTCAAGAAGCGCACGAAACGAATTTGATGGAGCTTCAAACTCATTTCGTGTCTTCACATGGAAACCCACCACTAAATATCCATAAGTCACTCCCATTCACTCATGTTAATTGGAATGCAGATTTTAAGGATTTATTAACATGAGTTAATTGGAATGCAAATTTTAAGGATTTATTAACCCATGTTAATATTGGTAGGTGATTTTAATTGCATTGCAAATTTTAAGAATTTATTAACTCATGTTAATATATGGTAGTTTAGATTGTAGATTTTAAAAGTTTTGCAATTGTAAAATTAATAGTTTAATTTATTTTATGGGTTAAATTTCGAAATAGTTTAAAATTACAATTAAATTTATTATATATAGTTTAAATTTACAATTAAATTTTAAAATTTAAAATATATAGTTTAATATTATATTTATTTATCAAATTCTAAAATATTTTTAAAATTTACAATCAAATTTATAAATATTCTTAAAATTTACAAATATCAAAAAACCTAGCCATACATAATACCCTAAAACCTAGCCATACATAATAGTTAGCTACATGGAATCCTGAGATTACGACGGAACATTATATGCGAGATAACGTGTGTTGGTGTCCCATGTTTTGATAGTTTGGAAAATCAAAAGACAAGGCAACATCAGAACTAATCTTTAGAGTTACAAGATCTAGTCCTCCTGTTCTCAGAGACGGATCTCTCAAAAGTTTGTTTGCAAAGATTTATCTTGTGTGCTTTGAGTATTGGTTTTAGACTAGTTATTAAGTGCAGGTGTTTGTTTGTTTGTTTGTTTGGTTGGAATGATACAGCAGAACATGAAAGGCCTAGGATAGATATATAGGACAGAGAAATATCTGGTTCATTGGGCAATGGAGTCAAGAAAAGGTCATAACAAACTCATAAATGGATATGGGATATCAAAGGGAAAATCTAACTTGGCCACAGGATCCTTTTGTTTTTGGAATGAGATGAACATTAATGATTTGGAAAGAGAGGTTTAATTCTCAACAAAGGGAATTTGAAAGCATAATTTGAACAATAAAGAGCTCTTTGATAGACAGGGCTAACCATAAATTCTACAAATCACACCTTTAAGAAAATAATGATTTCAAAACAACTTTTAAAATGAAATCTAAGATTCGGGGAACACCCTATTTCCTCAAAGATTTTATTTCAAATGACTTAGAAAACATAAAAGATTCACTGATAATTGCAATCATAGAAGAGGGAACACCTAACACATCTATGATCACAACTATAAAAGACCTTTAAGCCAACTGTTTAAGTGAGGACAAAGGGAAAGATCAAAACATACCTCTTTGATTCACTGTAAGCAAAGAACTTCAAAGGGAGACTTCAATAACAGTTTTTAAGTGGCAGCAGACAAGCAGGGAGAACCATAAATCATGCTGAAACCAACTGTTCGAACTATTAAGGAAATAAACAAGCATGAAGATTAAAGAGAGAGATTAAAGACTCTAAAATACTTCAGCAGAAGAAAACATGAAACAGTGAAGGATGAACAGGTCTAAGGTGCTTTCAAGAGTCATTTCTTAGCCTAAAAATTTCAACCTACTGTAGTAAGAAATTATGGAACATAATGAAAACAGAGGAAAACATAAAACAGTTCAGAATACTTCACCAACAACAAAGCTCATGGATCCAATGATAGAGCCTTCTCAGGAACAAGCATGCAACAACATCATCAAGGTTTCCAAGACTTCAGTTTCTTCTTCAACTTCAACGGACTATGTATTTATTTCAGAGAGTTTCAGTATTACAACTGGTGATCAAACAACAACCAACCCCTCACTCATCTTCTGCAAAAGTATATATAGAAGAATGAGGAGGTGAGATCTGATAAAAGATCTCCAATTACAATTAATACAGACTTAGGCTTTTGGCCTTTGGGGGGCTCAATGAAGAAACTTACATGGGTGTACTTTGTATTGAATGTTTTACATAATGATTTAAGCTCGGTGGGAGCTTTTGTTGACCTTTGAGGCTCTATGTGGCGTCGAAGTAACTCTGCAGATGTTTTGTCATTAATTTCCTTGGCAGCATTTACTCTTTGGCTGCGTTTTGAGACAAATATCTGATCCTGATCAATAAATTCAGCTTTTGATTGAATACTTTGAGGCACAGGTGGCATTTCAGCAGCTGGGAGGAATAAATCTATCTTAATGTGGCAGTGGAGACTTTCCTGTTTGATAAAACACTTAAAATTCTCTTCAAACTATGTTTTAATCGAGGATTAGGCTTTTGATAAACATTCTTAGCCGTGATCCCCGCAAAATTTGTCTTTAATCCTCTCTTCTGATAAATTTTGGTCTTCGTCACTGATACTCTCTTACTGTGCCCTATCCATGGTTTTTGCTGGTGTGCAGGGCATCACGCAAGGACAATATGGCATCAATGCCTGAGGAAACACTGATGAAACATGAATTTGGACCCTGTGAAGGATTTTCTTTGCTGAATTGGAAGCGAGAGGATCGTCACCTTCCTCCTTTGAAATTTCCTGAGTTATGGTGGAAAAACCATAAAAAACCCTACACAATAAAAAAAACTATTAGAAAATCCATGCATTTATAGGTTTATTGTTGCGGAGGACGTGTGGGGGAAGCGTGGCCGTTGGGTGGCATCATCCAACAGTCGATATTTATCGAGAGAAGTCATAGAGAGGCAACATATTTTTTTAAATCAGAGCCGTTGATCGACGACAGAGATGCTCCAATGACCGCATCGTAGCCCGGTTAACCGTCGGGCATCTTCGGTGAGCGATAGTCGTTGGATGGGCGGCCCCAGATCGGACAGCACGCATCAATATCGCGCCGGGTCCACGTCCGAACGTTAATGCGTGATGGACGGCGGTTTTATGAGCAGTGCCCAGGACACGTGTCGGCCAACGTATGGAATCGCTGCCGATTGGGAAAAAACCACCGTCGCCCAAAGGCGGTGCGATGAATACCGCACAGTTTTCGGAATGGTGAGTGGAATGCGGGGACCACCGGGGAGACGGACTCCGCACCATCCGATCTTCAGATCAGATCGACGGTGCGAAACGACTGAAAATTGGACCGGTGGAAAAATCATAAAATAATATAAGGCCGACGGATTTTAATATATAAACAAAGATTTTATACTTTGGTCAAGAAATAATTTATTTGAAACGAATAGGCGCCCGCCTGCGAGGCCACGGGTTATATGGGAGAACATATGACTGGGGTTTAAAAGAGGAGGCTCTTAATCGCAATTGGGCAATGCGATAAGTGCTTAGAAGAATAACGCTCGGTCTTAGCACCAAGACGCATGGAGGGAAAGGGTTAGAGACTTAGCCCAAGGGAGCTTAAGTATACAACATAAAAATGTGATTTTTATGGCTTTTCAATGATTTTTTAAAGGTTTAGAGGGGTTCCGATAAGGCAAAGAAGGAGTCTTTGAACCTTATAAAAGGCATTTTGAAGAAGGGAAAAGGGAAAAACATGAAAATGAAGGTTTTTCATGGGAAATGGAGGGATAAAAAGTGAGGTTTGTTTTGGAAGAGGGGAGAGAGGGAAATGGTGCTTGCAGCAGTATTCTTTCTTGGGAAACAACAGGATTTCTGAATGGGGAAAAAGGCACAGTAGTGAAGATTGGGACAGAGGCAGGAGGCCTTCAAGAGTCTTCAAGGGCCAACACTTTTTAGTCATAAAATTTGTTCTTTTAAGGCTCAAAGAATTTTTAGCCAGCATTTGGTATAACAAATTTTATAGCTGACTAACAGTGGCTCCACTTGGGGATGATGCCTTCTTGAAGGCATCAAGAACTTCAGACTTGGATTCTCTGGGAGGCTGATCAGTTGCCACATCCATTGTGTTCTCTGGGAGGCTGATCAGTTGCCTCATCCATTGGGCTTCCCTTCCTTTGTTGGGATTATTTTCTCTGAAAACATATTAGCAGCCATAAAAACAATGGTTCTTTCATCAACAAGCTTTCTACCTACCCAATCTTACTGATCTAACATTTTCTCTTCATTAGAGTGCACTTGGATTGGAAAAATCTTTTTACAACATTTTATTCTTTTGAAAATATAAAATTAATCTAATTCTACTCCTTATTTCTCCCTGAACTCAGATTAAGCAGTTGAGTTCAGATTCTTCTCTACCTATTCTACCATCTGCTGGGATTAAACTGTCCAACAGATTTTTATTCTCTAAATTCTACAATAGAAATTGAAAAGCATTCAAGTTAGGATTGGACAGTCTAACTTGATGTTGGTCCATGGCATAAAAGACAAGCTGCACATAGACATTTATTTTGCACAAAATTTAAAACAAAAATGGAAGGCTTGAGATCTGAAATTTGAAAACATTTCATTCCTCTTTTCTACAGCTCTGTTTTGATCTTTGTTTTGAGCTATCTTTTCTTTTCTTCTAGTTCAGGTTTTAATCTGATTAGAACCAGATTTTTACATCTTTTGACTCATAATTTGAAATAGATTTGAGTCATTTTCTCTTTGAAACTTTAGGTTCATATTTTGAGCATGTTTGAACCTTTAATTTCTATCCTAAACTATCTACTGATAAGCCTAGATTAAACAGTTCGGAAAATCGAATTCACTATCCTATCAACAGAAAATTTAAAGCTAATTATTCAAGATTAAAATGTTTGACTAACTAGAAGTGTGTTTTTCAGGAGTGGCATTTGAGCTTTCACACTTTCAGATTTGTTTCTCTTTTTTGGTACGGGGCTGTACCTTTATTGTTTTTACAATATGCTCTCTTTTCTCTCTTTCATTATTTTTGTATTTTTTGATTTTTCTAACTTTGAATGCAATGGTTAGACTTATGATATTTACAATGAAAAAATAAAATGCTTTAAAACTCAAGATTCTTGGCAGAAGTAATGCTTGAGCATCCTGCCATTGACAAGACCTCCATATAGGTCTTCTCCATTCAATTCTTTCAAGAAAAATGCATTGTGACCCCTCTCAGCATGAATAATATAGGGCCCCTTCCATAAGTTTTCAAATTTGCCATGTTTTCCCTTCTCTTCTCCTCTTGAATCCCATCTAAGAACAACATTTCCAACTTGGAAATTGTTTGCCTTAGTCCTCTTATCAAAAAGCTTCTTCATTTTTTCTTAGACTAACTGTGTTCTTTCATAGACTTCTTCTCTGGTCTACTGCAAATGGATGGTTTGATTGATTCTCCTCTGCATATCATTCTCTTGAATCTGCACTTCTCGAAAGAGTTTCATGACTGGAACTCCTAATAAGGTGCGAAAAACTGTGTCCATACCATAAACTAGCTGATAGGGGGACATATTTATTGATTTGTTTGTAGTTAACCTATTAGCCCATAAGGCATGAACCAGTTTACTGTGCCATGATTTCTGATTCTGTTCCAACAAATTTTTAATGTACTGATGAGGCTCTTGTTGGAAGATTCAGCTAATCCATTTCCTTGGGGATAGTAAGCAGTGGAATGGCCCAAGGTTATGTGGTATTTGTAACAGAAATCCACCATCTTTTTAGACTTAAAAGCAGCAGCATTGTCTGTTATGATTTTTCTGGGACAACCAAATCTGGATAGGATATTTGTTTCAAGAAAATTGATAATGACAGAGTCATTAGCATTTCTGGAGGGTGTAGCTTCTATCCATTGGTAAAGAAGTCAGTAGCTGTGAGGATCCACTTATGTTGAGCTAAGGAGGATGGGTGAATTTCCCCAATGAAGTCTAAACCCCATTGTTGAAAAGGTGCCTCAACTCTGATAGGATGTAAGGGTAAGGGAAGAAGTTTTCTTTTGCCATCAAAAATTTGACACTTATGGCAAGACATGACCAAATTTTGAGTGTCTAGGAAAAGGGTAGGCCAATAGTGACCAGATCTAAGAATTTTTTTCGTTGTGGCCTTCCAGTAGAGGTGTCCTCCACATTCTCCGTCATGCAATTCATGCATGATTTTTCCTGCATCATCTTCAAGTAAACATTTAAGCAAAATTCCAACAACATTTTTCCAATATAATACTCCATCTAATATGCAAAAACTCAAAGATTTTTGTTTCAAAAATCTAGCTTTATTTTTAGAAAGAGAAGGAGGGGCATTTAAATATAAAAGCACATAAACAATGTCAGCATACCAAGGAGAATTTAGAAAAGTTTCTTCAATAAAAGGAGCAGTGGATTCTTCTATTTCTTCCAACACATCTACCATATTTATGTCAAGTGCTTGGAAGTTAGACTCAACCATAAGTTTTGCTAATCCTTGCCCTTTAACTAGTTTGGTGGGCCTAATTTCTAAGTCATATTCAAGAATAGTTGCAATCCATTTTCCCCTTTTACCATCAGGGTCTTGACTTAGAATGTCCTTGACAACAGTATGTGGAACAAAAACAATTATGTGAGAGTGTAAAATATAGACCCTAAAGTCTTTTAATGCTTT
Organism: Pinus albicaulis; assembly: GCA_034641835.2. Taxonomy (NCBI): domain Eukaryota; kingdom Viridiplantae; phylum Streptophyta; class Pinopsida; order Pinales; family Pinaceae; genus Pinus; species Pinus albicaulis. Next base: position 582,976,232 of record CM076576.1, on the reverse strand, counting down.
CACTAATGCTAAGGCTTGATTCTCCATAATGTTATATTTGAGAGGAGCATCTCTCAAGGCCCTACTAAAGAAAGATATTGGTTGTTCTTGCCCCAAATCATTCTTTTGAAGTAAAACTGCAGCTATTGTATGTTCAAATGCAAAGGAAAAGATGTAAAAATCTTTGATAAAATCTGAACTAATTAGGACTGGTGCTTGAGTAAGAGCTTGTTTGACTAGCTTGAATGATTGTTTAGCTGGTAAAGTCCATTTTACACTGACATTTTTCTTAAGCATGTTTGTAATGTTTTTTAATAGCTCAGCAAGATTAGGAATAAACCTTCTCAAAAAATTAATCTTTCCGATGAAAGATTGCAACTCCTTGAGGTTCCTTGGATGGCTGATCTGCAATATGCCATCTATCCTTGTAGGGTCTATTTTGATTCCCTCTTCTAAAATTATATGGCCAAGAAGTTTACCTTCTTGGAGACCATAGAGTGTCTTCTTGGGATTCAATTATAAGCCAAATTTCCTACACTTCTCAAAAACTTTTCTTAGGTGAATCAGATGTTCTTCATCGGTTTTTGAGAAAACGGTTATGTCATCAAGGTAAATGATTATGAAATAGCCAATATCTTCAAAGAAGGCTATATCCATGGCCCTTTGGAAAGTGGCCCCTGCATTCATTAATCCGAAAGGAATTTTGACATACATAAAGGTGCCCTAAGGTGTGGTAAAAGCAGTTTTGATTTGATCACTTGGGAGCACTAACACCTGGTTGTAACCTGAGAACCCATCTAAGAGGGAAATCCTTCTTGAACCAACTACCCTTTGAAGTATATGGTCCATCTTGGGTAAGGGTTAGTTGTGTTTTAAAGAGGCTCTATTTAAATTTCTGAAGTCAATACAGAGCCTGATTTCCCCTTTTTTCTTTCTAACAGAAACTAAGTTTGATATCCACTCTGAAAATCTAATGGGTACTATGATTCCAGCATCATGCATTTTTTCAATCTCTGCCTTCACCAGAGGTAGTAAGAGAGGATTTATTCTCCTTAGTTTTTGTTTGAAAGGATTTTGATTTTCCTTCAAAGGAATTTTATGCTGGATGATGCTGGTATCATATGATTTTAGGTCTTTGTATCCCCAAGAAAAAACATCTTTAAACTCTTTGAACAGCTCTATATACTGCAATTTTATGTGAGCTGGGAGAGTGCTGGACAGTTTGATCATCTTGGGTTCTGCTAGACTGCCTATGTTATGCTCTTCTGTATTTGTTTCCACAGGCTCTATTCTCGGTTCTTTGGATACGTCATTAAAATCAAAAAGGTGTTCTAAAGGTGCTAGACCTCTTGAAATTTTATCATTTTTGCATTGTAAAACCTCCAAGTCTTTTTGGTCTATGTTGTCAGCTATCTCTGCTTCAAAAGGATTTTCATAATGATTTATATTAGCAGTATATGTCATTTCAACTTCTGGGATTTGTTCAATATATAAGCAATTTTCTTTATGGCTGGTTTCTGATATTGGTATGCTGAAATCATTTTCTGATTTCAAGAAACCATCTATGTGTTTGTCAGAATCAAACACTTGCCAGTGATCTTTGTTGTCAGGCACAGCAGGCCTATGTTTTACCTTCACACTGAGTTGTTCATTTATTTCAGGTATCTGGCAATTGTTGGAATTGAAAGCGAGTTCATTTGCTAGATGATTCAATTCTCTTGGAATGAAAATAACTTCATACTTTTCAAAGGTTTTTAATAGATCAAGGGCATCGTTTCGATATTCCCTAAGTCTTGGATTTTTAGCTGAGTATTCTCCTTTGATTTGTCTTATGATAAGTTTAGAATCTCCTAAGATTGATATCTTCTGGGATTCTAACTGTTTAAGCAGTTGTAAGCCTAGGAGAAGTGCTTCATACTCAGAAATATTGTTAGTGCATGGGAAATCCAATTTGTATGAAAAAATTTGTTTTGTATTTTGAATCCACACACCTGCTCCTACACTTGTTTTATTACAAGATCCATCAAAGTTTAGGGTCCAAAGTATGTCATTCCTATTTTCATTTTCTTGTTGCTGTTGATTGGTAATGTTTTGAATTTGATTGTAGGGAAGATTTGATTGTTTAGGTGAACTAATTGGGTCCATGTTTTCCTTATTTGGCTGAGTGATTTCATCTTCGTTACATAAGATAAAGGAATCTAAACTTGATTGAATAGAATATATTGGAGAGTTTTTTGGTTTGTCTATGTTGCTCACCATGTATTTCATGTGGGATTCCCTGTATAGTCTTCTATTTTGGTTAAAAACGGGAATGGTGGCATAAGACATGTCCATTTGAAGGCTCCCTTAAAGTTTGTCTCCCCAAGATCTTGATAAGAGCATGCCATACTTAGGGGGAATATCAGCTACAACTATGTCCATGACTAAACTCTTAGCAGGGATCTGGGCTAAGTTAACACACATATATTTGATTAAACCCAAACACTTGACTCTGCTTGAGTTAAAGGAATACAAATCTTTGTAAGGTTTAGTAATTTCTAAGCCTAAGCTTTCCATCACTACCTTGGGCATTATATTGTGTGAAGCTCCTGAGTCTAACATAGCATTGTGTAAAATGTTCTCATGTATGTTCAAACTAACATAGAAGGGAGGGACAACCCCTTCTTGGTATTTTCCTTCAACTTCAGGACCAAACAACAACTCATGTCTGTCATCTGTCAAGTTTAAAGTGTCAGTATCACTTCCTACGTTCAAAGATTTAAAAACTTGGTTTTCATACACTTCTTGGGTTACTAGTTCAGCTAGGGGGATGGTAATTTTTATCTTGGCAATCTCTCCCTCAAGGCTGAAAGGAATAATTGACTTGTTTGTATTTACATCTATTTTTTCAATTGAATTCTTTTTAGCAACTTTGATTTGCTGAACCTTGTTTGGACTGGTAATTGGGACAGTTTTACTAGGACCACTAGCTGAAGTGCTAGGGGTACTCTGTCCAACATTTTGCTGGACACCTTTATCTCTGTTTAAGTTTGGTTTTTTAGCCAAAATGTTGGTTTTCTCTGTTGTTTTTTTGCGCTGATTTTCTGCGTTTTTCTTGATAGCAGTGCTAGTGTTCTTATCCTTTGAATTATCTATGTTTCCCTTGCTCCTAAGATCATATTGTTTGTGTACCTCCATGATTGAATTTTCAAAACCCAATCTATAGTCATCAGAATCTTCATAGGTGTTTGTATTTTGATCATAAGAGAAGAAATCTTGTTCTTCCTCAGTGAGGAAAACATCATCCCCACTGTCTGATCCAATCAAGTTTACATGGGATTCTTCCAACCTTTCCAACTCCCTATCTTCTTCATATTTATCTACATAGTTCTGTTGAAAGGGAGGTATAATCTGTTGGTCACTTTCTTTTTTCTTATCTTGATTGTTGTCCCTTCTATAATTTTGATTTCTATTTCTGTTTTGATTGTTTTGAGGTTGTGTTCTCTCAAGTATTTTCATCCTTTTCATGATCTCTTCCAACATCTGTTCTATTTTTGAGCTAGATGTGGAGGGTGTAGTGTCATATTTATAAGTTACCCTCTTCTCTGATCTTAACCTATTTCTTTTCTCAATTATGTTTGCTTCTACGCTCACAGCTCCTTTCTGCATGTCTTCTAAGGTTAAGTAATCCCTCTCCCTTAACTGATACATCATGTCAACATCAAGGCCTTCGGGATATCTTACTAAGGCCATGCCTTGAGGAGGTTTCATGTGAGGTGGAAGAGCATTATAAATGCTATGAAACCTAGTGGAGTAGTCAGGAATACTCTCTCCTTGATTTCTCTTGAGGCTGCTATATTCTGCTAGTATTTGGAGAGGATTATTTTTGAGTTCCCATTTGTTGATAAATGTTTGATGCAAGGCAGGGAGATCATTTATGCTATTAGGAGGTAAGTTTTTGAACCATTTCTTTACATCTCCTCCTAAACTCTGGGCGAAGATCCTCATCTTCACAGTTTCTTCTTCTATCTCCATGTAATCAAATGCATCTTCCATCCTATCTACATGTTGTTGAGATGTTGTAGACTCTTTTCCAGTGAAGTGAGGGATTTTAGATTGGTAATCATTTGGTAAGGGAAGTAGAGGTTGTGGTAACACTAATGGGGCATACCATGTTGCCATGGCTGGAAATAAGGGTGGATTTACAGTAGTGAAAGTGGGTTGAACAAGAGTGTTTTGCACAGTGGTAGTATGAATTGGAGTTGAAGAAAAACTTGGGCCAACAAACTGATTTTGAGCAGACGTGTTATGAAAAAGGATAAAGTGATAAAGAAGCTGGGAATCAGGAGGAGTGGAAGGTGAGGTTTCTCTACTGAAGCTTTGTTGCAAATCTGCAATATCAAAGTCAGTTTGGTTTAAGTCACCTTGAGATCTGGTTCTAAAGATGTTCTTTGTATGATGTAAATCAAAGTGTGAATCCTCTAAGACCACAAGGTTTTTAGGGACATAATTTTTTCTTAAGAGGCTCCTATTAGCAGCTGAATTTCGAGAGTTAGAAGTCTGCCACAAAATTCTCTCAGGATTGTCAACGATTAAAGGAGGATTTGGGTCTGGATGGGATCTAGTATTGATCCTATGTGAAGCCAGACTGCTTTTCAAAAATGAGAGAGGTGGGGGTTTTAGGGACTGTTTTTGGAAGCTTCACCTCTCAGGATGTTTTGTCTAAAATGGGACTAGGCTTCTAAACTTTCTTCAAGGATGGTTAACACAGTCTTAAAGAGATTTGGGAACCTAGATGAGTAATAGGCCTACTGGGGCTAGTGGAGTCGCCAGGTGGAAACTTTTAGTTTTTTATGAAGGTAAGATATTGGATGGTTCCACCACCATGCTTATTATGAAGCCAAACTGAAATGTTTTTTGGGTTTTTCTGATTTTCTTGATTTTATAGGTTATGAGAGTGTCCTAAATCTGACTTAACACTTAGCTAAGGTGTCAAAACATACAGAGTTCACTCTTATGGCTTGGTTACTAAATCCTTCAAGGTTGGATAAGGCTTTACGAGAATCCTAAGGGTTACTTAGTTTGTCACTGATTCAATTAAGTCTTATCATGATTACCATTTGTTAGGTAGTGCTTGAGGGAGGTTACCTATGTTATACTTAGACAGTGAGTGTTTTGTTTTGAAGATTTTACTTAGTGTCCCATCGTGATCACCATTATGTTGGTGTCCCGTGTTTTGATAGTTTGGAAAATCAAAAGACAAGGTAACATCAGAACCAATATTTAGAGTTACAGGATCTAGTCCTCTTGTTCTCAGAGAGGGATCTCTCAAAAGTTTGTTTGCAAAGATTTATCTTGTGTGCTTTGAGTATTGGTTTTAGATTAGTTATTATTAATTAAGTGCAGGTGTTTATTTGTTTGTTTGTTTGGTTGGAATGATACAGAAGAACATGAAAGGCCTATGAAAGATATACAGGACAGAGAAATATCTGGTTCATTGGGAAATGGAGTCAAGAAAAGGTCATAACAAACTCATCAATGGATATGGGATATCAAAGGGAAAATCTAACTTGGCCACAGGATCCTTTTGTTTTTGGAATGAGATGAACATTAATGATTTGGAAAGAGAGGTTTAATTCTCAACAAAAGGAATTTGAAAGCATAATTTGAAAAATAAAGAGCTCTTTGATAGATAGGGCTAACCATAAATTCTAAAAATCACAGCTTTAAGCAAATAATGATTTCAAAACAACTTTTAAAATGAAATCTAAGATTCGGGGAACACCCTATTTGCTCAAAGATTTTATTTCAAATGACTTAGAAAACATAAAATATTCACTGATAATTGCAGTCATAGAAGAGGGAACACCTAACACATCTATCATCACAACTATAAAAGACCTTTAATCCAACTGTTTAAGTGAGGACAAAGGGAAATATCAAAACAGACCTCTTTGATTCACTATAAGCAAAGAAATTCAAAGGGAGACTTCAATAATAGTTTTTAAGTGGCAGCAAACAAGCAGGGAGAACCATAAATCATGCTGAAACCAACTGTTCGAACTATTAAGGAAATAAACAAGCATGGAGATTAAAGAGAGAGATTAAAGACTCTAAAATACTTTAGCAGAAGAAAACATGAAACAGTGAAGGATGAACAGGTCTAAGGTGCTTCCAAGAGTCATTTCTTAGCCCAAAACTTTCAACCTACCGTAGTAAGAAATTATGGAACATAATGAAAACAGGGGAAAACATAAAATAGTTCAGAATACTTGACCAACAGCCAAGCTCATGGATCTAATGATAGAGCCTTCTCAGGAACAAGCATGCAACAACATCATCAAGGTTTCCAAGACTTCAGTTTCTTCTTCAACTTCAACAAACTATGTATTTATTTCAGAGAGTTTCAGTATTACAACTGGTGATCAAACAAAAACCAACCCCTCACTCATCTTCTGCAAAAGTATATATAGAAGAATGAGGAGGTGAGATATGATAAAATATCTCCAATTGCAATTAATACAGACTTAATGGCTTCTGGCCTTTGGGGGGCTCAATGAAGAAACTTACATGGGTGTAATCTGTATTGAATGTTTTACATAATGATTTAAGCTCGGTGGGAGCTTTTGTTGACCTTTGAGGCTCTGTGTGGCATCGAAGTAACTCTGCAGATGTTTTGTCATTAAGTTCCTTGGTAGAATTTACTCTTTGGCTGCGTTTTGAGACAAATATCTGATCCTGATCAATAAATTCAGCTTCTGATTGAATACTTTGAGGCACAGGTGGCATTTCAGTAGCTGGGAGGAATAAATATGTGTTAATGTGGCAGTGGAAGCTTTCCTGTTTGATAAAACACTTAAAATTCTCTTCAAACTGTGTTTTAATCAGGGAGTAGGCTTTTGATAAACATTCTTAGCGGTGATCCCCACAAAATTTGTCTTTAATCCTCTGTTATGATAAATTTTGGTCTTCGTCACTGATACTCTCTGACTGTGCCCGATCCATGGTTTTTGCTGGTGTGCAGGGCATCGCGCAAGGACGATATGGCATCAATGCCTGAGGAAACACTGATGAAACATGAATTTAGACCCTACGAAGGATTTTCTTTGCTGAATTGGAAGCGGGAGGATCGTCACCTTCCTCCTTTGAAATTTCCTGTGTTATGGCGGAAAAAAAATAAAAAACCCTGCACAATAAAAAAAATATTAGAAAATCCATGCATTTATAGGCTTATTGTTGTAGAGGACGTGTGGGGGAAGCGTGGCCGTTGGATGACATCATCCAATGGTCAGGATTGATTGGGAGAAGTCATAGAGAGGCGGAAGATTTGTTTAAATCAGAGCCGTCGATTGCGCAGAGATCGACGATCGGGAGCGGAAACAGAAAGTCAAAGTGGCATACATTGACTGGGTGATCGAATCAGGGTGATGAAATGTGGGCCATCAATCTGCAGATAAAATCGACGGCGGAGATGCTCCAATGACCGCGCCGTAGCCCGGTTAACTGTCGGGCATCTTCAGTGAGCGATAGCCGTCGAATGGGCGGCCTCAAATCGGATGGCACACATCAATATTGCGTCGGGTCCACGTTCGAACGTTAACGCGCGATGGACGGTGATTTTATGAACAGTTCCCAGGACACGTGTCGGCCAGCGTATGGAATCGTTGCCGATCAAAAAAAACCGCCGTCACCCAAAGGCGGTGCGATGAATACCGTGTGGTTTTTGGAATGGTGAGTGGAATGCGGGGACCACCGGGGAGACGGAATCTGCACCGTCGGGTCGTCAGATCAGATCGACGGTGCGGAACGACAAAAAATTGGACCGACGGAAAAATCATAAAATAATATCAGGCCGACGGATTTTAATATATAACCAAAGGTTTTAGACTTTGGTCGAGAAATAATTTATTTGAAACGAATAGGTGCCCGCCTGTGGGGCCACGGGTTATATGGGAGAACATATGACCGAGTTTTAAAAGAGGAGGGGCTTAATCGCAATTGGGCAATGCGATAAGTGCTTAGAAGACTAGTGCTCGGTCTTAGCACCAAGACGCATGGAGGGAAAGGGTTAGAGACTTAGCCCAAGGGGGCTTAAGTCTACAACATAAAAATGTGATTTTTATGGTTTTTCAATGATTTTTTAAAGGTTTAGAGGGGTTCCGATAAGGCAAAGAAGGAGTCTTTGAACCTTATCAAAGGGATTTTGAAGAAGGGAAAAACATGAAAATGAAGGTTTTTCATGGGAAATGGAGGGATAAAAACTGAGGTTTGTTTTGGAAGAGGGGAGAGAGGGAAATGGTGCTTGCAGCAGTGTTCTTTCTTGGGAAACAACAGGATTTCTGAATGGGGACAAAAGGCACAGTAGTGAATATTGGGACAGAGTCAGGAGGCCTTCAAGAGTATTCAAGAGCCAACACTTTTTAGTCATAAAATTTGTTCCTTGAAGGCTCAAAGAGTTTTTAGCCAGCATTTGGTATAACAAATTTTATAGCTGGCTAACAACGTGTTCATATTAATTTCATTTTTCCTTTAAAATGGCTACTTTGGCCTTCAATTGGGGGTCATGCTCGTTCTCTCACATTGCAATCTCTCTTCAATAAAAAAAAAATTGTAACTCCTGCAATTGTTTGATATAAATAGTTGTGTCAGCCAACAATTGGAAATTGTGCAATTACAGTCTTTCTATTTATTACAGAAAATCAACTCCAACACACGACCAATCCCCTCTTCAATTTCCCTCTGCTTAACTGAATCCCGTGCTTGAATTGGAAATACCATTCGCTCTTGCCATGATTCAATCGGTGTACATCTCTTTATCTCATGCTCCTGTGTTTCGTGCTACAAATCCTAGCCATATCTGGATTGGGAATACAAGCGAAATTCTGGCTGCTACTTCTGGTGATTGCATTCTCTTCCCTATGAAATCGACACTGCCCAAGACTCTGGTTTGCCAGTCATCTGTAAATCTATGGAACGCTTCCAATAACTATCCCTTCGCAAAGCAGAGGTGTTGGTCGCCTATTTTCATACGGGCGATAGAGAAACCGCAACAGAAGTACGTGGCAGCCACCAAGGTTGTTGACAGGGCAATTGCTAGGTCGCTCATCCCTATCGAGAATGAAAAATTTGGGAGCCAGCTAGATCCCAAGCATGAAATTCTCACGCTCTTGCCTAAAGAATCCCTAGGCAGGGAGAAATTGCGATAGTATCAAGGATCAGAAAACTAGACAGGCCTTTTGGGTGATCAATTGCATCTGAATCTAAGACAAGAAATTGTGAGATACGGTGAATTTTTGCAGGCCACCCACGACGCATTTGAATTTGAACCCCATTCTAAATACTGCGGAAGCTGCCGATATGAGTGAAAAAAGATGTTGGAGAAGGTATGGCTGGCCGACACGGGGTAAAACGTCACAAAGTGTCTATACGCCATGTCAGATATTCACCTCCCTAAATGGTTCGACCGCCCATACTCATTCGACGACAATACATGGAGAAACGACTCCAACTAGTTGGGATACATTACGGTGAGCACAGACGAGGAGGTGATTAAGTGTCTGGGGTGGCGAGATATCATGGTGGCGTGGAGGGGGACTGTGACGTAGCTTGAGTGGATGGAGGATTTTTAGGATATTCTCCATCCCCTTAGTGAGCCACACGAGAATTCATCAGTGAAAGTGGAGCGAGGGTTTCTGAGCATATATACCTCAAAAGACTGCAACACCAAGTACAACAAGCTCAACGCGTCGGAGCAGACAATGAAGGAGCTCGGTCGCCTGGTGTATGTGTATACGCAGAAAGGCGAAGAAGTGAGTATCACCATTACCAGCCATAGCCTTGGGCCGGTAATGCCCCTTGGTGGTGCCCACCTTCTAAAGTGTATTACGACTAGCCAGAGTAGTCTCTACCTATAGCTATAGGACCTCTTTTTCTCTCTAGTGTCCAAGTTCCATTAGCCAAAATCAAATAATCCCACAATCAGTACCAAAGTCCAAACTAGGACTTTGTTGGCAATTTTATAGATTGCACTTCGGCTTTAATGGTCATGGCTAATAGTGTAATGAAGTTTAATTGCATAATGGACCAATTAACAGTCTAGGAGTGGATCTATTCCCCAACGGGAGGATTAATGGTATAATGGATCGTTGGGGACTAACAAACAAGTGACGTGGAGGGAGAGGATTGATTGGTCGACAACGAATATGGCGTGGGAACAAACGGTCATTAGCGGATGAAAACCAGAGGTGGATTTCGGGGGGTGGGGGTGGGAGGGGTACCTCTTGGTCTCTAGTTTAAGGCGGAGGGGGTGCGGAGTGATATTGTTCTGCCACGTAGTGGAAAAGGGTGACCATTAATACCGAAGTTCGGACCCACCCCCCTTCTGTTAAAAAGAAACTGTCGGGGGAGGGGTGCAAAGTTGATCTCCACTGTGGATCTCAAGAGAGCTCAAGATCTGTCGTCAAAACATACCAGCGCTTTATCTCCAGTGATTTAACTGCTTTTTCGTTTAGCGACCTTATAATAAAATGATATGCGCATATATACATATACATATACATATACATATACATATACATATACATATACATATACATATACATATACATATACATATACATATACATATACATATACATACACATATACATATACATATACATATACATATACATATACATATACATATACATATACATATACATATACATATACATATACATATACATATACATATACATATACATATACATATACATATATATATATATATATATATATATATATATATATATATATATATTAATTTAATAAATGAACATCAAACCATTTTTCAAAGGTTTTAACGTACATAAATTAAAACTTTACATTTTCAAAATCTGGCGCATTTAAACAGGCAACCATTTTTCATTTTAAACACTAAAGCATTAGAATTTTTTTTATTTCATGCTTACCTAACATTTTTTCTTTTGCCTCCTTTATTTACAACAAAGTGCTCCATCATTTTTTCTAACATGGATGTAATAAAATATATTTTTCCTAACATTTTTAATTTTTTTCTTTTTTCATCCATGTTCTAACTTACGATTTAATTTTTTGTTTTTTAAACTACCATGCTAACTTATCAAAATCAAATAACATTACAACAGGAGGCAATTGGACGACGAGGATCGAATCATACAATTGAAGTTTTAAGATTAAACGACAGAGATCACATCGCAACATAAATGATATAAGTTGTGATGCAATGGAGGGCGAGTAGTGTTGACTGTTAAATTTGGCCGCAGATCAACTGTGGATGGAAAATCGCAAGTTCGCACATCGTAGATTTTACTGGATAGCGTTAAGACTTGGCTGCGTAAGTTATATTTCTTGCGATGCGATGAGGAGAAGGGCCACATGTCTACATACCGCATTAGCGCTTATCGCACATCGCATGATTTATGGGTTAACCATTATCGGTATAAGAGTTAAACTTCCTATGTTATAGGAAGTTTATAAATGAGATAGGTTATAAAATTTCCTATGTTGCGATGCGACATCGTCATCACAACTTCACATCGGCGAGATTATATGTTTGTTGTAAACATTATTTGTTAAGTTTGTCAATATTCGATGTGTCGTGATTGGTCACTGTATTGTGGGACCGTAGAACCACAGTTCAGCCTGTAGGTATGTTGTTTGGGAGTATTTGCACTTTATTTAAAGTCCTGATAAAGTGGTCATTGTTGATTGCACGTGTATGTATGTTCAATAAAACTCCAAAAATTAATCTGCTGCAAGTAAAGAGAGTTTATGTACCCCTTACATATACCGAAACGAAATTCATGACTTCTCCTTTCGACTTTTCCTTTCACCTCCCGACACAATTGCTACTAATAAAAATTAAAGAGAACATCTTAGAGAGAAAAAGGTTGAGACACAAAAAGAAAAGCACCATTGAAGTCAACAATAATGGGCAGTGTAGATAAATAGGACGAAGGAATCTTCGTGTGGATGTGTACTACAATTTCCATGGAAATGATTCTCGCTTTTATTAGAATGGAAGGAAGAGTCGTGGGAATGTCTTTTTCTTTGAAACAATCGACCAATGACTGCGTGCAGTGAGGGGTGACAATTTCAAAATGGTCAAGAAGCCCACGAAATGAATTTGATGAAGCTTCAAACCCAATTCATGTCTTTCACATGGAAACCCATCACTCCATATCCATAAGTCACTCCCATTCACTCATGTTAATTGGACTGCAGATTTTAAGGATTTATTAACTCATCGAATAAATTAAAACCTAACCCTAAATATTCTTAAAATTTAGGAATAACTTAAAACCTAACCCTACATAGTCAGAAAACTGGAACATTATACCCGAGACAACTTGTTCACATTAATTACATTTTTCCTTTAAAACGACTACTTCGGCCTTCAATTGGAGGTTGTGCTCATTTTCTCAGATTGCAATTTCTCTTCAATTAAAAAAAAAATGGATTTCTTATTTTAAAGATAAATAGCTGCTTTGGTGGTCAATTGGAAATCGTGCTCTTCACGATCACAATAACTCTGTTTATTCCAGAAAATCAACTCAGACACGATCAATCCCCTCTTCAATTTCCCTCTGACTAACTAAATCCCATGCTCGAATTGGAAGTACCATTTGCTCAAGCCATGATTCAATTGGCTTACATTTCTTTATCTCATGCTCCAGCGTTTCGTGCTAGAAATCCTAGCCATATCTAGATTGGGAATACAAGCGAAATTCCGGCTGCTGCTTTTGGTGACTTCATTCTCTTTCCTGTGAAGTCGACACTACCCAAGACTCTCGTCTGCCAGTCATCTGTAAATCTATGGAACGCTTCCAAAAACAGTCCCTCTGCAAAATAGAGGCGCTGGTCGCCTGTTCTCGTACGAGCAGTAGAGAAGCCGCAGCAGAAGAAAGTGCGCAACGATGATGCCCAGTGACCTAATTCATCTATCAACACCAAGGTCGTCGACAGGCCGATTTCCCGGTCACTCATCCCTATAGTCGAAAACGAAAATTTTGGTACCCTAGATCCTGTGCATGAAATTATATCGCTCTCGCCCAAAAAATCCCTGGGCGGGGAGAATTGGCGATAGTATCAGGGATCATAAAACTAGGCAGGCCTTCTGGGTGATCAATTGCATCCAAATCTGAGACGATAAATCGTGAGATATGGTGAATTTGTGTAGGCAACCTATGATGCATTCGACTTTGAGCCCCATTCTAAATACTGCGGAAGCTGCCGATATGGGTGACAGAAGATGTTGGAGAAGGTAGGGCTGGATGACACGATGTACAACATCACAAAATATATGTACGCCATGTCGGATATTCACCTCCCTAAATGGTTCCGCTGCCCTTACTCAGTCGATGACAATACATGGAGCAACGACTCCAACTGGATCGGATACGTTGCGGTGAGCATGGACGAGGAGGTGATTAAGCGTCTGGGAAGGCGAGATATCGTGGTGGCGTGGAGGGGGACTGTGACACAGCTCGAGTGGATGGAGGATTTTCAGGATATTATCCATCCTCTTGAAGAGCCACACGAGAATTCATCAGTGAAGGTGGAGCGAGGGTTTCTGAGCATATATACCTCAAAAGACCACAACACCAGGTACAACAAGCTCAGCGCGTCGGAGCAGGCAATGAAGGAGCTCGGTCACCTGGTGGATTTGTATACGTAGAAAGGCGAAGACGTGAGTATCACCATTAGCAGCCACAACCTTGTGTCTCTTGTTTTTAGTTTTAAATCTAGTTGAAATTTATATCAAATTTATACATGGTATCAAAGCCCCGAAATCACATTAGAACCAATATTTCAAACTTTTCTCTCAGGAATTTCAAATTTGCAGCTTCAATGCAACAGTTCATCTTCAGGATCAGGAGAATGTCTTTCAACGGATTGAGATTAGATTATGCCCTAGAGGGAAGCTTGAATTTCATAGCCTGGAAGGATAAAATGGAAGCAGTGCTCGATGATAATGGTGTGTTATAATATATTAAAAATGATATTGATAAACCTCCATAGTGAGATGGACAACAATTAGCCCAATGGAAGAAGGATGTTGCAAAGGCCAAGAGAATTGTTCTGGAAGGTGTGGGGGACCATATGGTCTCAAATATCCATGGAAAAGAGACACCATTTTCTATGTGGAAGACACTAAATGAGCTATTAAAAAATAATAGCAACCATAGAAAATTGGCCCTGAAAGACAAACTTTGAAACATAAGGATGCAAAAGAATGATACCATTCCTAAATATCTCTCCAGATTTATACAAGTTTGAGATGAGCTTGGAGGGGTTGGGGTGAATGTTGTAGAATATGACCTAGTGAGCCTAGCTCTTATAGGCCTTCCAAAACCCTGACAAAACTACCAAGACTCTGTGAATGGAAGGGAAAAATTATTGAATTGGGAAAGGTTGTGGTTTCATTTGATTCAAGAAGAGTTCAGGAGGAATACCGAAGATGGAATTTCATCTAGAGCAGAGGATGAAGAAAATTTTTCCTTGGTTGGAAAGGGGAAGAAGGGAAAAGGGAAGAATACCCAAAGAAAACCCAAGTACAGGTAAAATAATGGCAAGAAGAAATTCTTGAGCAAGATAAAATGCTTCCAATACCATGAATTTTGACACTATGCAACGAATGTCCACAAAAGAAGTCTAACAAGAAGCCTTTAGTAGGAGCAACAATTGAAGCACTGGACTCACAGTTCGAATTATACTTCACCCTAATAGCATGAATGGCCAACACTGTTATGGGGAGTGTGTGGCACCTTGATTTTGGTGCCTCATCCATATGATAGGGTGCAAGGAGTTTTTCAGTAGCATGGAGGAGAAGGATCTCCAAATGCATATATAAATGGGGGATGATGGGAAGTAAAGTGTTATAGGAATTGGTACTATCACCTTTGAGAGGGAGAAAACCTCTCCTCTTCGCCTCAAAGATGAGAGGTAATGGGGGATGATGGGAAGTAAAGTGTTATAGGAATTGGTACTGTCACCTTTGAGAGGGATAAAACCTCTCCTCTTCACCTCAAAGATGTTATTCATGTACCGGGGATGAAGAATAACTTGATCTCTATAGAAATATTGGAGGATCGTGGCTATGATTTTATTTTTAATAAAGTTAAATCCTTTCTAAGACACATATCTGGGTTTATGTGAATAACCTATACAAACTTGAGTTGGGAGATTGCACTGCATTGAGCAATGAGGCTAAAAAAGTGCATAGTTGAGATGTCGGAGAACTCCGACACATGATATTGGGTCATCTACACCATGGTGCCTTAAAAATCATGCAAAAAATTATCATCGGTCTCCGTAAAGGTTCCCTTGACTAGAAGGATGTCTACAAGGGTTTGACATTGGGGAAATATGTTAAATCCCCTTTCCATGAGTGAGAGACTAGAGTAGACACAATCTTGGAGTGAGTCCACTTTGATGTTGTGGACCCTTTTCTACAGCCTCCACAACAAACCATAAGTACTATGTTATTTTTATTGATTATTTCTCTAGAAAATGCTAGATCTTCATCATGCAGAAGAAGGATGAATTTTTCTCAAAATTTGTTGAATTAAAGGAACTGGTTGAGCAGGATACTGGGAAGAAGATGATAAATCTTAGGAGCGACAATATAAGTGAATTGGTTTCACATTCCTTCAAGGATTTCTGTGCCAAAGAAGGTATTCGAAGGGAATTGATGGTACCCCTAACCCACAACTGAATGGGTTCCTAAAATAAATAACAAAATCATAGTGGGAGTAGAAGGGCCATGTTGCATGATTAGGATATTCCATTACATCTATGGGAAACAACATGGAACATTACAGTCTATTTGCAGAACCAGAGTCCTCATAAAATACTTGGCATGATCACATCAGAGGAATCTTTCTTTGGGAGAAAGCTTGATGTGTGTCATTTCAAATTTTTTTGAGCTTCAATTTATTTTCATGTTTCCAAGGATTCGAGGAAGAAACTTGAGCCTACAAGAGTTGGTAGTTTTTGTAGGATACGATGAAACTCCACATAATTATAGGGTGTATTTACCTTTATCGAGGATGACAGTTGCGAGGAGAGATGTCATGTTCAATGACTCAGGAGAAGGCTATGCAATTATCTCTGAGACGAGAGTTGAGTATCCCACTAAAGCAGGAGCTTATAGGTCCAAAGGAGGATCCTAAGGACGAGATTTAGAAGGTTGTGGAGCAACCACATGCACCAGAGCAGATAGGAGGTAGAGTGGAGACACCCACTCAACCAGAATATTCTAGAGAGGGGAGATAAAGAACTAGAGAAGCTGATAGATTGTTGCAGGATGCAAAGGAGAATGTGGGAGCCCCCAAATCAAAATGCAGGTAGAGGGGGTCACCTGACATGTACACTAGTTACATGGATATCATGAAAAAGCTCATTGAGATAGATCCTTCTTCATTTGAGGTAGAATTTTCTCAACCTGTTTGGGTTGATTCCATAGTGGAAGAATACAAGTCCACCATGAAGAACAATGTATGGGAGGTGGTGTTGAGACTAGAAGGGAAACTTAATGTTTTGTTCTAGATGGATTTAGAAAATGAAGCATGCAGCTGATGGGAGCATCGAGAAGTACATGGACAAATTTGTGGCCAAAGGATTCTCTTAGATAGAGGGAGTGGACTATGAGGAAAAGTTGCACCAATTGCAAGATATTCCTCAATCAGATCCATTCTAGCATTGGTCATGCAATTGGGGTGGAAAATCCACCAGATGGATGTGAAGACTGCCTTTCTCAATGACGTTCTCGAGGAAGGAATTTAGGTAGAGCATCCAAAATGATTTGAGACATATGATCGAGGGTCATGTTGAAAATGACACCAAGAAAGATTCTAATTTAATTTTCCCTTGAATTAAATTAGAAGAAAATTGTAATTCCACATCTCATGACAACTTGTATGAATAAATATGTTAGTTTGAATTAGTTGGTTCAGTTAATTCGAGTTGAGGGTCTAACTTGAGTCATGTAAAGTGGTTCCTACGTTTTAGGAGCCCTGGTTGAGTTTATTTTGAGTTGTAATTAATTAATTCAGTTTATATGAGTTAAAGTCACTTTAACTAGTTCCAACTGTTGGAGGAACTAGTGGAAGGTCAAAGTGTGGAAGTATAACTTCAAACACACTCAATGATCAACCAGATAACTGATAAATCAGTCATAAATAAAGCATGCATGTGTGATCTAAGAGTTACCCAGTTGAGATTGGAGTTCAAAGGAAGTGTACTATTAGTTGTATAATCATCCAAATTATACAGGTGATGCATGCAGTCATAGGAAGGCCTATGATGGATTGCACAGTATTGGATGGGGATTTCCCTAATTAATAGGGCGCTAATTCCCAAGGAAACAATGCAAGGAAATATGGACTTGGGTAGGCCAAAATTTGGTTAAGTATTGACCTATTTTTGTTTAGGAAACAATGGGACAAATAGAGATAGTGTAGAGGTTGCTCAGGCATGAGAAAATCATTGTATTTTTCTCATATTTTTTGACTAATGCAATATACATATAGCGGGGTTTTTATCTATGGCTTTCCCTAGGAAATCAATGTGTAATGTGTTGATTGAATTATTTCTCTTGTATGCTTCATGATTTCATGATCGTTTAAATTTGTTTCTGCAATTTGTAGAGTAGATTCAAGTCTATTATATTAGCAAATTACAATTAGCAGTTTGAATCTACAAGGAATTTCAAAAGATTTGGTTCATCATTTTACTATCATGTTTCTAAGGATGCACAGAAACACTAGAACCAACAACTGAGTTGGGCATATTTTTGGAGTACACTGATACATCTCACAACTATCAGGTGTACCTACCATCTCACATGGTGACAATTGTTCGTAGAGATGTGAATTTTGATGAAGAGAAGGCCATGAGATGTTCCCTTGAGAGGGAGCTTCAGTTGCATGTAGATGAGGATATTTTAGCTCCAAAGGAAGAACCTCATAATTTTGTGGAGTAGCCACAAGTAGAGGAGAACAGAGTGGAAGAACCCACTCATGTAAAGGCATCGAGAGATGGAAGGAAGTGCACCAGACAGGATGAAAGATTGATGCATGATGCTAGAGAGAATGTGGGATCAACCACATCACATCATAGGAAGAGGAGGTCACCATATCGGTACACTCACTACATGGATCTTATAAGCAAGAATGTAGATACTGAGCCATCTTCATTCGAGGAAGCAGTGAAAAAACTAGTATGGGTTGATGCCATGGTAGAGGAATATGATTCCATTACTAGGAAAAGTGCTTGGGAAGTTGTCCCAAGGCCACATGACAAGTTAGTTGTAGGATCCAGGTGGATTTACAAGGTGAAGCAAGAAACAAATGGGAGTGTTGAGAAACAAAAGGCCAAATTTGGGGCCGAGGGATTCTCTCAGGTGGAGGGAATTGATTACAAGGAGATTTTTTCTCCAGTAGCAAGGTACTCTTCAATTAGATATATTCTATCACTTTCAGCAAAGATGGGACGAAAGATACATCAGATGATGTGAAGACAACTTTCCTCAACGAAGTCATTGAGTAAGAGGTCTACATAGAGCAACCAAAAGGATTTGAGACCTTTGACTGAGAGTCACATGTGTTCAGACTCAAACGAGAACTATATGGATTGAAACAAGAACCATGCTTTGGGTACAACGAAATCGACAGCTATTTCACCCGGTCGGGCTTCACTAAAAGTGAAGCAGATGCAAACCTTTACCATATTGTGGTTGAAGGTAAATTATTGATTAGAGTACTATATGTCGATGATTTAATTCTAACAGGTGATGAGAAGCTGATAAAATATTTCAAACATGATTTGGAAAGAGAATTCGAGATGAAAGACATGGGGCTCATGCATTATTTCCTTGGTTTGGAATTTTGGCAAGGAGATGGGGAACTATTTGTCTCTAAGGGAAAGTATGGTTGTAAGATATTGAAGAAGTTTCACATGGAGGGAAACAAACCCATGGAGACTCCTCTAGTAGGGAATTAGAGGAAGGAAGATGCTACTTCAGATGAAGTGGTAGAAGCTACCATTTATAGGTATCTTGTGGGTTCACTTATGTACTTGGTGAACACACGACCGAACATGTTTTTTCAGTTAACCAGTTTAGTCAAGAAATGGTTAATCCCACAAAAATATATTGGAAGACATACAAACATGTGTTGAGATACCTCAGAGGCACCACTCAGTTTGGTCTTTGGTACAAACAGACAAAGGGAGTGAAGCTGCAAGGGTGGAAAGATGCATATTGGGGAGGGAGTCCATCAGACGGTAAGAACACATCAGGAGGAATATTCAATATTGGGTCAACAATAGTTTCTTGGGACAACATGAAGTAGACATCAGTTGCACTCAGTTCAGAATAAGCAGAGTACATGGCTTCTAGTCAAGCAACTTGTGAGGCTATATAGACGAGGAAGATCCTTGTTGGGTTATTTGGTTAGCAGATAAATCCTACACTAATTTACTGTGAAAACCAAAGTTGTATCAAAATCTCAGTGAATCCAATTTTTCATGATAGGTCCAAGCATATTGACATCTGGTACCCCCATCTCATATATTGTGTGCAAAGACAGATCATGATGCTAGAGTACATTCCTACAGAGGAACAATATGTAGACATCTTGACTAACACACTGTCAAGAGGAAAATTTGAGTTCCATAGAGGCAAGATCGGGGTATCTGATAATCCCTTTCTTGTTGAGAGGGAGTGTTGAAAATGACACCAAGAAATATTCTAATTTAATTTCCCCTTGAATTAAATTAGAAGAAAATTGTAATTCCACATCTCATGACAGCTTGTACGAGTTAAATAAGTTAGTTTGACTTAGTTGGTTTAGTTAATTCGTGTTGAGGGTCTAACTTGAGTCATGTAGAGTAGTTCCTACTTTTAGGAGCCTTGGTTGAGTTTATTTTGAGTTGTAATTAATTAGTTCAGTTTATTTGAGTTAAAGTCAGTTTAAGTAGTTCCAACTATTTGAGGAACTAGTGGAAGGTCAAAGTGTGGAAGTAGAACTTCAATCACACTCAGTGATCAGCCATATAATTGATAAATAACTCAAAAATAGCTCATGCATGTGTGATTCGAGAGTTACCCAGTTGAGATTGTAGTTCAATGGAAGTGTACTATCAGTTGTAAAATCATCAAAATTGTACAGGTCATGCATGTAGTCAGAGGAAGGCATATGATGGATTACATAGTATTGGATGGGTATTTCCCTAATTAATAAGGGGCTAATTCCCAAGGAAACAACACAAGGAAATAGGGACTTGGGAAATCCAAAATTTGGTTAAGTATTGGCCTATGTTTGTAACAGAAGCAACGAGACAGATATAGATAGTGTAGAGGATTATCGGGCATGAGAAAAGCATTGTAATATTCTCATATTTTCTGACTATTGCAATATAAAAATAGAAGGGTTTTTAGTTGTGGTTTTCCCCATGAAATCATTATTTAATGTGTTTATTGAATTATTTCTCTTGTATTCTTCGTGTTTTCACGACCGTTTAAATTGGTTTCCACAATTGGTAGACTATATTCAAGTCTATTATTTTAGCAAATTACAATTAGTAGTTTGAATCTACAAGGAATTTCCGCAAGTCACATGTGTGCAGACTCAGGATAGCATTGTGCGGTGTCGAATAGGTGCCCCAAGCATGGTACACTCAGATCAATAGTTATCTCACTGGATTGGGCTTAATCGTATTTTGTATGTTGATGATTTAATATTTACAAGTGATGAGTAGCTAATATGCTCTTGCAAAGTGGATTTTGAAAGGGAATTTGATATGAAATACATGAGATTAATGCATTACTTCCTCGGGCTGGAAGTATGGCAAGGTGATGGTGAATTGTTTGTGTCTTAAGGGAAGCATGTCTGAAATACTTTAGATATTTTACATGGAGAATTGTGAGCCCATGGACACACCTCAAGCTACAAACTGGAGGAAGAAGAATTCCACTTTAGGTGAAGAGGTTGATGCTACCATTTATAGGAAGCTTGTGGGGTATTTAATGTATCTTGTGAACACAAGACCAGACATGTGCTATGCAGTAAACGAGCTGAGTCAAGCTATGGTGATTCCTACCAATTTTTATTGGAAGGAAACAAAACATGTGTTATGATACCTTAGAGGCAATACTGAGTATGGATTATGGTACATGAGGATAGAGGGAGTGAAGCTCCAAGGCTTCACCAATGCATATTGGACATGGAGTCCATCAGATAGGAAAAGTACTTAAGGTGCTATCTTCAATGTTGGGTCCATAATTATTTCCTGGTACAACAAGAAGCAGAGGTATGTGGCACTCAACTCGCCAGAGGCTGAATGCATGGATGCAAGCCAAGAAAAATGTGAGACCATATGGATGAGGAAAATACTTGTGGGGATTTTCAGTTGGGAGATGGATCTGATAGTGATATATTGTGATAATCAGAGTTTCATTAAGCTCTCTGACAGGTCCAAACACATTGATATCCAATATCATCATTTGCGGACTTGTGAGTAGAGGATAATTATGTTGCTACAATACATTCCAACTGAGGAGAAAAATGTTGACATCTTGAAAAAGGAATTTTCAAGAGATAAATCTGAATTCCATAGATGCAGGATAGCGGTGGTGAAAAATCCATTTGCTGCTAAGAGGGAGTGTTAAAAAAATGTAGCAAGAAAATCTCAATTTGACTTTAGCCGTAGTCAAATTGAGTAAATCGAATTTCCACATTAGAAGGACAATTTTGAGGTCGTTAAATAGTGTGACATGGCTCTTTTCACTCATTTAACTCAGTAAATTCGAGTTATAGGCTTGGAATTCAGACATGCATATGTTGATTAATAAATTTTAGCAATCTGGTTCAGTTATTTTCAGTTGCGCTCAGTTAACTAACCTTAAAAAATTAATAGAGTTAGTTTAAGGTCAATTGTGCAGTGGGATATCATTCTAACTCAGAGATCTGTCAGTTAACTAATCAATCAACCCAAAATAGCTTATGCATGTTGTCAGACCAGGAGGTAACTCCACAAAACTGAAGATAAATTAGATGGAGATTGTGTGTGTACTTGTACATGGAGGTGAGGCTATTGGGTTTCACTTCCCAATGTCTCTTGGCCTTCCTTATTTACTAAATTACAATAATATACAATCTCACCCAATCCCTTAGGATTAGGTGTCAACATTCCCCCCTTTAATCTGAAGGGATGTTGGTGAGTCCAAGCATCGTTTTGAACTTTTCAAACTTTTCTCTTCCAAGTGCTTTGGTGAAGATGTCTGTGGTCTATTCATTTGTGGAACAATGACGTAGATCAATGGTTTTGGCCTCAACATGATGTCGAATCAGATGGTATTTTGTATTGATGTGCTTTGTTTGATCATGGAACTTCAGGTTCTTGGCCAACTTTATTGCAGAATTGTTGTCGATCATGAGTGGTGTTGAATGCATTTGTTTCATCTGCAAATCATCTAGGATTTTCCTGAGCCACACAGTTTCCTTTGTCGCTTCAGCTGCTGCCACATATTATGCCTCGGTTGTGGAATCTGCTAGAACTGACTGTTTTCATGATCTCCATGAGACAACTCCTGATCCAAGACTCATGGTATAACCTGAAGTAGACACACCAGTTTCTTTTTCCCCATCAAAGTCTGAATCAGAGTATTCGATCAAGCTGAAATCGCCTGCCTTTGTATATTTGAGTCCAAAGTCTTGAGTCCCCTTCAAGTACTTTAGAACTCTTTTTGTAGCAGATCAATGTCCTTCACAAGGTTTTTGCATAAACCTGGAGAGGATTCCAACAGAAAATGAGATGTTTGGTCTGGTGGTAGTTAGGTAGATAAGACTTCCTACAAGTTGCCTATACTTCATTGCGTCCTCGAATTCCTTCCCTTCAATGGATGTGAGCTTAAAGTTTTTCCCCATTGGAGTGGTTAAGGGATTGCATTCATCCATGCCAAACTTGTTCAAAAGATCTCCAATGTACTTCTTTTGAGAAAGAAATATAAATTTAGGATGTTGAGTTACTTCAATACCCGGATAGTAATGAACATAACCCAAATCAGTCATTTCAAAACCTTTATTGAATTCTTTCTTTATGGATGCAATATAACTCTCATTCTTCCCTGTCATCAAAAG
Source organism: Pinus albicaulis (assembly GCA_034641835.2). Taxonomy (NCBI): domain Eukaryota; kingdom Viridiplantae; phylum Streptophyta; class Pinopsida; order Pinales; family Pinaceae; genus Pinus; species Pinus albicaulis. Next base: position 582,953,109 of record CM076576.1, on the reverse strand, counting down.
ATCATCTACATACACCACAAGATATACAACTTTTTTTCCAACTTTCTTAACAAACAAAGTTGCATCATCAAGATCAAAATGTTTGAAGTTAAGTTTAAGAAGATGCTCAGTTAACTTCTCATACCAGGTTCATGGTGCTTGCTAGAGGCCATACAAGGATTTTATAAGTTTGCATACTTTTTGTTCTTGGACCTTCATAACAAATCCTTTTGGCTGGGACATAAAAACTTTCTCCTTTAGATCTCCATTCAAAAAGGCCGGTTTTACATCCATCTGATGGAATTTCCATCCCTTCTAAGCTGCTAGGGAAAAGAGTGTCCGGATGGTGGCCCATTTTGTTGTGGGATCAAAAGTTTCTTCATAATCGACCCCTTCTTTATGTGAAAAACCTTTTTCCACAAGCCTGGCTTTATGGTTGTTAAGTGAGCCATCTGCTTTGTAATTTTTCTTGTAGACCCACTTACAGCCAATTGGTTTTGTTCACAAAGGAGGATCAACCAGCTTCCAAGTGCCATTCTTTATCAAGGCATCATACTCCTTTTGCATCGCTTCATTCCATTCGTCATGAGAAGTGGCTTCTTTGAAGGAATTTGGTTCATGATCTGTAGACAAAATCAATTCACAGTTATAAGAAATATCCATATCAACAGGTGAATCAGAATTATCCACATCACCTTAGTTTTGTCTAGTGGAACTTCTTGTTCCTATCTTTCCAACCTCATCGGGATGAACGTTTTCTAGTGTCTTTGTCAACCATTTGGGGGGACCTTTCTGCGATGGCCCAGGCTGCTCATTCGACTGAGTTGGAATTGAATCAAGATTCAATCTCTCAATTCTGTCAATTACATCGTTCAAGGTGTCATCCGTGGTTGGTTCTTCATGTGGGGAAGATATTGCTTCAGAAAATCATTCCATAGATTGATTCAGTATAGGAATCCCCCCTTCAAGATGCGGAATTTTATTATCAAATTCTTGAAAATACTTTTCATGTGTGAATCTATCCAGGCGATCGAGTTGCCGTTCAACAACATTGTCAGTCTTGGAAGATTCAAGGAATATGACATCTCTTACTATTACAAACTTCTTATTGACTTCATCATAGAGACGATATCCTTTGGAGGTATTTGAATACCCCAAGAAGATACATTTTCGACTTCTAGCACCAAGTTTATTCCTTTGTACCTTGGGTATCAAAGCATAAAAGGTGGAACCAAAGACCTTGAAATGCTTTACCGAAGGAATGTGGCCATGCCACATTTCATAAGGAGTTTCATTTATGATTGAATTTGAAGGAAACCTATTCTTTATTTATAGAACACATAGAACTGCATCAGCCCAAAACATCAATTTTACATTCTTAAAAAACATCATGGAGCGAACCATATTTAAAATTTTCCTGTTCATTATTTCAGCTACATTGTTTTGTTGGGTATTATAGGGCACAATTGTTTGTTGTTTGATCCCATGTTGACGAAGTTAATTTTCAAATTTGTTTGAAGTGTATTCTTTTCCATTATCATTACGCAAAGAGCCAATATGAGTTTGTGCATCATTTTCAATCCATGCATGAAAATTCTTGAATGTTTGAAAAGCATCAGATTTGTTCTTCAATAAGTAAACCCAACACATTCTGGTGTAATCATCAATAAATGTCATCATATATTTATTTCCATTTGCAAAAGAAATAGGCATAGGGCCACATAAATCTGAATGAATAAGCTCAATTTTTCTATGTGCTCTAGAATGTGAATCATGAAATGGTTTTTTGCTATACTTTCCTAGAATACAAGCATCACATTGTTTAAGTTTCCTAGGAGTTGTAGGCAGTCCATTAACACCATTTTTATTCAATAATCGAAGGTTGTCATAGTTTAAGTGTCAAAATATAACATGCCATAAAAGACTTGATGGGAATGTACCTTCATCATGATGTGAACTGAATGCAAAGTTTTGTGCATGAGCAGAGGAACCTTGCAGCTTCAAGAGTCCTCCTCCTTCTATTCCCTCCATGACAAGTGAGAAATTTGATGCTTTCTGACCTCAACCTTGCCATCAAACATGTGAATGGAGTGTCCTTGCTGGTGGATGTGCACCAAGGATGACAAGTTTCTCCTCAACTCATGGAGGTATAGAACCTCATGTAGAAGATGATTTTGAATACCAGGCAACTTAAGCCTGATTGTGCCAAGCCCTGATGGCTTGTGTTTGGATTTATCTGCGAAGTATATTGCTCCATCAACTTTGTCAGTAAATTCTTCAAAAAAATATTTTCTAAATTTCATGTGACATGTTTCTCGTGAATCTAGCAACCAATCATTTCTCCAAGAAGTAAATGAAACATCAAACAAGTCTTCAGTTACTCCATTGTTACAATGTGCTACAACATAATGAGAGGATTCAGGTGCTTTACCTTTGCCTCTATCATGAGTTTTACCTTTTTCTTGATTTCTTTGCTGCTTAATTTTATCCTAAGGCAACTTACATGTAGATGCATCATGCCAGTATTTATTGCAGCGTATGCAATGAAGATCAGATTTTCTAGTTTGAGTTTGTTTTCCCCCCTATCCTCTGAAATTTCTTCTTCCTCCTCCTCTTCGGCCACCTCTTCCTCTCGAAGAAACTTGAGCATGACTCTTCTCTCTATGTTCAAAGCATACAACCTCTTCAGAAGATAGAGGGGTTTTCATCTTTCCAAAAGCCTTCTCTCTTTCTGCAAACTTTTTCTCAAGGGAATCAAAGGTGATTTTCATGAGGTTTCCACTTACTTGCAAGGACTCAAGATAATGTGAGTAAGTGAGATACAATGCCTTAACATATGCTATGAGAGGTATATCAACTTCTACACCAGTTTTATTAACGTCATTCATGATAGATCTTACTTCTGAAGCTAAAGCAAGAGGGTCATCTTTTTTCCATTCAAGATTGAACAAATTAATCATTAATTGAACAGTTTCAAGTTTTTAATGTGAGTCATAGAGTTATTTTAGCTTGCTCAAGGCTTCATAGGAATTTGAAAATGGTGTAATATGGCGACTCACCTCTTCATTTACGGAAGCTGCAATCAAGGCATAGGCCTTGCAGTTCTTGTTTTCCCAAATGGTGATCTCCTTGTCTGAAGTGGGCTTTGCTTGTGGAAGGTTTCCTTCTCCTTCACAAATTCCTCTCCACAGCTCATTAAAAGTGAGAGTGTGCTTGATTTTCCGAGACCATTTAGGATAGTTCTCCTTGCCGGAGAGAACAAATCCTACAATAGATATGAGAGAATGCATTCTTTTGAAGAAAAAAAATACTTTGCTATCATGGTAAAGACTCAATTCTGGTTTAACTTCTGCAAGTTTTTTTTTGTTGTTGGGAAAAACAGAGGTATTATCTGAGGGAGGAATTTTCTAGGGGAGGTGTTTTTTGGGAAGGTTTGTTCCAGGGGAGGTATTTTCTGGGGGAGGAGTTTTCTGGGGAAGGTGTTTACCAGGGTAGGTGTTTTCTGGGGGAGGTGTTTACCAGGGCAGGGGGAGGCATTTTCTGGGGGAGGCCACAATGTGTAAAAAATTAAAAATAATATAGAGGCCGAATTATAAAAAAACGCAGAGAGAGAATATGCGTGGGAGGGGAGGGGGAGGAACGTGCGAGTGGGGAGGGTTGAGTGGTTGTGAGCGGGGAGGGGAGCGATGGGGGGAGCAGGGAGAGGGAGTGGGATGGGGAGGGGAGGGCAGGTGAGGGGGATGGGGAGAGCGGGTTGGGAGGGGTGAGCAGGTGCGGAGGGATGAGCGGCCGTGAGCGGGGAGGGAGGGATGAGCAGGGAGAGCTTTGTGAGGGGGCGGGGGTCTGTGTGAGGGGGTTGGGGCCAAGGGGTTGTGAGCGTAGTGATCGTGTGAGGGGGCGGCGGCCTGCGTGAGGGGGGAGAGCTGTGTGAGGGGTCGAGGGTCTGTGTGAGGGGGTGAGAGCCGAGGGGTCGTGAGCATAGTGAGCGTGTGAGAGGGTGGGGGTCTGTGTGAGGGGGGAGAACTATGTGAGGGGTCGAGGGTCTGCAAAATTCTTTTTTGCATAGTAAAATTAAATGTGCTCGTAATTTGAGCTGAAATTCACAGTGGTGTGCAGAAACAAAATTAGGCAGAATGTGCAGAAAAAAAAAATGTAGAATTGTTCCAGAATGCAGAATGCCAGGAGTAGTAAAAACATAATTCCAAGAGTAGTAAAAAAAATTGAATGCACAATGATAGTCTGCAAAAAATGCAGAGCATGAGGGAGTTACACCAAAGGCAGGAATTGCAAAAATGGGACTGGCTTTGATACCATGTTAGATCAGGAGGTAACTCTGCAAAACTGAAGATAAATTAAATAGAGATTGTGTGTGTACTTATACATGGAGGTGAGGCTATTTGGATTCACTTCCCAATGTCTCTTGGCCTTCCTTATTTACTAAATTACAATAATATACAATCTCACCCAATCCCTTAGGAATAGGTGTCAACACATGCATGGAATTCAAATTCCTTAGTTGGAGCGGAGGAATTAAGGCTAATGTAAAATTATTTATATACTAATGGAGTGTACAAAATTTGTCATGTAGGCAATTGATCAATCCTTGGTAATTACACAAGGAAATAGGGGATTCCATATTGTTTAGGAGCTTGAAAAAGATCAAATTTGTGGAAGGAAATAAGAGTTTGGAGGAGGAAAATATTGGCTATGTTGGCCAGAGTTTCTCATTGAGAAGAGAGAACATTATTATTTTGTAGGTTGAGCTCAGAGATGGAGCTATAAATTGTAATAATTTCTCTATTCAACTGATTAATGTAAAGAGGCTTGGGGGGTTTTTCCCAGTTGGTTTCCCCTAAAAATATCTGTGTACTTGTGGTTTTTCTTGAAACACTCAAGCAGGGAAATTTCGAGCCAGATGGGCAGAGGGAGTACATGCAGCTATACCTCCAGGTGTGAGGTGAGGCAATGTGCAAAATTAATCCCAAGAAGAAATTTGGGCAGGGTCCTAGAGATGATGCATCTCATGGATCAAACCTGGATATGAGGAGCCCACAAAGAAGCAGTAGCAGGATCAATTAGATTGATGTAGTCATATGTCAAGAGGACAGAAATAAGAGTGATATGTGTCAGATACTGGAGCACAAATCAGAGTTGGCAGTAGTGTAGAGTGCATGGATGTGTATGTCAACATCGCGGAGAATCTAGTAGACATGTGCAGTAGGTACCAACAGTCAGAAGACTCTGATGACAGATGCATTATATTGATTCAATTGTTTGGAGGCTATTCAATTTCAGAAGTGTTTCATGAAAATGTTGCATGTGCGAGAAACACTAGAGAAGTGTTGCATGCAAGAGTTGCATGTCGCATGCAAGGACATTCCTTTCTTGTTGAGAGGGAGCGTTGAAGTTTGCAACAAGAAACAATGAAATTGGCACTAGAAACAACGTGACAACACCTACACTAGTGTGGGACCATAGGTCGTGTAGTGATGGGTCCTAGCGATACATTAGACTTGTGAAATTCAATTTATTTAATAAATTGGATATGTGTCAAATTTAATTATCCCTTAATTAAATTGGACAATAAATTGTAATCTTATCTCATGATCACTTGTAATAGTTAACTGAGTGTGATAAACTCAGTTAGCTCATGAATTTCGAGTTGATGGTAGTTGGTGAGGCATGCAGAGTGATTCTATGTGTTTTAGAGTTCAAGTTATAGTTAAGTGCATGAGTTTAATGCATGGGTAATCAGTTAACTCAGTTAGGTGAGTTAAATTCAGTTGAACTAGTTGTAACTCTTTGTTGCACTAGTGAGAGATCAAGTGAATTAAGTCATACTTAATTCACAATTAGTGATCTACCATGCAACTGATGATTTACTATTATTAGCTGCATGCTTGTCAGTTGCAGTGGAGACCCAGTTGAGACAAAGGTTAAAGGGAAGTTAACTATTAGTTGTGATATTAGAAGACTGCCTAGATGCAATTAAAACACCGCAGGATGCTCATGATACTCTACGCAGTTGAGGAAGGCTGAAATTCCTAAAGAATAGGGATTGCATTCATCAGGAATTGCGTGAGCAAGGCAGGCTGAAGACAGGTTGAGAATTGGCTAAGTGTTGGCTCGATTTTTCCTAGATCAGTGTGAGACGATAGGCAGATTACAGGAGACCCTTGTGAGAAGAGTGCATTATAATTGTTTCATGATTCCTTGTGGAATATACAATATATGATAGAGGGGTTTTGACCAGTAAGATTTCCTCGAGAAATTATCTGTGTTGTTGTTTGATTTGATTATTTCTTTTCTACATGTGATTAGCGATTGTGTGTAGTTTCTGCAATTGATTTGTAGAAGCGATTCAATATCTATATTTAGTACATTGTTAGATTGGATTGAATCCATTGATATACATGTGTTTGTATAATTTATACACATTTTCAATCCATGCATGAAATTTTTTGAAAGCTTCAAAAGCTTCAAATTTAGTTTTCAACAAATATACCTAACACATCTTGGTGTAGTCATCAATAAAAGTCATCATATCTTTATTTTCATTTGCAGAATGAACAAACATAGGGCCACACAAATAAAAATGAGTCAGTGAAATATTTATACTTGTTCTAGAATCAAAATCATGAAATGGTTGTTTGTTATGTTTTCCTAGGATGCAAACATCACATTACTTCAATCTCCTTGGAATGGTTGGTAGATTAGAAACATAATTTATTTTCAATAAACAAATATTGTCATAATTCAAATGTCCAAATATTGCATGCTATAAAATACTGGATGGAAATGTATCTTCATTGTACTAGGAGATGTATGCATAGTTTTGTGCATGAATATATGTCCCTTGCAGTTTTAACAATATTTCTTCCTCTATTCCCTTCATGACAACTATGTCGTCTAAATATTTTTTCACCTCAATTTTTCCATCAGACATGTGAATGGAGTGCCCTTGTTGGCGAATGTGAACAAGGGACAACAAGTTTCTTCGCAAATTTGACAGGTAGAGAAAATCATGCATAAGGAAGTTAGGGAGTCTAGGCAGTTTGAGCTAGATGGTGGTAAGTCCAGATGGCTTGAGTCTTGACTTGTCTACAAAGTATACTATTCCATCTACATTCTCACTGAAGTCTTTAAAAAAAAATTTCCAGGAGGAAGAAATCTCTCATATATCTTACTCATTCTTGTTGCCAGATTCTTCCAATACCTACTAGGATACCTACATTGCAACAACTACAACTACAATTGAGCCTTAGAACATAATCACAATTATGCAATCTTCAGTTTAATAGTAAATTGTGTGTAATTTATCAAGATATCATGAATGAGTTGTTGTTTGTGAGTTGTCATTTGTGAGTAGTATATTAATGCATAAGAGAATGGTACTGATCATTTTTTTCTGAGTCTAATACATGAAAAATCATGTATAAATTTTAGAAAAACTGTGGCAATGCTGTTTTTTAAATAGTGTACATTTAACAAATTGGGTTCTATATATTTATTACATAAAATATACATGACCCACGATTCAACGATTCAGTTTATCTTAGAGTTACAACTTCGTAATAGGTAATTTATGTTTCTTCCAACATGCATGTCTATAATGTAATTTATATTCCTTCCAATGGGCATGTTTTAAATGGAAAGAATTTTTTGCATTAAGATGTGTACATGTTATTAATCATTAAATGCATTCTAATTAGATAGAGATGAAAACCATATGGAGAACACAAATTAACCATATAGAGATCACATGAGGTTTAGAAGCCAAAAAAGAAATATTTGAAAATTTGAAAGATTATGGTTTAGCTATTAGTTCTTAGGGTTAGGGTTTTACTTGCATAACATTCTTAGGATTTGAGTTTATATTTGTTAGTGAAAGATCTACCTATATGCCTATCGGCATATATCAACCACATTTATTAATGTGATTGCACTAGTTGTAAAAAGGAATTAAAATATGTTTTAAACATGTACACATTTAAAAAAACATGTAAATATATTACATGAATTAGACATGTACACATTTAGAAAAACATGTAAATATATTATATTAATTAGACATGTACACATTAAAAAAAAATGTAAATATATTATTAACTTTGGAGATTCACCCCATCTAATCTTGGAGATTTTTAATTTGTAAATAAGTTTAGTTACAATAGCATGACTTATCAATATTACATGCTTAAAAAACCATAATTCCATTTATATGCCAATTATTTATATGTTATTTTTTTTAATTAATCAATTTAATTAAAAATGCTACTCTTAAAATAAATCTCAATCTTTTATGAATGACTATTATTAACAATATTCTAAAATATTCTATACAAATTAAACTTAGACCATTCACCTAATAATTATTGATAGTTAAATAAAATTATAAAATTTTTATTTTAAAATAAATATATAAATCTAAAAAGTTAATAATCATTAATTTAATTATTAAATTTTATTTAAAAATAATAATAATTTCATATTTAAATATAATAAAAATAATTAAAAATTTGATATTATACCAACTAGAAATCCATCATCTAATTTAAAATTGAGCGTTCATAAAAATAAAACTTAATCGCCTATAATAATAAAAATTAATATGAAGATAACATTTTGGAGCGCAAAAGGAGAGACACAAAAAGAAACGCGTTATAGAAGTCAATTGCGTTAGAGAATCTTCGTGTAGCATTCTCGCTTTTATTAGAAGGATAGGAAGAGTCGTGGGAATGTCTTTTTCTTTGAAACATTCGACCGATGACTGCGTGCACTGAGGGTGACAATTTCAAAATGGTCAAGAAGCCCACGGAACGAATTTGATGCAGCTTCAAACTAAATTCCTGTTTTCACATGGAAACCCACCGCTGCATCTGCATAAGTCACTCCCATTCACTCATGTTAATGGGAATGCAGAATTTAAGGATTTATTAACATGAGTTAATTGGAATGCAGATTTTAAGGATTTATTAGCTCATGTTAATATTTTAAAAATTTATTAACTCATGTTAATATATGGCAGTTTAGATTGTAGATTTTAAAAGTTTTGCAATTGTAAAATTAATAGTTTAACTTGTTTTATGGGTTAAATTTCAAAATAGTTTAAAATTACAATAAAATTTATTATATATAATTTAAATTTACAATTAAATTTTAAAATATATAATTTAAGATTATATTTATGTATCAAATTCCAAAATATTTTTAAAATTTACAATCAAACTTACAATTTTCTTAAAATTTACCAATACCAGAGAACCTAGCCATACATAATACCCTAAAACCTAGCCATACATAATAGTCAGCTACCTGGAACCCTGAAGATTACGCGGAACATTATACGCGAGATAACACATTCATATTAATTTCATTTTTCCTTTAAAACGACTGCTTCGGCTTTCAATTGGGGGCCGTGCTCGTTCTCTCAGACTGCTCCAATAAAAAAAAATTGGAACTCCTGCAATTTTTTGATATAAATAGCTGCTTCAGTAGTCAATTGTCAATTGGAAAGAGTGCTCCTTCTTCAAGATTACAGTCTCTCTGTTTATTCCAGAAAATCAATTCCTACACGCGATCAATCCCCTCTTCAATTTCCCTCTACTTAACTGAATCCCGTGCTCGAATTGGAAGTACCATTCGCTCTCGCCATGATTCAATCGGCCTACATCTCTTTATCTCACGCTCCGGTGTTTCGTGCTACAAATCCCACCCATATCTGGATTGGGAATATAAGCGAAATTCCGACAATTCGTGCTTCTGGTGACTGCATTCTCTTCCCTGTGAAATCGACACTGCCCAAGACTCTCGTCTGCCAGTCATCTGTAAATCTATGGAACGCTTCCAACAACTGTCCCTACCGCAAAATAGAGGCGGTAGAGAAACCCCAACAGAAGTACGTGCTATCCACTAAGGTCGTCGACAGGCCGATTGCCTGGTCGCTCATCGCCGTCAAGAAAGAAAAATTTGGGAGCCAACTAGATCCCGTCCAAGAAACTCTCCCGCTCTCTCCCAAAGAATCCTTGGGCGGGGAGAACTGGCGACAGTATCAGGGATTAGAAAACTGGGCAGGCCTTCTGGGCGATCAATTGCATCTGAATCTGAGACGAGAAATCGTGAGATACGGTGAATTTGTGCAGGCAACCTACGATGCATTCGACTTTGAGCCCCATACAGGCGACACAAGATGTTGGAAAAGGTGGGGCTGGACGACACAGGGTACAAAATCACAAAGTATCTGTACGCCATGTCGGATATTGACCTCCCTAAATGGTTCCGCCGGCCATACTCAGTCGACGACAATACATGGAGCAACGACTCCAACTGGATCGGATACGTTGCGGTGAGCACAGACGAGGAGGTGATTAAGTGTCTAGGGAGGCGAGATATCATGGTGGCGTGGAGGGGGACTGTGACGCAGCTCGAGTGGATGGAGGATTTTTAGGATATTCTCTATCCCCTCGAAGAGCCACACGAGAATTCATTAGTGAAGGTGGAGTGAGGGTTTTTGAGCATATATACCTCAAAGGACCGCAACACCAGGTACAACAAGCTCAGCGCATCGGAGCAGGCAATGAAGGAGCTCGGTCAATTGGTGGATTTGTATACACAGAAAGGCGAAGACGTGAGTATCACCATTACCAGCCATAGCTTTGGCGGCGCCCTCGCTCTTCTCAGCGCCTACAAGGTCGTAGCGAAAGGCCTCAATTCGCACAAAGCCAACCCCGACAGGTGCGTCCCTATGACTGTGTTCTCTTTTGGAGCTCTGAGAGTGGGGAACTGGGCTTTCAAAAAGAGATTGGAGGCACTGGGGGTTAAGGTTCTGTGTGTGGTGAGAAAATAGGACATTGTCCCCAAGATGCCCGGGATCATCTTCAACGAAGGGATGCAAAAAATCGAGCAACTGATGAAGCTGTTGGTTGACAATTTCCCATGGACATACACTCACGTTGGAGTGGAACTCGAGTTGGATCATCGACGTTCGCCTTTTCTGAAACAAAACTTCGACCATGCGGAGTGTCACAACCTGGAGGGATATCTTAATTTGTTGGATGGGTTTTAGAGCTTGTCTGCCCCATTCCGAGGGGATGCCAAACAACACGTGGCGTTGGTGAACAAGGCCTCCAATATTCTGAGGCCGGAGTTAATGGTGCCTGGAAATAAGGGGCTCGTCCGTAACGCAGATGTGTTGAAAATATTAAAGTCACCTGCTAGCCTTTGAGCAGGAAGAAAAAGAGTACAGAGGCAGCACAACAGAGTATACTTGCACAGCACCACGCATTCAAGAAGAGTGGGAAATTTGTAAGGATGAATTAATTGCTATGGGCTACAACCACGAATTGCAGAGGAGAAGTAAATTGGTGATGGGCGTAGCCGTTTCTGCAGGAGGACTAAGATTTTTTCGTAGTTCTTGTCTACGGAGAAACATAGTTAATTAAAACAGTCATTTCGTGCGTTTAAGGCCCTCAACAACCAAAATGGAGAAAATAGCTTAAAACAGCCGAAGTCCTTCAATTTTTGAAAAGGCGGGACAAGTGGTCCCCACCATTTAAGCGGCAATCGGAATCGCAAGTTAAACTTGCAGTGTCTTGTTGATGTGAAGATTTGCGATGCGATGCGATCACAATCACAATCGCAAATCACAGCAGCAGTATTAATAAGTGTCTTGTTGATATGGAAGATTGCGATGTGATCCAATCGCAATCGCAACATCGCATGTATTATTTGTAATCGCCCTCCACCACAGCCGAGGCCCATGGGTCCACAAGACCACGCGGCATTATATAATACGACCGCAAGTCTTGAATCGAAAAGTTTCAATCGGCGGTTCTTTGTTGTATGCCCCAATCACTTTACCATGGGCCGGACCCGATGGTGTTATGTGACGGAGTTTGTTTGTTCCATCGCGTCCGCTTTTGAATCGCAATCAGAACTTCTTAAACACGAGGCCCGATCGCACATATTAGAAGTCCGGACCCGATGCCATTTGTTAGGGCGGACTTAATTGTTGGATCGCATCTGCTTTCCAATCGTGATCGGAGTTTTTTTGGTTGGTCGCGTGTTTTTGTTATGACACGAACCCGATGGGATTTATACAACGGATTTAAACTTTGGTCCATCGCATCCATTTTCCAATCGGCGATCGAAACTTTTGTTTGGTGCGCTTGTTTGTTTAAAGTGCGGACCCGATTGTTATATATATTGCATTTAAATGTTTGATCGCGGTTCAAAGCGCATTATAGTGGGGCCCGTTAGTATTTTAAATAAACTTTGTTTAAAGTTTTATATAGTTTATGTAGTGCTTTAATATGCGCGGCATATAAAAACAAAAGGCCCGAGAGCCTATAATGTAAGGGCATCATTTTGTTTTTTATTTGGTTTTGCATAGCAGCGTGGAGAAGATGAACACAGTAGTGTTGGTTTTATGAGACAGAGTGTGTTGTTTGAAAGAACATAGAGTAGTTTTGTGCACTGCGTCTGAAGCAGTCACTATTTCTATTATCTCTCTGTGTTAGAGGAAGATTTTGTAAACAGTTTTGAAAGAAATAGAAGTTTGTTTTCAGTTTGAGAAACTCTGTCTCCTGTCAAGATTTTTTATATATCTCTGTGTTAAAGAGGGGAGTTTACTCTCTCCATTTCTATTGTTCTGGAATTTTCAATATTCCAACTTGGTATCAGAGCTAGTTTAGGCTCTTTGAAGGTTTCAAAGAAGCTGAAGAAGAAGAAGACTTGTTGCAGTGTTTTCTCCAGCAGTGTGAAAGCTCAACAGAAGTCAAAGCTCAGGTATTTCTCAAAAAAAAGAAAACAGAGTTGTTGTTTTTTGTTTAAGAGAGTTTGTTCTTTCAAAGAAGGAAAGACAATTTGTTTAAGTTACAGAGTTCAGTTTAAGAGCAATGGCTGGACCAAGTACTGGTATGAGTATTGGAAATGTTCAGCTTCCATAATTTAATGGAAAGAACTATGATTATTGGGCCATTACCATGAGAGCCCTGTTTGTCTCACAAGACTTATGGGAATTTGTAGAAGATGGTTTTGTTAAACCAGCTGATGAGCAGGCTTTTAATGCCTTAACTCAAGCAGAGAAGGACCTATTGAAGAGAAATAGGAAGAAAGACGCTAAATCTCTCTTCTTATTGTATCAAGCAGTAAATGAGAGTGTGTTTCCAAGGATAGCAGCAGCCTAGAGATCCAAGGAAGCATGTGAAACTCTGAAAGTAGCCTATCAAGGCATGGAGAAAGTTAAGAAAACAAAACTTGAGTTGCCGAGGAGAGATTTTGAAACTCTTTGCATGAAAGAGTCAGATAATGTAGACACATTTTTTTCACATGTGATCGGGATTGTAAATCAGATAAGGTCCCATGGAGAAACTCTTGAATAAAGAAGGATTGTGGAGAAACTTTTGAGGAGCTTACCCTCAAAGTTTGATGTTATTATTACCACCATAGAAGAGACCAAAGATCTCTCAAAGCTCACGGTAGATGAACTTCATGCCTCACTAATAACTCATGAACAAAGATTGAACATAGATGAAAACTCATCTCTAGAGCACTCCTTCAAGACCCAGATGCCTTCAGGAAGAGGAAGAGGTCAAGGCAAAGGAAGAGGAAGAGGCAGAAGTCAGAATAGAGGTGAAAGGAACAACCATTCACATTCACATGGAAGGAGCAACAATCGGAATCAGAGCCATGGCCAAAGCAACAGCCAACAAGGTGGACACTAACACCAACATGCTCATGGACAAAGGTATGACAAATCCAATGTCCAATGTCATTATTGCAAGAAATATGGACACTATGCTAATGAATGTAGAAAGAAGCAAAATGACATGAAAAATAAGAAGAATGCTAATGTAGCAAAAGAAGAAAAGAACCCAAGTAATGTGCTATTAGCATGTAATGTAGCACAGGATAGAGAAGATGATGTTTGGTTCTTAGATTCAAGATGTAGTAATCACATGACTGGAAACAGAGCAATGTTTGCAAATCTAGACGAAGAAGTAAAATCAGAAGTAACCACAGGAACTGATACTACGATCTCTGTAAAAGGAAAAGGCAGAGTTAGTATTCGAGCAAGAAATGGTGAGAAAAAATTTGTTCCAGATGTGTATTGTGTTCCAGGTTTGAAGTGTAATCTTTTGAGCGTTGGGAAGCTCATAAACAAAGGTTACAATGTAGTTTTCAAGGATGATATGTGCACAATAAAAGATATACCTCCAAGCAAGAAAATCATTGCTGAAATACAAATGACCAGCAATAGAATGTTTCCGCTCAAGCTCAACACTGACTTGAAGGGAAAAGGAAAGAGCATAGCAGCTGTAACACAAGAAGCTTTTCAAAAGGGAGCAAAAGATGAAAATTGGTTTTGGCACCTGAGATTTGGACATCTCAATTTCGGAGGATTAAATTTGCTGCACAGAAAAGGAATGGTAAGAGGTTTGCCATTGATTGAGAAGCCCGACAGCCTATGTGAAGGCTGCATCTTGGGAAAGCAACACAGAGAAAATTTTCCATCAGGGAAAAGCATAAGGGTGAAAGCACCCTTAGAAATCATCCACTCAGATTTATGTGGGCCGATGCAGACAGCATCAGTTTTAGGCAAAAATTACATGCTGACCTTCATAGATGATTTCACAAGAAAAGTGTGGGTTTATTTTCTGAAATATAAGAGTGAAGTTTTTCAGAAATTTTGCTATTTTAAAGCTCTTGTAGAGAAACAGAGCGTGTTGCACATTAAAGTTCTTAGAACTGATAGAGGAGGAGAATATATATCAAAGGAATTTCTGCATTTTTGTAGAGAGAACGACATACACAATCAGTTTACCACAAGGTACACACCGCAACAGAATGGAGTTGCTGAAAGGAAGAATCGAACCATAATGGAAATGGTGAGAAGCATGCTAAAGGAAAAACACTTGCCGAATGAGTATTGGGCAGAAGCAGCAAACTGTGCTATGTATATTTTAAATAGATGCCCTACAAAAGCTATGATGAACAAAGTTCTAGAAGAAGCGTGGAGTGGCAAAAAACAGGGAGTCACCCACATTAGAGTTTTTGGATGTGTGGCATATGCACACATTCCAGACAAGTTGAGGAAGAAGTTGGATAGTAAGGGGGAGAAGTGCATTTTCCTTGGATATTGTGAAGATTCCAAAGGATACAGATTGTATAACCCATCCACAAAGAAGTTTGTTATAAGCAGAGATGTGAAATTTATTGAAGAGGAAGCATGGGATGGAAGCATTGAGAAAATAGTCAATGTTAAAAGCTGTTTGTCTCATGATGAAGATGAGGAAGATGTAGTTGAAATTAACAACTCATCGGCAACACAACCTCCACCAACACAAGGACAGCAAGGGACACCTCAAGCAGCAGCGAGAACACCCTTGAGAAGAAGCGGGAGTGCATCACCAAGCACACCACATGGAGCAGAATTGAGTGCTTCAACAAGCACGTCTACACCAAGTGAAAGAGGAACAAAGTTCAAAAGTATTAGAGAAATCTATGAGCAGGGAGCAGAAAATGAAGGTATGAATTCCCTATTTGCTTTATATTGTCGAGTTGATGATCCTATTCATTTTGAAGATGCTATTAAAGATAGAAAATGGATAGAAGCTATGGATGATGAAATTAATGCCATAGAAAAGAACAAAACATGGGAGTTGGTTGATCTCCCAGAAGGTAAAGAAGTCATTGGAGTTAAATGGGTCTATAAGACCAAAAGCAATGCTGAAGGAAAAATAGAAAGACACAAGGCCAGACTTGTTGTCAAGGGATATAAGCAGAAGCAAGGGATTGATTATGAGGAAACTTTTTCACCTGTTGCAAGAATGGAGACAGTAAGCGCAATGCTGTCAATAGCAGCACGAAACAAATGGAAAGTATACTAGATGGATGTAAAATCCGCATTTTTAAATGGTGTGTTAATGGAAGAGGTATATGTGGAACAACCTCTCGGCTATGAGAAAAAAGGCCAAGAGCATAAAGTCTGCAGATTGAAGAAATCTCTTTATGGGCTGAAGCAAGCGCCAAGAGCATGGTACAGTAGGATAGATTCCTATCTACTGGAAAATGGATTTGAAAAATGTGAGGGAGAACCCACCCTCTACATCAAAGAAAAGGATGGTACAATGTTGATTGTTGTTTTATATGTTGATGATCTAATATTTACAGGTAGTGATGATTACCTTGTTGAAAATTTTAAAACAATCATGAAAGAAGAATTTGAAATGACTGACATGGGTTCGTTGAGATACTTCTTAGGAATAGAAGTAGAGCAAAGTGAAAAAGGTATTTTTATCTCTCAAGAAAAGTATGTGAATCAAGTTTTAGAAAGATTTAATATGCAGGAGTGCAAAGCTGCAATTACTCCCACAGTAATGGGATTGAAGTTGAGTAAAGATGACAACAATAAGGATTTTGATCCTAGCTTGTATAAAAGCATAGTTGGCAGCGTCATGTATTTGACTGCAACTAGGCTAGATATTATGCATGCTGTTAGTTTGATTTCCAGATTCATGGAGAAGCCAAAAGAGACACATTGGCAGGAAACAAAGAGAATTCTGAGGTATGTTAAAGGAACTAAAATATTTGGCATTTTATATACTGCTTCAGAAAATTCAGAGTTAGTTGGATACATTGACAGTGATTGGGCTGGAAGTGTAGATGATCGAAAGAGAACTTCCAGTAATGTTTTTCATATGGGTTTAGGAGTGTTAGGTCCCTATATGACTAGTATAGTCCCTTATTGTTGTTAGTGTAACCCCCTTATTTTTATTATTGTACCCTTATAAACCCCATTCTGTTATTATTGTGCCCTTAAATTATTATTGTTAGGTCGGCTAGGATTACATTGTGGCCCACTAGGATTACATTATGGCCCCATGGACTCCTATATATAGAAAGGAGGTTTTGTAAATTGTATCATCCAAGAATTTTTCATTTATGTAATTTATTGGAGGTTTCCCCCTCGAAGTGTCTTATTTCTAAGGCGTTGATATCTCTTTTCTTCTATTTTTTGAGCTGGTTACACAACATTTGGTATCGGAGCTTTGGATTCTAGGGTTTGCTGCTCCAAACAGTTCATCGTGGAATTTTCGCTATAAATTTTTTTTCTACGAAGTTTCAGAAGCTGAAATTTTTAGGGTGCGAAGCTGAAATCCTGAGGAAGCTTGTCTAAAAATTTTAGAGCTTGGTTCGCAATATTTTAGGAGATATCATATGTGGAAGTTAGGTCTTTTTTCAGGCTCCTAAATAGGTCATTGTGGAATTTTCGCTATAACTTTTTTTGTAAAAAGGTTCAGAGTCTGAAATTCGTATGGTGCGAAGTTGAAGTCTTGAGGAAATTCTTCAAAAAATTTCAGAGCTTGGTTCACAATATTTTTGGAGATATGATCTGTGGAAGGTAGTTCTTTTTCAAGCTCCTGAATTTCATCTCAAAGAGGTGATTGTGGGAAAAGTTCAATAACTCTCTCTCTGGGCATCAGATTGGAGTGCCGTAAAAAGTGGTCACAAGTAAACATACTGTAGTTTCTTTGCTATCAATTTCAGAGACAAAATATGAAACAGTGACATGTGGCAAGTCGTACAAGTTCGCTCTACTGAACCAGTCCATAATTAGGTCATTGTGGGAGATTGGACACAATTTTGTCTTGGAGAATCCAAATCAGGTCAGACCTGTGGAATTCAAAAGATAATTCAGAGGGGTATTTCATTGCTGAATTTTAGATATTGAAGTGCTGCAATCACAAATACAATCCAATTTCAATATCGAGCTCCTCAAAAGCAAGAAAAAGGTGTGTATTTTTTTTTCCGAATTGCATAAGTCTTGTTTGAAGACTCAATTTGAATTGATTCCAAGGGCATATTGTAGAATAGATATCAGTATTGGGTTCTAAAAGATGCCCCGTAAAAATAATTCAACACCCATTAAGCCTTCAAAAGGCTCTACTATGACTCATGAAGATGAAGAATTGCAACATGATCTATCAAAATTACAAGAGCAAGTGTAACAAATTTTACTCTCGCAAAGAGCAACAAAAAATGAAATGGAAGTTTTGAAGAAAGGCATGGAAGCTAAGATGGATGGCGTGCAAGATAAGATGGAAGTTGGCGTGGAAGCTAATATGGATGGCATGGAAGCTGGCGTGGAAGCTAAGATGGATGACATGGAAGCTAAGATGGATGACATGAAATACAACATGGAAAACATGAAGAATGATATAAAAAAAAACATCGAAGGTTTGACAAAGTTGATACAAGAAATGTTTCCTAATGGTGAAAAGATAGTAGAAGAACCTCATGATGAGAACAAAATCAATGTTAATCATGATTTCATAAACTCTAATGTTGGCGGGAAGAACCACCATATTCCAAAAATGGATATGAGGAAGTTTGATGGAAAGGATCCTGTAACATGGATACTACAGATGGAGAAATATTTTGATCTCCATAACGTTCAAAACACAAAAAAGGTACGCATTGCAACTTTAAATTTAGAACAAAATACATTTGTATGGTATCGATGGCTTTGCTCCCGTAAAAAAATTGTCACTTGGTCAATTTTTACGGAAGAAATGATAGCACATTATGAGGATACAAAGAGAAACACCTTCTTTAGCCAGTTGGTAAATCTCAAACAAAAGGGTTTAGTGGGGCAGCACATTGAGGAGTTCCAGAAATTGAATATAAGGGTAACTGATATTCCAGAGGAACACAAGATCGATCTCTTCATAGGCACTTTAAAGGATAACATCCAACATGAAGTTCGCGTTTTGGAACCGGATTCATTGGAGAAGGCATTCAGGTTGGCAAGAAAAGTTGAATGTAAAATAATGGCAACAAGGAAGCCTACCACTCAATTCTATAAAGAAGGAAGTGTTGCTACGCCTAGATTTCCACAACCTACAAGGTTGACACCACAACAATTGGAAGAAAAAAGGGAAAAAGGGATTTGCTACAGTTGTGATAGAAAATACACTAAAGGTCATAAGTGTGCCGAGAAGAAATTATTTTAAATAGATTGTGAAGAGGAAGAAGAAAATCAACAAGAAGAGGATATACACCAGGAACCAGCCCTAGAAGAGGAAGAAATGAATCCGACCATATCGTGTAATGCACTGGCAGGAATTACCACTCCTCAAACTCTCAAGATAAAAGGACAAATCAAAAAGAAAAAGATAATAGTGTTGATTGATTCAGGTAGCACCCATACTTTTATTCATTGTAAGGTAGCCAAGGAATTAAATTGTTTCCTATACCCAGCACCAGAATGTCAAGTGATGGTTGCAAATGGAGGAACTATAAATTTCTCTGGAAAATTCCATAATATCAAGATAACCATGGGGGAATATGTATTGAATATTCCAATGCTTTCCATTCCTATGGGAGGTGCTGATGTTGTACTAGGAGTACAATGGTTACAATCTTTGGGGACGGTAGCTTTTAATTTTCAAGAACTTTTCTTGAAATTTTTTTCAAAAGGAAAGGAAGTTGAATTACGGGGTATTGAAGGGAAGCCAGGAAGGATAATAAGCTCTAATGTCATGACAAAGCTTCTAAAGAAAGAACAACGAGGCGTAATTGCACAATTATGCTCACTAGAAGTTCCGACATCAAAATCATCTATTTCTGCAGATCTCCAACAAGTCTTGGACTATCATTCCAAGGTGTTTGAAACTCCCAAAGAACTCCCACCTATTCGTGATCATGATCATGCTATTCATTTGATTACAGGAAGTGTTCCTCCAAACATCAGGCCTTATAGTTATCCTTACTTCCAAAAGAGCGAAATTGAACGTATGATTGCATAAATGTTAGAGGCGGGTATAACTCAACCTAGTCGAAGTTCTTTCTCTGCTCCTATAGTATTGGTACACAAGAAGGATGGATCATGGCGAATGTGTCCGGATTATAGGGAGCTCAATAAGCTCACCATTAAAGATAAATTTCCCATTCCTGTGATTGATGAATTATTGGTTGAATTACATGGAGCAATTTATTCGACCAAGTTGGATCTTCATTCAAGATATCATCAAATTAGAATGAAGACTGAAGATATTCCAAAAACAACATTTCAAACTCATGAGGGTCATTATGAATTTTTGGTCATGCTTTTTGGCCTTATGTTGTAGCCCCTACAACACCCTCCAAAAATACCACCATTTCAAATTTTTGGAGCCCCTTGAAGCTAGAGGAAAACCAAGAGAAAATCAATAAAGTTAAGTCGCAAAATCGCAGAGTTCACTTTTAAAGAAAACTGCGACCTTGCGACCTTGCGACCTCGTGACCCCAAGTCGCCAGGTCGCCAAGTCGCCAGGTCGGGAACGGTAACTTTCAAAGAAAACTGCGACCTTGCGACCTTGCGACTCAGCGACCCAGGTCGCCAGGTCGCCAGGTCGCAAATTGTAAATTTTAAAGAAAACTGAGACCTTGCAACCTTGCGACCCCGCGACCCCAGGTCGCCAGGTCGCAAGGTCGCGAGGTCGCGAATCCCCTAGATCACGAAACTTACGACCCAGCTACCCCACATTTATTGCCCGCACGTGCAACTTTCTATATAAGGGAGGTCGCCAGGTCGCATTTTTCACAATCGGCGAATAGGAAAAAATAGCTCTGACAGGTCGACTGGCGTGATTTTCCCAGGTAAGTTGCCATTTCTCTCCTGCTATTTCCTTTCTAGACATTTCTTACCAATTGCTTGCTTGCACAGACCTTTAAATTCCCCCCTTGCGCGAACCATTGTTTCTTTTCCAATTTCTGAATGTTTTGTTTAAACCTGCTTCATCATAGCTGCCCAAACTCATCACACTTCTGGTTCATTTTCACATGGCCTTGTCCCTTGCTCCTAACAGCCATTCCTCAGCTCTCCCTGGACCCAGCCAACTTATAATTCTTCAGTAGGAGAAAATAAACCTTACGGCCGCGCGCGCACAAAAACCCCCGGCAAGCCTTATCGCGACCTGCGACCCAGCGACCTAGTCGCTAGGTCGCAAAGTCACATTTTCTTCAGATTGCTGGAATCTGCGACCCAGCGACCCAGCGACCTAGTCGCAAGGTCGCAAGGTCGCATTTTCCAATTTTCTGGAGAGTTGCGACCCAGCGACCCAGCGACCTGGTCGCGAGGTCGCAAGGTCGCATTTTCCTCTGTGTTCGTAATTTGCGACCCCGCAACCCTGCGACCTAGTCGCAAGGTCGCAAAGTCGCGCCTAGAGCTCTTCTTGCAATCCGCGACCCTGCGACCCAGTAAACCAGTAACCCAGTTTTACATGTGTCTCAGCTAAATTTCATCACTAAACTGTAACTGGTTTTATATCATCATGTCGTTCTTATCATGGGATTCCTTTATGAATTTGACAGGTGAACTTCAAGAAGACATAGAGTGCATACCTGTTTTATCAGATTCTAGTGACATGGCACCCCCGCTATCCCGGAAGAAGGACAAGCAAGTGGTGGAAGAAGTTGACGAGCTGGACGTGGTATCCCCACCCCCAATATACAGGGATACACTATGTACATTTGCAAAAGAAGACAGCATGCGATGGTACCAAGTGTATCATGAGTTCGCCATACCGGAAGAGGAATTTCCAAAAGATCTCCCAGACCGGGAAATATACTTGGCAGTCAAAAAGTCCAAACTACATCTGGCAGGGGCGCATCCAGCCATATTTCCATGTCCAGAGGTTATAGATTGGATCATACAAAAGACGGATCCCAAGAAGTTTGTGATCCGAGACAGCGAAGGCAGGGCTTTCGCTACGCTCGTAGGCGCGGATGCCCACCTTTACTACTCGTTGCCTCGCCCAGATGAGCATTTCACTCCAGAATGGGCTACTGCTCACGCTGTTCCGATAGTTGATACTATTAGACAATGGTGGGAGGAGCCCAAGAAGTTTAAGGTCAAGAAAGACCAAGAATATCCGGTGGCTAGCCTAAGAAAGGTTTATAAATTAGTTGCCGCCATGCTTTGCAGGCTTTACGGGCGCCCGGATTGCTCCACTTTCAGCGGTAGTTGGGCTACTATCATGGAGTATGTGACAACACATGACACCTGTTTCAACTGGGCCGGCATATTGATGACTTCGATGCAGACCAACTTGTCCGCGGCATTGGCCCCAGATGAGGGAATGCCTTCCAAATTTTACGTGGCCTCTTACCTATTGGATGCTGTCTGCGCAAGATTACACTTTGAGGGATGGGCACACAACTGGGACTCCGAGCAGTCTCGTGCAATTCATCTACAAATCAGGGTATTTTGGGAGTCCAAGTACAAACAGGATATAGATCAGATCTCCCAAGTATTTATCCCCTCTCTATATAGAAACTTATTTGGCCGGGACGCCCCCTGCATGTCTTGGCAGGCCAAAGAGACTCTAGTCAAAGTGGCACATTGGTTCCCTTTCCTCGGATATACCTTCATCCGAGTCTTTGGATCTTACAGGGCACCACATGCTATGCCTCGCTTTGTTACGGACAAAATGCTCGTTCAGGAGGTATGCTTCCAAATGTCTCAAGGCTTCTCCAGCGTCCTGTCTAAAGGCAAAAAGAAGCTGTGGCCCACGCTGCCCCTCACCATTGGCGCATACATAGTTAAATATTTCAAGGAAGTAGTAGCGGAGGGAGAAGCGATGAAAAGCTATCAGCTCAGGGCGCTAGAACACCGAACATATGATCCGGAGAGAATAGTTCCTGAACACTGCCTGAAAGCTAAATTCAAGTGGACTTATCAGCATGTTGAGCGCTCGACAAAAGATGAAAGAAGGAACTGGTATAACGCCGAGAGACAATTTTCTCCGGGAGTAGACTTGGGCCAAGAAGATCCAGATGATCAAAGCCTGGAAAATAGAAGACATTAGTTGGGAGGTGCCTCTTCCTCTTTACCCAAGAAGTCTCGGATCAGCACAAGGCTTACTACATCTATCCAACAGAAAGAAGCAGAAACAAAAGCCCAGCAAGAAAGAGAAAAGAAGATAAAAGAGGATGAGGAAGAACGCCAAAAGAGTGCAACGGCAACACAGAAGAAGAAGCAGGCCAAGGAGGCCAGGAAAGGAAAAGAGGAAAAGGAGGCACAGGCCGCAGCAGAACGGGCGCTCAAGGCAGAGCTAGACAAAGCAGAAGCTGAGCGCCAAAAGAAGGCCGAACAGGTCGCGGAAGCTCAGTGCCAAAAGAAGGCCGAACAGGTCGTGGAAGCTCAGCGCCAAAAGAAGGCCGAACAGGCTGCTGTAGCTGAGCGGAAGCGGAAGGCCGAAATAGAAGCAGCGGTAGAAACTGAACGCTGGCGAAAGGAAGAAGAGGAAAATAATAGAGGAGAAAAGGAGGATGACATGCTAGAAGACATCGAGGTGACTCCCCTTGAGATACCTCTGGGCAGTACCAAGCTCTCTGAGGTTAGATCCCCACAGGGGCAGGAAGAGGATGTATTTGATCTCACCAGACTTACATTCGATCAATTCTCTTTCAAAATCCGGCAAGAAAAAAGAAGATCTCTGGCGCAAAGTCCCTCTGCCACATCCACAGTTGCAACAGGCAAAGACATAGTCCTTGATACCAGGACTAATCCGGTAATGATAGCATCGGCAGGCACTGCTTTCGCCGCAGCCACGGAAGAGAATGTAACTAGAATGAGTAGAGAAATAGTCTCTCTACAAAATAGACTGCAAGCAGCTGAGCAGCACGAGAAAAAAGCAGAACAGGAGAAATCAGAGTTGAGAGCAGAAGTCCAACAACTCCGAAACCAGACTTCACCGGTAAATGAAGTCCCACTGGCCATTTTTAAAGAGTTTGAAGTGTTAGAAGTAACCATGAGGCAGGTGTATGGAGAAATGTTCACCATCAAACAAACATTCGCCCCACTGGTAAGAGCACGAGCGGAAACCAAGCAAAAGCATGAGCAGCTCAGGGAGGCCTCACAAGCCTTAGACAGAATGATGGGTTGGACAATACAATACCCTCAGGCACCTGAAAATTTTCCCAAGAGGGATTGGATTCATACACAGGATGCTAAGGTTCAGCTCCGTATGGAAATATAATCTAAGGACAAACTATCTAAGGACCTGGACAAAGTAATGTCTTCATACAACCACCTGATTAGCGGTATCAACTCGATGCACACTTTGCACCACATTCCGTTGCTTGGGGCATTGGACGAAGAGAAAGCCTGGGAACAAGTGGATCAGGACATCCAGTCATTTTTGCAGCCTATCAAGCAAGCCGCTGTTGCTCCTGAGCCCTCAGCATCTCAAGAACATCTGAGTCAGTTTATTGCCACTCCAGCTCGGATTTATACCAAGCTTGCCTCGCTTTCAAACCAGATTTCACAGAAGAGGGAAACCTTAGTACCAAATGCGTTGGAATGCATGCATCGGTTGAAGGAGGAGGTTCCTCTGGTTTCCCCCATAGTGGCAGAGTACCGGACATGGCAAGATTTTCTCAAGGAGCAGCAGATTGACGCCCCTGACCTCAACATTGTGCGTACATCTCCGCAGCCTGGTAGCAGCAAGTCATGAGCAGCAGTTAGAGGTAGGTCGCAGGTCGCACCACCCAGACAAGTCGCAGTTCGCACTGTCTATCCAGGTCGTAGGTCGCATTGCCTATCCAGGTCGCAAGTCGCACATACCAGACAGGTCGCAGGTCACAACCTCTTCAAGGTCGCGAGGCAACTCAACAGGCAGGCAGGCGAAAAGTCGGGAAGCCCAAAGGGCAAGTTTTGTGCTATAAAACTCCCCACGGGGAAAGTAGTAAGGGGCTTTTTCTTTTTGGAAACTCAAGAGCTACATGACATTGTATTGAAAGATTATACTCTTGTGCATATGAATATAGATTCTTGCTAAAACACCCTATGGTTATGATGTGTTTTGCTGTGCGAACACTGTGTGTATTCCTTGTACAGTTTCAGAACATCCTATGATTAATGAAGCTGCACTCTTCATGTCATCATTTATGCGTCACGGCTATATGTGTTGTATTAATGATGTTCAATTTATCATCTGCTCTATTCATGAATGTTAATGAACTATTTTGTTAGCATTTCGTTTTATCTTTCAGAAAGTAAAGGGATATCTCATCATAAAGAACTATTTCTTTTGTGGTCAGACTACCTTATAAGCATTACCCCCAAAGATGTGTTGCTAATGACATCTCCTGAGGTGTACATGCTTTATTTATAATCTTGCTACGCATAGTGTTTGATTCATGTTTAACGCATCAATCCTGTAATCTGTATCATGTGAATAAGTGTATGTCCGCAGGTTCAATCAGTTTCTTTTGAGACCTAAGGGAAGGCGTCTTAAGCGGTAGCCGGACCCACACCCTGGACGGGATCCCTACTCCAAACGGTTCAAGGTCTAATTGGGACTTTCTACCGGGGAGATCCCCTACTGTTGGCTGGACAAATTTTCCCGTCAACACCTTACCAATGCACCTTCTACATTTCAAGGGTTGATGAATTCCATTTTCAAACCCTTCCT
Organism: Pinus albicaulis; assembly: GCA_034641835.2. NCBI lineage: Eukaryota > Viridiplantae > Streptophyta > Pinopsida > Pinales > Pinaceae > Pinus > Pinus albicaulis. Next base: position 582,927,667 of record CM076576.1, on the reverse strand, counting down.
TAGAAAATTTGTGCTTGTATTTTTTGATGATATACTAATCTACAGCAGGTCTTGGAAGGATCATGTTGAACATGTTGACAGGGTGCTCAAACTATTGCAGGAGAAACAATTATATGTAAAAACATCCAAATGTTTCTTTGGAGTACAAGAGGTGGAATATCTGGGTCATATTATATCTCACGAGGGTGTGAAAGTAGACCCTAACAAAATTAAAGCCATTAAGGAATGGAAAGTCCCCACGACCATAAAGCAGTTGCGAGGATTTCTCGGGTTAACAGGGTATTATCGCAAGTTTGTTAAGAATTATGGGAGAATAGCAGCACCTCTAACAATATTATTGAAGAAAGATGCATTTTCATGGACTCCTGAAGCAACTAAGGCCTTTGAACATCTTAAAGAGGCAATGTGCCTAGCCCCGGTCTTAGCTACGCCAGACTTCACAAAAACCTTTATTGTGGAATGTGATGCCTCAGGAAATGGAATTGGTGCAGTTTTAATGCAGGAAAGAAGACCCATTGCTTTTTAAAGTCGCCTAATCAAAGGAAAGTATTTACAGAAACCTATTTATGAGAAGGAAATATTAGCAATACTGCATGCACTAAATAAATGGCGAACTTACCTAATGGGAAGACACTTCAAGGTAAAAACTGATCATGATAGTCTTAAACAATTTTTGGAACAACGACTATCTTCAGAAGAGTAGAAAAATTGGGTCACAAAGATGTTGGGTTATGACTTTGAAATAATCTACAAAAAAGGAAAGCTTAATGTTGTTGCAGATGCACTCTCAAGAAAGAATGAAGAGGTGGAAGCATTGCTTTGAGCCATTTCTATTATCCAACTAGATTGGATAACTGAAGCAAGAGATGAATGGAAGAAGGAAAAATATGTATGGACACTCATTCAAAAGTTGCAGTAAGATCCTAGTACATCTGATACATTTAGTTGGAAAAATGATTCCTTATGGTACAAAGATCAATTATATCTTTGTAATAATTCCCAACTAAAACAAAAGATTCTTCTAGAATCACACACTTCTCCTTTAGGAGGACACAGGATTTTTAAAAACTTACCACAGGGTGAAGAAAGAATTTTTTTGGGATGGCCTTAAATATGATATTCAAAAGTTTGTGGCGAAATGTTTGGTTTGCCAACAGAATAAAGTGGAGAAAATTAAGACCCCGAGACTTATACAACCTTTATCCATTCCAAGTCAACGTTGGGAGGAGATTTCAATGGATTTTGTCACAGGTTTACCTAAGTCCGAAGGAAAGAATGTCATCATGGTAGTAGTTGATAGACTTACCAAGTATGCACACTTTTGTGCATTATCTCATCCATTTAAAGCAAGTACATTTGCTACTACATTTATGGACAAAATTCAAAAGCTACATGGAATCCCAAGGGTTATTGTGAGCAATAGAGATTCCATTTTTACTGGAAATTTTTGGACAGAGTTATTTTCTTGTTTGGGTACTCAATTAGCTCATAGCTCATCTTATCATCCTCAATCTAATGGTCAAACTGAGATAGTAAATAAATGTTTGGAAGGATATCTTCGTTGTTTTGTATCCGATAAACAAACACAAGGGGTCAAGTGGTTACCTCTTGCTGAATGGTGGTATAACACTTCCTTCCATACTGCAGCAAAAATGACCCCATTTATGGCACTTTATGGATATCATCCACCATCAATCACATCATCTTTAAGGGAAAATTTGAAAGTTCAAGCAGTGGAAGATCACATCGAGCATCAGCAAGAAGTTCTCCAACTCTTAAAGGATAACCTGAATTTGGCACAAAATCGAATGAAAAAACAGGCAGATCAACATCGCAGTGAGAGAAGTTTTGATGTAGGAGATTGGGTATTTTTACGGCTACAACCATATAAACAAATGTCCCTCAAGCAAGCTAAGAAGGATAATAAATTATCGCCAAAGTACTATGGTCCTTACAAGGTGTTGCAAAATATTGGTACTATGGCATACAAATTGGAGCTTCCTGCTTCTTTGCGAGTACATCCAGTTTTCCATGTTTCATGCTTAAAGAAGGTTATAGGTGAAAATCTTCCAGTTCAAACAATATTTCTAGAACTTGATGAGGAAGGAAAAATCATATTGGAACCTGAAGCGGTCACGGAAACAAGAACTCGACAACTACGGAATCGATCAATTTCAGAGTATCTCATCAAGTGGAAGAACTTACCCACCGAAGATTCTACATGGGAGGATGAGAATTTTATACAGAAGCACCCAGAGCTACTCAAGCGTTGAGGACAACACTTTTTTGAAGGAGAGGGGCATGTTAGGTCCCTATATGACTAGTATAGTCCCTTATTGTTGTTTTTTTTTTTTTTCTCATTTAGACTAATCCTAATCTTTCCATTTTTTCTCCTCCCATCCCACCCACGGGTTTTGAACCGGTGACCTTACAGAACGGAGTGCCTTAACAGTGCACCCCATCACCGAATGTTCTACACCACGTGGGCAGTCCCTTATTGTTGTTAGTGTAACGCCCTTATTGTTATTATTGTACCCTTGTAACCCCCATTTTTTTATTATTGTGCCCTTAAATTATTATTGTTAGGTCGGCTAGGATTACATTGTGGCCCACTAGGATTACATTATGGCCCCATGGACTCCTATAGATAGAAAGGAGGTTTTGTAAATTGTATCATCCAAGAATTGTTCATTTATGTAATGTATTGGAGGTTGCCCCCTCGAAGTGGCTCATTTATAAGGCATTGATATCTCTTTTCTTCTATTTTTGGAGCTAGTTACACAACAAGGAGCCATTTCATGGGCTTCTAAGAAACAGCCGATTGTAGCATTATCTACAGCAGAGGCAGAATATGTGGCAGCTACAGCAGCAGCATGTCAAGCAATTTGGATTAGAAGGATGTTGAGAAGTTTATGCCAAGAACAAGTAAAAGGGACAGTGATTTTTTGTGACAATAGCTTAGCTATTGCATTGTCAAATAATTCAGTGTTTCATAAGAGAACAAAACACATAGATACAAAGTTTCAATATATCAGAGAATTGGTGAACAATGGAGAAATTTTTTTACAGCATTGTAAAACAGAGGAGCAATATGCAGATATCTTAACAAATCCATTGGGGCAGAAGACATTTAAATTTTTAACAAAATGCTTGGGTATGACTGATAACCCAACAGCTAACTTTAAGGGGGAGTGTTGAAAATATTAAAGTCACCTGCTAGCCTTTGAGCAGGAAGAAAAAGAGTACAGAGGCAGCACAACAGAGTATACGTGAACATCACCACGCATTCAAGAAGAGTGGGAAATTTGTAAGGATGAATTAATTGTTATGGGCTGCAGCCACGAATTGCAGAGGAGAAGTAAATTGGTGATGGGCGTAGCCGTTTTTGCAGGAGGACTAAGATTTTTTCGTAGTTCTTGTCTACAGAGAAACAAAGTTAATTAAAATAGTCATTTCGGGCGTTTAAAGCCCTCAACAACCAAAATGGAGAAAATAGTTTAAAACAGCCAAAGTCCTTCAATTTTTGAAAAGACGGGACAAGTGGTCCCCACCATTTAAGCGGCAATCGGAATCGCAAGTTAAACTTGCAGTGTCTTGTTGATGTGAAGATTTGCGATGCGATGCGATCACAATCACAATCACAAATCACAGCAGTAGTATTAATAAGTGTCTTGTTGATATGGAAGATTGCGATGTGATCCAATCGCAATCGCAACATCGCATGTATTATTTGTAATCGCCATCCACCACAGCCGAGGCCCGTGGGTCCACAAGACCACGTGACATTATATAATACGATCGCAAATTTTGAATCACAAAGTTTCAATCGACGGTTCTTTGTTGTATGCCCCGATCACTTTACCATGGGCCGGACCCGATGGTGTTATGCGACGGAGTTTGTTTGTTCCATCCGTCCACTTTTGAATCGCAATCAGAACTTCTTAAACACGAGGCCCGATCGCACATATTAGAAGTCCGAACCCGATGCCATTTGTTAGGGTGGACTTAATTGTTGGATCGCATCCGCTTTCCAATCGTGATCAGAGTTTTTTTGGTTGGTCGCGTGTTTTTGTTATGACACGGACCCGATGGGATTTATATAACGGATTTAAAATTTGGTCCATCGCATCCGTTTGCCAATCGGCGATCGGAACTTTTGTTTGGTCCGCTTGTTTTTTTAAAGCGCAGACCTGATTGTTATATATATTGTATTTAAATGTTTGATCACGGTTCAACGCGCATTATAGTGGGGCCCATTAGTATTTTATATAAAATTTGTTTAAAGTTTTATATAGTTTATGTAGTGTTTAATATGCGCAACATATAAAAGCAAAAGGCCCGAGAGCCTGTAATGTAAGGGCATCATTTTGTTTTTTATTTGGTTCTGCACAGCAACACAGAGAAGATGAACACAACAGTGTTGGTTTTATGAGACATAGTGTGTTGTTTGAAAGAACAGAGAGTAGTTTTGTGCATTGCGTCTGAAGCAGTCACTATTTCTGTTATCCCTCTGTGTTAGAGGAAGATTTTGTAAACAATTTTGAAAGAAATAGAATTTTTTTTTTCAGTTTGAGAAACTCTGTCTCCTGTCAAGAATTTTTATATTTCTCTGTGTTAAAGAGGGGAGTTTACTCTCTCCATTTATATTGTTATGGAATTTTCAATATTCCAATAAGATGGAAGATGGGTGCAGGCTGAATTAGATCCCGAGGATGTCCCATCTCCTAACCACGTACTGCAAGAGACTCTGACTCTGGGTTTGGAGGTTCCAATAGAAATGGATGCAAATCAATGTGTGAAGGTTCTATCTTCTTGAGTGTCACATCAACATATATTTCCAGCATAACTTAACTCTGATCTAGCTGACTAAGTCAATTCTCATCTGGAACTTTGCCTGGGCTTTTTGAAAAATCATATAACAGTTCACATAAATATATGTGAACACAAGAAAGCAAAGCATGTAAATACGAGGAGGCTTCTGCAGGCTTTGGCAGCAGTCCAGGTTTAGCTCTCTTAGGCTTTGGCGTCTCCTTTGTCCGATGCTCCTTTTTCTCTTCCCTGTTTTTCCAAATGGTTGTCATGTGCATGTGCTGTTGGCTTTCCTATTCGCTGAGATATGGTTTTTCCTGAAATTACAGGTTTTTTTGGTATAATAGCAGGTGCCTCAGGATGGCACCATATCATCATATAGTTATGGGTAATAAGAACCCATTGAATGGAAAACATATAACTATGACCGATATGATTTAGTGCGTTGTTTTTTCTTCCGCGAAAAAATATTTGTGAAGAGAGATAGGTTGTTTCTTTACAACTCTCAGTAAAATGTTTAGAGTAAATAATTGTGCATAATTGTTTAATACTATGCCTATGATTCCACACTAAAAAAGAAAAAACAAGCGTGTGAGTTGTTTATAAATATTTGGCCTCTCATTCCTCTTTAATTGGTAATGCTATTCCAGTCCATAAAAATTGGGTTTTCAGTTTATATATATATATATATATATATATATATATATATATATAATATTTTCCCTTGCTTATTTATATAACTACTATATTGTTTTCAATAGTTAAGTCATGTGAATCACCCAATCTATGAATGCAGCCACATATTACGTTCTGTCGTCACTGGTTACGTCACATAAATATATTCCAGTAACATGCAACATTGTTTTTATATTATATATTTTTATATTTAAATTTTTTAGTTCATTACAAAATAAAAATTTAAAATATAAAAATATAATATATTTTAATAAAATTTATTTATTTATTATTTAATAGATTTATAATAAATTATTAAATATATATTACTTTTCAATCATTTATTTTTATTTTTTTAAATGGGATTTATCTAATGTGATTTATTTATATATAATTTAAAAAAAATGAATAATTACATTAAAAATGATTAATTATCTTTATAAAATTATAATATTATTAACTAATCTCGTCTCACCGAGTGTTCCAAGATAAGTTATTATCATTCAAGCTAGCTTGTTTTCATTTTTCATGTATAAAGCTTCAACATTTTCTATTTATTAATTGAAGTTAAGTTTCACTATATCTATATGTTTTGTTTGTTTTTTTTAGTATTCCATTTCATTCCCTTCATAGAATTAGATGAATGGTATCAGAGCGGTTTGCTCTTTCTTTATTTCTCTGTGCATGTCCCCGATGAGGTTGAGATATAAGGAGTTGTGACTCAAACTACTCAAGCCTTTGTGAGACCATCATCATTGACCCTGACGACCTGTCATGGTAGAAGAAAATAAGGATGAGCAACCAGGATATCCTATCAAATTGTTGCTCGAAGAAGCCTTCGAGCAATAAAGGAACAATATGATGCATAATTATTCGCAGATCCTTCAACAGATACAAATAAGAGACACATTTTCATCTAGTGACCACTTTGAAGGCACCACCCCCTTTAAGGTACAAATTAATTTTGATATCCCTATATTTCAAGGCCAGATAGATGTAGATGCTCTAGAAAAATCATTAAATTTGCTAGAAGGATATTTTCTGTCCATAAATTTTCTAATGGAGAAAAGGCTATTTTTGCAATCCTTAAGGCTACCCCCATGTTAAGGATTGAAGGGAAACTTACTGTGAGAAAAGCATGAGGGCTTCACTGAGGGAGCAATAACATACCACATGGATTCATATTGGAAGATATATATTGCGGGAAAAATGGCATAATATATTGGGGGATATATAGGGGGTAAAGGGTTTTTATATTGGCATCTACAAAAAATAGAGTTCAAAGTTAATGAAAAAATATAAAGGGGTACAAAAAATGTTAATGAAAAAATGGATACCTTTAATATTTAGTGGAAGTAGGGTTTCTTTAAATTGGGGAGGTGAATTGGGTTTGTATTGGTATCGGGTTAGATAATACGATTTTTAGGGGTATCTTCCAATATGTAGTCAAATTAAGCCTATTGTTTAATATGTCATGAACGCACGTGATAGGTTAGAGGTTCATTGAGTGAAGCCCCCATGCAGAAAAGGGCCACAGAGGAATTTGCATTATAATTTGTCAAAACTAGTTGGAACCCTTTTAGAGATGTTGCAAAGTAATATTATTACTTTGTTGATATTTACAAAGACTAGTATATGAGATGGACGACAATATAACAATAAAAGGACCAAGTAGTCCCATACTTCACAAATATATTTCATACCTTGTGCACCAAGCTAGGCATCAAGGACTTTGAGTGAAATTTTATGCTCAAGTATTGTGGCTATCTGCATAGATACATTTAGAAAGAAGTAGTGTTCCTCGACATCTCCTCACTTGGAGAAACATACTGATATGTTTTCAAAATCAAGAAAAAATTTAAACAAAAGAAGCAAGACTTTTTATTTGTGAATCCTTCATAGGAGAAGTAAGGCAAGGGCATCCCCAAACCATAGAATAAAGAAAAATGCCAGGGTGGGCCACCACAAGACAACCCATCAAAGTCGAAAATAAAGAATAATGATGAGAATATGAAGAAAGACATAAGAAAGTGGTGTGAGTTCCATAAGAGCCCCACTCATAACAAAAAATAATGTTGTGCAAAGCAGCCATTGGTGGTCGAGCTAAAAGCTTTAGAGTCAAAGGTAAGTTCCAACTCTACACCAAACCTAGAAAAGGGAAACAAATCATTGATACAAAACACGGTGCCACCATTGCAACCACCAAGGTCCAACAAAGTGAGGCCAAACATTTAGAGGAAGGTGGGCATCTTTTTCACTCATAAATGTGGGTGAAGGGTGCTCCACTATGTCTGATTGTCGATAACGAGAACTAAAAGAACTTGATCTCAGCAAAGGTCGTTAAGAAATTGTTCCTACCAATAACATCACATCCATAACCATACACCATTGGGTGGATCCACTAAGGGAAATAAATTTGTGTGAGTCAACAATGTTTCCTACCCTACATTATCAAGTCTTTCACAAATGAGTTATTGTGTGATATTTCTCCCCTTAAAAATTTGTGATTTTTTGTTAGGCTAAACATCCTTGTCTGAGTCTAGACCTTGTAATGTTATTATCACTTTGGGAAGAAAACTATATAGGATACTAGAGATAGCTCCACCTACTTCCATTTCTTTGATCTCTGTTAAGCAATGTAATAATATTATCTCCCATACTAGGAAATTTATCTTCTTCCTTATTCTCTCTCAAAGTAAGGAGAAGATATTTGACACATCCATAGCTTTCACACAGAGCTCCTCCACACATTAGAGGAAAGTGGATAAGGTCAGGTAAGAGTACAAAGACATATTATCCTCACCCACAATGGTACCTTTGAAATACCAGGCCAAGCATTCAATCAATCTGAGCCCTGATGGACCTCTACCCAATAGGAAAATCCACTTCCATTTCTGCCACTCTCTTTTGGAAAATGAGGAAATCAAGCAATAGATCCAAGAGTTGCTACAAAATGGGTACATCTGAGCAAGTTCCTTTCCCTGTGAGAGCCCAATTGTACTTGTGTAGAAGAAGGGTGGGACCTGGAGACTCTGCATTGATTATCAGACTCTAAAAAAAATCACAATCAAGAATTCGTACATGATTCCATGGATTAATGACCTTCTTCACCAAATCAAGGGGGCCAACTGATTTAATAAGATTGATTTTACGTTGTGCTATCACTAAATTCTAGTAAAACCAACTGATGCATGGAAGGCTTCCTTCAAGTCCAAATAGGGTCTTTTTGATTGGTTGATCATGCCATTTGGTTTGACGAATTCCCCAACAACTTTCATGAGGTTAATCAATGACATATTGCAACCTTTAAACTACTCTTTCATGGTTATATATCTCTATGATATCCTTATCTTCATCAAGAGTTTGGAAAATCACTTGCGAGGCATTCGTTAGAGTCGTTACTTGACCATTTCCCCTGGACATATGTTCATGTTGGAGTGGTACTCAAGTTGGATCATCGATTTTTGCCTTTTTCTTAAACAAAACCTCAACCCTACGGAGTCTCACAAATTGGAGGGATGTCTTCCTTTGTTCGATGGGTTTGAGAGCTTATTTTCCTTGTTTTGAAAGAATTCCAACTGAGATGTTGCATTGGTGAACAAGGCATCCAACATGTTGAGGTCGAAGTTAATGGTGCTAGGAAACTAGTATCAATTGAAGAATAAGGACCTTGTCCAAAACTCGTATGGAAGATGGGTGTAGCCTAAACAAGATCCAGAGGATGTTCCATATCCTAACCAAATCCTGAGGAGTCTCTCAGTTCCGAGGTTCCAATAGAAATGGGTACAGACCAATGTTCGAAAGTGCTACCTTCTTGAGCACATCAATGTATATTTCGAGGGTAACTTAACTCTGATTTATTTGTTTAAGTCAATTCTGATAAGGAAATTTGCCTCAGGTTTGATGAATTTTTTTTTGGAGTTGTTACATTATAATAATTTGCATAAATATATATGTGAGCAATAGAAGGCAACACATGTAAATATAATTTTTTTTTAAGAAAAAGTATGTAATATTATTTATAGAAAGTAATTCACATAAAAAAAATGCATTTCCATTGTTAATGTAATCTAAAGAGATGCATTTCTGATGTAAATGTAATCTCAAAGGATGCTTAGATTATTTACATGAAAAAATTTCCTAATCATTACTTTTTAAAAGGTTTTAATGATCCTTTGTTTTTTGATTATTCCTTCCACTTCATTACCATTTGATTTTTATAATTACTATTTTTTTTCTTATTTTCTTATTATTATTATACCTACTGAAGGTAGAGTATATTGTAATCTGTTTGAGTCAAAATTATTTTACTTTTAATTAATTTGCAAACTTTTAGAAACTACTTCTAATGTTTATTAAATTTTTGGTAAAATTAAATATTAAATTTAATTTTTGAGAAATTGAAATTTATTTTTTGAATTTTTAAAAATTGAATTTCTAATTTTTGATTAGTGGATGACTAATTTTATGTGGTTTAAAATCAAAATTTCAAAATTTAAAATTATTAAAAATATAATACTAATTCTTATCGCCAAGTGTCCTCATAAATTAATTATCTATTTTTATTTTCCAAATAAAAAGTTTTCATTATGTTTCAACTTTTATTAACCATGAAAACTAGTGAAATTGAAAAACAAAAGCAACAATGTTGCATATGATACATATTTTTCGCTTTTTGATTTTCTTCATATTTTTCCCTTCTTCATATTTTTCCCTTGTTGATTTTCTTCATATTTTTCCCTTGTTAATTTTTATTATTGAATGGACTTGGTTAAATCATTTTCCTCAATAAACCTTACCCATATTATATATTTTCACAATTCATTTTTAAATCATGATGCAATATAAAAAATAAAAATTAAGTGAACACTACAATAAAAAAGATTTACTTTTTTTTCTTCACAATTTTAATCATAAGTTAAAAATATAAAATAAAAAAGTAATTTTTAGGAATATTTTGCACTCACACTTAAGCCTCTGTGTAACTAAATTTTTTATTTTAATATACTAACATTGTATTTTTTATATTATATATTTTATTACATATGAATTCTTTACCACGCGATTAAGACGACACAAGATACTTCATATCAAATTGATTTTTCCGACCTAGAAATTCTAACATAGATTATTTATTTTCCGTTGAATTAGGATGAGTATAAAATTAAAATTAAACAAATTATATATATATATATATATATATATATATATATATATATCATTGAATAAAAATATAGTAGAGATCATAATTTCTCCTCCTTATTTGGTTTCATAAGCTAAAGGTGGAAATATGCACAAACACTTTTCAATAATGTCTTAATTTTTGTAACAAACTATGGTGTTGGGGAAAATGTTTCATCCAATATTACTTATGCACCTATTTCTATTTTGCTCCAAGGTTATAAGTACATTAATTACTTTCATATATAACAATAATAACTTGGAGGAAATGCTTCATACAAATATCATATTCATCAAAAGTTTGCGTGAACCAATGTTTCATCAAAAATTATATATGTAGATATCTTTATTTGACTCCAAGGTTATCAAGTCCATTAATTAATTTCATATATAACAATAATAACTTGGAAGAAATGACTTCATAGAAATATCATATTCATCAAAAGCTTGCATAAAACTATGGCATTGAAAAAAGGATAAAAGAAAGTACAATGCTTATTATAAACTTGAACATGATTGTAAATATACATATTTTACTTTGAATTGAAAAAAAGATAAAAGAGGATACAATGTTTATTATAAACTTGAACATGATTGTAAATGTACATATTTTACTTTGAAATAAGAAGAAATTTATCTTTCATACTTTTTGTCACCTTTATTATCTTATATGGTTATAGTTTAGAATTACAATATCTCCAAAGATAAAATCAAGAGAGTAAATAATTATAAAAAAGAGAGAAAAAAAAATAATTAAAAAAACATTATATATGAAAAATTATTTAAAAAAAAACGACACAAAGAATAATGAAAAATTATTATTATGGTCAACGAATAAAAAATAATAAAAAATATTATTTTTTAAACATATAAATCGATAAAATTTAAAAAATAAATAAAAAATATTAAACATCTAATCAAATAGTATTTTTATTTTTTTAATTACACAACATAAATTGTAAAATTTTGAATAATGAAAACATCGTTTGTATTAATCAATGTTCTCCATTTATTTAAAAATAATTACACAATATTTAATTTAGATTTATTTTCCCTTAACATAAATTGAAAACATTAATAATAAATAAAATATATTATAATTGTTGGGGTTCACATGGGCTATGAGTGATAAAGGTGTAAGATTATAAGTTTTAAAGATTGTGCCATAAGGTTTATGGGTATTTTTTTTCCTAAAATAATAAAATCATTTTAAAAATATGAATAGTTAGTATTTTCGATATTAAAAGAAAAAATTTAATAGTAATATCTATTATTCTTATGAAGATAGTTATTTAAACATGGAGAAAAAACCTAAATGTTTTCATTGACACGAAAGTGGTCAATTATTATCTTAAAAGAAAAGCATAATAAACAACATCCATTCATAATTCATTGTCTTTAAGGAAAGATACCCAATATCCCATATCAATTTTGTCTTTTTTTCCCATGCATTTCGAGAATCAAACATTGGATGCGACAACTTGGTGGAGGAGGCAGTGATGTTAGATGAGAGAATTTTACGGATAAGTAGCTGTTTTTTTAGTGGTTCAACATTCATTGAGATGGTATGAGTGAAGGCATAACACACAAATTTATATATGATATAATACCTATATGTCCCATCAAAGGAATTGGAAAGCAACTCTTTTAATGCTAAATATGGAGACAACTGTGAGTATATGTTTTTAGATTGTGATTCTTGGATCGTGTTTTTAGGTCGAGTGGGCCACATAAGGATGTACTTAGTTTCATATAAAAAAATTATTGTATATGTGTTTCTCAAGGAAAACTTCATGAGATCTTCCTTGTTACCCCCAAGCTTACATTTAGTAATATTCAAGTCGTGAAGCAAGGTGCAACTTGAGAGCCTTTTAAGAAGGTTTTCCACTGCCATCATAGTAATTCTTTCTCCCATTTTAAGTCATATGTACTCTAACACCTCACTTTAAGTCATATGTCTTCTAACACAAGGGGAAAAATCTTAAACAATGTGTTTTAAACAATGTGTTTTTGATAATCCTTAGAAAAAAGAATGATGAATTTCCAAGATTAGTGCCTCTTCAATGCATGATGGAGGTAGGATTAATAATCAATATAGTTCAAACTTATATGGAAGAAAGTATAACTTAGTTGCTATAACTATTTTCTAACCAACCACATCAATCTACTTCAGCATGCTAAACATTAAATGAGGGTTCTCTTGAAGATGCTCCTCATAACTTGCATAAAATTAACCAAGTATTAACATACAACCATAAGGAATTAAAATACAAACACAATTGAGACAATAAAATAAGTATAGAAGAGTAACAATCATTCATTTCACCTAAAATAAAGAGGGTCTTTAAAGAAACACACTTAACCTTAAAACCTAATTAGAGAAACACAGAGTGAATATCCATAACAAAAAATGTTACAGTAGTGAGTATTATTCAATAATAAAATTGGTTATAGAAATATGAAAATAGGGGTTTCATCTCTTCCTTAATGTGGACCTCTTATTGGAGCCAAAAATATCATTTTACAAATTTTATTCTAATATATTTGTTTTAGTAATTCTAGGCATGAAATTGAATCAAGAAAATAATCAAATATGAAGAAACTCACATTCAAATTAGGATTAATTTCTTACTTTCCTAAATATTTAGGGAATCTTAGAGGGATCTCTCACATGACCAATCATTCCTTTTGAAAATGAATTTTTTATGAATATATTGTTTCACCTCCACCCTAATGTCTGCTTATTCGAGTCTAAAATATCCTTCTACATATATTATTCCAATAGATTTGTTTTGTACTAGTCATTTATGGCCATGGAATGATCCAAAAAAATAAAGAAATATAGAAAAGCTCGCATTGAAATTCTACTTAACTTCTTTCTCACGTGACTAATTATTCCTTTGAAAAATAATTTTTTATCTATTCATACTTTCCAAACCAAATATTAATAAATAAAATAATAATAACAAAAAACTAGAAACCTAGTCTCCTATTGGGGTTCTTTTAGGGTTTTCTTTAAAAACAAAATGAAATGTGCCATCTTCTATTTTGAGGTTTCTCCTCCAAATATGTGTTGATACATGTCAAAACAACATGAAATTCCTCATAAACCCCTTTCAACCTCAATTTAATTAATTACACTTTTTGAGAAATGTTCACTTTTTTAAAAGGATAATTCATGATTAGGCAAGCTAAAACTAACTCTTCTCACTGTATAATAAAACACTAATTTGAGTGGCTTTATTTGACCATTCAAGCACTTCTACCACCACATGGCATGAATTTGAGCTAGGCTGTTATTTCTACAACCCTCTATTTTGTGACATGTTTTGTTTTTTGGGAATCCTTCATGTGGGAATTTTGCTCATTATACCTTTGAATGAATGAAAATAGTTCACAGTTCCTCTTGGTTCCTTCTCATGTGGACAATTTTCCTTAAAATATGAATAACATGTCTTGAATAATGAATCCTTTGCTCCAAATACTCCAAAGGTTAAATATGTTTGGAAATGGGTGGAAACTCCTCCAATAGAGGTTTTTTATTTCTTCAACATAATCTAATAATCAACTTTAAAACGATGTTTAACTTTCCTAATAATACCTTTTCTTACCTCATCTCATTCTCTAAAGCCTAAATGAATTAGGAAATTCTTACTCTGGGTTCTATTCCCACTCATATTATAAATTAATGAAATCTCAATGAATCCTAAATGCAAGAACATATTACCTCTAAGTCAAATTGCATTTTGACTAGATTTAAGGATCTTTCATTTACTATGGGAATTGGTTCCCTAATTATGTGTAATTGTTTACTTATTTGAATTTCCTAGGTTTGTAAAGAAATTTAGAATGATTATGTAAATGGGATTGAGAATGAAAATATTTTAATTAGATCTACTTCTTAGAAGAGGTATCGAGAAATTTATGAAGGTTAGAAAGATTCGATGGCAGATTACATCTCTTCAGAGATATGTGGATCTAAAGGATTGTAGAGATAGATATAGTTGAGGATTTTGTAGATTTCAACTAATTATGGTTTACAGTATTTTTTTGTATAATTATGTAAGCAAAGATCATAAAATAAAGGGTGTATGTGAGAGTATGAGGGAACGGGGAGAGTGAGGGTCGAGAATAGCCAAGGCCAAATCAAAAGCCTATTGAATGGAAATTAGACACAAAGGCATATCTATAATTATTTTTAAAGTCATAAATATATGGGAGAAAACAATTTGTTTGGATGTTTTGGAATGAATTTGTGTGAAAGGTTTTTTTCATAGAATCCTTGTAATTGTAATTGACTGAGTATGATGTAGGTTGGGTTAGATTAAGTTCATAAGTGATTGTGCTTAGAGGAGCCGTGCAGGAATGTAGGACCGAAACCCTTTCGTTTATAGTTTTATATGTTGATCGCTAAACAACAAGCCGGATCTTCGATCCAATTCAATCAGAGCAGCGCAACGAAAGTGCGAGATCCAGAGATTGTGAAGGATCGAAGAAGAGTGTAAATTTATTGAATAATGTTTCATAAGTGTTAAGCCTATGCGAATCTATAACATAACGAAGAAAGGAAAGATAGAACCGAAGTT
Organism: Pinus albicaulis; assembly: GCA_034641835.2. NCBI lineage: Eukaryota > Viridiplantae > Streptophyta > Pinopsida > Pinales > Pinaceae > Pinus > Pinus albicaulis. The sequence goes on along the minus strand of CM076576.1, from coordinate 582,912,416 downwards.
TGTCAAAGAATTACCTGCTATAGAAGAATTTTGTCAAGGGACGAAGGCGAGTAACGGAGTTGGGAAGCAGCAAAAGACGATAATATTCCCGTCACGAAAGTTAAGCTCCGACCTCATCAAATTGTATTACAATAGCTCATTTTCTTAACGTTTAAATATAAATGGGTTTCCATGATTTTATTTGGTTTTTGATAGAAATGGGTTACTTATGATTGTGCTTGGAGGCAAAGCATTTAGCAGGGAATTTGATAAGGCGAGATCAACATTAATCCTCCAATAAGGCATAATAGTTAATAAACTCCAAAGGTTGTCTACTATTCTCAACATGAAAGGAAGGTCCATGAAAAATTACATCTAGAATCTTTGTTGTACATGCAATGTGAATCAAAGTGTTTTGTACCTAAAGCTTCACATCTTTGCATGTTTAATTCTTTTTGCAATAAACCAAAGATTTTGCATATTTCTATCCCAAATATATTACATTCCTAATTTCACTTATTATATATATATATATATATATATATATATATATATATATATCAAATGATCCTTATGGTACAAGAAATATCCCATATTAATGAGGACATGTGGATGTCAATCAATAATAGAATATGCATCACATACCTCAACATCTTTTAGTTATCTAAGAATCAAGGAAATATGGCCTATAGTGTCTTATTCACAATTCACGAAATGATTCCCAATGTTGTTTAGAAACAAAAAGTGTCAATTAAGATTCTCTTTCATCAAGTTCTGATTTCTCATGTCATAGGTGGGATATCCATGAAGAAACTAGCAATCCACATCCCAACCACAAAAGGAATGGACATGTTATTATCCTATTCATACCATGTTGTTTATCACATGATTTAGTGGAGGATCTTATAATTTCTTCATCCACTAATAATTTATTTACCATATTTATCTTGTAAGACCCTTGGATAGTAAGCATACACCTAATTTATGGGACCTCATCATGTGATGGTGGACTTACAAAAAACTGGGGGTTGTTGCATGGTGAAACAGACACACCCAATTTCCAAATGGTTGAGTTGAACATCTAGTACATGTGGGTTGGTACACTTTGGTCATGCAACATACTAGGGGGTTGGCATGGATTTGGTTAGACAATTTTGGATTCACACGTAAAGTGACTAATTGATATAAGGGATAAAACAAACACACACACACACACATACCATGCAACATACTAGAACATACATTGCAAATATGCACATCGTAAGATAGACTAGGGTGAGGAGTTCAAGTACACCTCATGTGACATACTGAGATGAGATTGTGGATGTGCATTGTGCGATAGTCAAACAAATGATGATTGGTCAAACAAATAGTTGGAACAATCAAACTAAGTAGGAAAAGTGCTTGACATGAACCTTATACTTTCATGTGAATTATGTGGCAGCCATGGTGATAATCTTGGGTTGTGACATGTAAAGATGTTAACAAAATATACAACCAAAAAGATAAGTCCATGGACAAAGGTCGCGTGCAACACATTGGATGATCAAGAGAGGAGACACAATAGACTGAGTGGAGAGACAATCCTTTGGAATGAGTTGTGTAAACTAGAGTGGATGTGGTAGGACATTGCATGATTTGGGTAGGAGCAAAAGGGGATTTATGAGCATTAATATGGGGTATCCCAATATAGCATGTGGGGAAAGGATGTGATGTGGCACATCAACCCATTCCAAGTGGAATGTTGTGACATCCCATAACTTGGAATGATCACACAAACACATAAAAATATGTATATGCATATGTATATATGTTATGAAGAGCTCAACTAAGACATTTAATCAAGCATTTAGACCACATAATAGAAGTGGGGCGAGATGTAGAGTGTGAGGCAAAGGCAACATGCTTTGCATGAAGACAAGGTGCGAAGTATATGGGGGTTTGGATAAAGTGCACAATAACCCAAATTTTGGCACGATTGGGTGGGTCACTACATGAGTTGTAACATAGTTATGCAACATGATTATGGAGAAATGAGTTTTATCTATGGCAAGGTTGTGATGGCAACAAATAGTGCAAGAAATTTGGAGATAGGTATGTACAAGTTGTTTTCTATTCTAACTTTCTAATTGTTGTACAAATTGAGAAGCTTTACCCATTGTAACACATTGTAATATATAGCAAAGGTTAGTCTGGTTTGGATTATCAAGTTTATAAGATTACTTGCATTCATATCTAATGCACATTGGTTATGTTTTGGCATGATTGTATGGAAAAATTGTCCATGTAAGTGGCTAAGTGTTAAAATTATGAATGTTTCTAAGTATGAGATTGAAATAGAAATGACTGTAAGGTGTAGTCTAGGTTTTCCCAGCTTAGTATGGAAAAATTGTTGAGTTGTACGACTATGGTGCCATATGTTACGGAAGATGACGAGCATTTCAAATCAGGAGATGCTTCCACTAGCATTACAATTGGTATTGGAGAAGGAAACAAACTAACACTTGATACCACTATCATTAACATGAAATTTTGTATTAGTACAATAATAAAATCTAGGTGCATGTAACCATGGCCATTCAAAGTTGGACATGTGGACTTGATCAGTTTGGTAACAAGACAAATTAGCAGTTCTAGTGGATTGGTGGAAAAATTGGAATGCAACAATACACTGTATGAAGAGTTTTTATTAAAGGGGAAGAAAACCTCTAGAATCATTGCATTGAATTGAAACAAGAATGACTCCTATACTTGCATGGAAGGTAGTGAAGGTGTTTGTTAGATGGGATTGTGCACATTGTAGGTTGAAACAACAACATGTTCACCAATGAACCAAGTGATATGGTGTGATGTAGATGTATTTCAAGGAGTGTTCCATCCAAGATTATATGGTTCCAACATATTCAAAAAAGGTGGTGGATGATGTATACCTAAGGAAAACAAGTTTTGGTTGTGCCTAGAGATAGATAAGACAAGTGTCTCGCACAAATCTAATTTTTTAAATTTATTAAAAGTAATGGACCATTTTTCTTAATAAAATTTGCTTATATATAAATGAATGTTATGAATAATAATGACGAGCTTATCATGGAAGAAATGATTAGAATTGGAATAAATCTCAAATCGTTGGGAAATTGGTAGGGAGGGAGCCACTTGGCAAGAATCTAATTATTTAAATTTATTAAAAGTAAATGCAACCTAACAAACTCTAGAAGGAACTACAATACTTGATAAGGATTCAGACAAAGCATATGTTGAGCATATTCCCTTGAGAATCAATATAAGCCGTCATTTAAAAAAAAAATATCAACAAATCCTCATCCACATTAACTTGAAATAGAAAACCTTCCAAAAAAATTATTTATTTTAAATTAATAATTAAATTCTATATATAATGTTAGGGAAAAAATATAAAATCTTGTTATCCATCGTGTCACTAATAATATTTAGGATTAAAGGAAAATAACAAAGGGAGCTTGTAACCATACAATAATGTCAAAGATACCAAAGTGGGAAACAAAAATGTCAAGTGGTCATGAAAACAAAGAAATTTCATATCAGCAGGAGTCTATTCATGCAAACCAAACAAAGAAATTTCATATCACCAGGAGTCTTTGTAGACAGTGACTTGTAAAAGGGAAATGGTCACTGAAAAAAGGATGCCAAGAATTTTATCGAACTTCAAACATTACAATACTTGAATATAGACTGTCGAGCAGAATTACGCTTGATAGTATCTTGCTGAAGCGCGAGATCAAGATATAACGCTACTGCTGCTATGTAAATGGTGTTGAAATGTTATTTTCAAATACTCTATAATCTGGTCGCCTTCTATTTCTGTTTGGAAGGATCCTGACACAGAGCCGCAATACAGTGAGCAGTCAATTTCCGTTGTGTGGTTCGGCGCCAGTATTTTGCATTTAAAATGAAGTTTATTTTTATATGAGAAAACAGATAACAGAGTCTCTGTACATTCAAAACAAAGCTTTAAAATAGAAACAGAGCTTTCATCCTTTGTAAACAGAATTTTGATTTTTGTTTTATGCGCGGAAGGAGTTTTAATTAAACAGTGGTCCCCACATTTCTTTATTGAATCGCAATCGCAAAGTTCTTTTTGTTGTTGCGATTAAGTGTCTTGTTGATGTGAGAGATTACGATGCAATCGCAATCGCAATCGCAATTACAAGTTACAATATGTTACCACCATTGAAATGATGCGATGCGATTGGCGCAATCGCAATCCCAAATATATATTAATCGCCCTCCGCTTAAGCCAATGTCTATGGAGCTGTGGTCCCACAGACCACGCAGCAACATTGTAATGAATCGCAAGAGTTTTTGTTATGGGCCGATCGCAAAGTTAAGTTCCAGACCCAGCCTCGTTTATAAAGCGGATTTAATTTATTGATCGCGCCTTCAAAAGTCCCGGACACAAAAAAGCTCTGGTGGACGCGATATGGTTTTATGTGATGGATTTGATAATCCATCGCGCACACAAAAGGTGATGTCAGCAACCCCAATTTTGTTACATGAAAATCTCCATTGTGATTTGGTTAATAATGTTTGAAGTCAAACAGAGTAATGTTTGATAATTTTTGTTTCATGTTATGGTTCATCGCGCGACAGAAAAATTCATTTGTTATGTTTTATTTTTGTTATATCGCGCGACATAAGGTTTTGTTATTAGTATATATATATATGTTTCAAACTATATATATAACTTATGAGTGCGCATTAAAAGTGTGGGCCCCGGGAGTATTTTAAGTAGGTTTAGTCTTTTGTTTTATTAAAAAAAGCATTGTGGCATATAAAGAAAAAGCCCGAGAGACATGTATTGTAATTGTATCGTTATTGCACAACAGTGCATTCTTATTGAACAAACAGTGTATTGTTATTACACATAGCAGTGTATGAAAAGAGTAGAGACAGAGAGACAGTGAAGGTTTTTGTGCGCTGCATTTTGAAGCAGTCAAATTTTGTAATACCTCTGTGTGAGGAAATTTTTTGTAACAGTTGTTTTGTTAATGAATAGAAGTTTTTCACAGTGTTGAAACTCTGTCTCCTGTGAGAAAATATTTTTTATTTTCTCTGTGTTAAGAAGGAGAGAATTATTCTCTCTGAAGTTTGTTATGGAATTCTCAGAAATTCCAACATGGTATCAGAGCTAGTCCAGGCTCTTTGAAGGTGTCAAAGAAGCTGAAGGAAGGATTTCTTGTTGCAGCAGCTTCTCCAGCAGAGTGAAGACTCAGTCAAAAGAATCCAAGGTATTTCTCAATACAGTTTTTTGTGTTACTGTTGAAGACAGCTAGTTTATAAATTTACAGTCAAGTATTTTGAAGCATAGTTAAGAGTGCAAGGATGGCTGGAGCCAGCACTAGCATGAGTATTGGTAATTCTCATCTCCCACAATTTAATGAGAAAAAATATGACTACTGGGCAATAACTATGAGAGCCCTATTTTCTTCCCAAGACTTATGGGAACTTGTTGATGATGGTTTTGAAGAACCAGAGGATAAAAATGAGTTTAATTATTTAACTCAGGTAGAGAAGGAACTGTTGAAGAGCAATAAGAAGAAGGACTCCAAAGCCCTCTAATTTGTGTATCAAGTAGTGCATGAGAGTGTGTTTCCAAGGATAGCATTAGCTAAGAGATCCAAAGAAGCATGGAAAACTCTCAAGATAGCCTATCAAGGCATGGAGAAAGTGAAGACAACAAAACTACAATTGTTGAGGAGAGATTTGGAGACTCTCTGCATGAAGGAGTCAGATAACATTGACTCATTATTCACACATGTTATTGGAATGGTCACACAGATAAGGTCTCATGGAGAGATTCTTGAAGAAAGAATGATTGTGGAGAAACTATTGAGGAGTCTACCCTCAAGATTTGATGTGATTTTCACCACCATAGAAGAGACTAAGGATCTCAAAAAAAATTTAGTTGATGAGCTACATGCATCAATGATGACACATGAGCAGAGATTGGGTAGAAATGAAAAATCATCTCTAGAGCATGCCTTTAAGACCCAGATGTCCTTTAGAAGAGGAAGAGGTCAAGGCAGAGGAAACAAGAAAGGAAGAGGCAGGAGCCAAAACATAGGTGGAAGAAACAGTTCAGCAAATGCTCAAGGAAGGGGCAACAATCCAAATCAGAACCAAGGCCAAGGTAGCAGCCAGCAAAGTGGTCAAAAACATGCTCAAGGACAAAGGTATGATAAATCCAATGTCCAATGTCACTATTGTAAAAAATATGGGCATTATGCAAATGAATGTAAGAAGAAGCAACATGATATGGGTAATAGAACAAATGCAAATTTCACTAGAGAAAATATCATTCAAGATATATTGTTTTTAGCTTATAATATGGCTGAGGAAAAGAGTGAAGATTTATGGTTTCTAGACTCCGGTTGCAGTAACCATATGACAGGAAACATAGCCATGTTTTCTATGTTAGATGATAATGTGAAGTCACAAGTCACATTAGGAAAAGATAGTAAAGTTTCTGTTATGGGAAAAGGAGATGTAAATGTCTTAACAAGGAAAGGAGAAAAGAAATCCATAACATATGTTTATTAAGTTCCTGGAATGAAATGTAACCTCTTAAGTATCGGACAGCTTGTTCAAAAGGGGTACAATGTTTTCTTTGAGGATGATGTATGCACCATCATGGATAAACCACCCAGCAAACAATGTATTGTTGAAGTGAAGATGACAAGGAATAGAATTTTCCCTCTCAGGATGAGGGCAGATTTGAAAAATGGAGAAGAAATAGCAGCAGTGACACAAGAGACTTTCCAAAGCGAACCAAAAGACGAGAATTGGTTGTGGCACTTGAGATTTGGACATATCAACTTTGGAGGTATTAACTTGTTGAATAGAAAAGGAGTGGTAAGAGGTTTTCCATTGATAGAGAAACCAGACAGCCTTTGTGAAGGTTGTATCTTGGGGAAACAACATAGAGAAAGTTTTCCATCCGGGAAAAGCATAAGGGAAAAATCACCCTTGGAAATTGTCCACTCAGATTTATGTGGACCGATGCAAACTCCATCACTTGCTAGCAGCCACTATATGTTAACTTTTATAGATGATTTTACAAGAAAAACTTGGGTTTACTTTTTGAAAAACAAAAGTGAAGTGTTTGAAAGATTTTGCAATTTCAAAGCACTTGTGGAGAACCAAAGTGGGCTGCATATCAAAGTTCTAAGAACTGATAGAGAAGGTGAGTATATCTCTAAAGAATTTCTACATTTTTGTAGAGAAAATGGAATTCATAAGCAGTTTACAACTAGGTACACTCCGCAACAAAATGGAGTTGCCGAAAGGAAGAATAGAACAATCATGGATATGCTAAGGAGTATGCTTAAGGCAAAGCATTTGCCGAATTATTATTGGGCTCAGGCTGTACATTGTGCAACGTACATTTTAAATAGATGCCCTACAAAAGCAGTCATGAACAAAGTTCCGGAAGAGGCATGGAGTGGCACAAAGCAAGGTGCCACACACATGAAAGTTTTTGGTTGTGTGGCTTATGCACACATTCTAGATCAGCTAAGGAGAAAGTTGGACAGAAAGGGGGAGAAATGTATTTTTATTGGATACAGTGATGAATCCAAAGCTTATAGGTTGTATAACCCATCCATCAAGAAGTTTATTGTGAGCAGAGATGTTCAGTTCATTGAAGAGGAAGCTTGGGATGGAAGCATAGAGAAAACAGTGAATGTTAAATGCTGTTTGTCTCATGATGAAAATGATGAAGAGATGGCTGAAATACATCCTCTAAAAGCAACACCAACACAAGGGCAGCAAGAGACACCCTTGAGGAGAAATGAAAGTGCTTCTCCAAGCACACCACAAGGAGGAAATTCAAGTGCTTCTTCAAACACTTGTACACCTAATGAAAGAGGAAAGAAGTTCAGAAATTTGAATGAAATTTATGAACAAGAGGCAGCAAATGAAGGTATGAACTCTTTGTTTGCTTTATATTGTCATGTTGATGACCCTATTCATTTTGAGGAAGCTATTAAAGATAGGAAATGGATAGAAGTTATGGATGAGGAAATTAATGCTATAGAAAGAAACAAGACATGGGATTTAGTTGAACTCCCAAAAGGTAAAAATGTCATTGGAGTTAAATGGGTCTACAAGACCAAGAGTAATGCTGAAGGAAAAATACAGAGACACAAGGCTAGACTTGTTGTCAAAGGGTATAAGCAGCAACATGGGAGAGACTATGAGGAAACTTTCGCATCGGTTGCTGGAATGGAAACCATGAGAGCAGTGCTGTCCATAGCGGCACAAAACAAGTGGAAAGTTTACCAAATGGACATGAAGTCAGCATTCCTAAATGGAGTGTTAATGGAAGAGGTTTACATTGAACAACCTCTAGGTTATGAAAAGAAAGGCCAAGAGCAAAAAGTGTGCAAATTGAAGAAAGCTCTTTATGGGCTGAAGCAAGAGCCAAGAGTGTGGTACAGTAGGATAGATTCCTATCTATTGGAAAATGGATTTGAAAAATATGAGAGAGAACCCACCTTTTACATTAAAGAAAAAGATGGTAAAATGCTAATTGTTGTGTTATATGTTGATGACGTTATTTTTACAGGTAATGATGATTGCCTTGCTGAAAGTTTTAAAAAGGTCATGAAAGAAGAATTTGAAATGACAGATATGGGTTTGCTGAAGTACTTTTTAGGAATAGAAGTAGAGAAAAATGAAAATGGGATTTTTATCTCACAAGAAAAATATGTTAATGAAGTGTTGGAAAGATTTAATATGCAAGAAAGTAAAGCAACAATAACACCCACACTGATGGGATTAAAACTTAGCAGAGAGGACAACAACAAGGATTTTGATCCTATTTTGTACAATAGCATAGTTGGTAGCCTCATGTATTTGACTACAACTAGGCCAGATATAATGCATGTTGTTAGTTCAATTTCCAGATTCATGGAGAGGCCAAAGGAAGCACATTAGCAGGCAGTGAAAAAAATTCTGAGGTATGTTAAAGATACTAAAAGGTTTGGTATTTTATATACTACTTCAGAATTTCAGATTTATTTGGATACATTGACAGTGGTTGGGCTGGAAGTGTAGATGATCGGAAAAACACATCCGGTTAGGTTTTTCACATGGGTTCAGGAGCGATTTCATGGGCTTCTAAAAAACAACCTACTATAGTGTTGTCTATAGCAGAGGAAGAATATGTGGCAGCTACAGTAGCAACGTGTCAAGTGTTTTGGATGAGAAGGATGTTGAGAAGTTTATGCCAAGAACAAGTAAAAGGTACAATAATTTTTTGTGACAATAGCTTAGCTATTGCATTATCCAAGAATTCTGTGTTTTACAAGAGGACGAAACACATTGACACAAAGTTTCACTACATCAGGGAATTGGTGAACAATGGAGAAATTATTTTAGAACACTGCAGAACTCAGGAGCAGTTTGCAGACATTCTGACCAAGTCATTGGGGTAGAAGAGTTTTGAGTTTTTAAGAAAATGTCTAGATATGACTGATAACCCAGCAGTTGAAATTAAGGGGGAGTGTTGAAATGTTATTTTCAACTGCTGTGTAATCTGGCCGCCTTCTATTTCTGTTTGGAAGGATCCTGACACAGAGCCGCTTTCCAAATACAGTGAACAGTCAAATTTTCATGTGTGGTTCGACACCAGTCCTTTGCATTTGAAACAGAGCTTTCCATTTTCATTAAACAGTCTCTGTACATTTGAAAACAAAGCGCTGTATAAAAGGAAAATAGAGTATTTTGATTTATTTTTATAACACAGTCTTTTGTTTTTGGTTGAACGCGGGAGATTATTTTATGTGAAGACCGATGGTCCCCACGCCAAGTCAACAGACCTGTCAGCAGACCACGCGGAAATTTTCAATTGCATCGCATTGTTTTTCGAGTTGGGCAGAGGTCATGAAATCCGGACTCGAAATCTTATAGGGTGGATTGTACAAACCATATCGCGTAATAGTTTGGGCCCATACAGAAAAAAATTTGGCGGACACGATGAGATTTTATAAGCTCATTTTAATATTTCATCATGCGCACAAATGGGTCTATGACGTCAGCCAATTTGTGACGCGAAAATCTCCATTGTGATTTGGTTAATAATGTTTGAAGTCTGGCGGAGAAATGTTTGGTAAGTTGTGTTTTATGATTATGGTTCATCGCACGACGGAAGGGTTCATTTGTTATGTTTTATTATGTTTGCATATCGCGCGATTTAAAGTTTTTGTTATATATATATATATATATATGTTTCAACATATATAACTTATGTGCGCATTTGTATGTGGGTCCCGAGAGATTTAGTTTTAGTTTTTTCTTTTTATATAGTTTTAGTTTATATGTTGCGTCATATAAAGTTTGAAAGTCCAAGAGATATATAGTGTGTATTTTTTCATACACAGTGATGTATTGTTTTGTAAAAGGAACAGCAGTGCGTATTAGAATTTTTACACAGCAGTGTATGAACAGATAGACAGAGTATTGTATTTTGCACAGCAGTGCGTTTTTTTTTAGCACAGAACAGAGTGTTTTTTTTTTTAACAGAGACAGAGTGAAGTTTTGGTGCACTGTGTTTTGAAGCAATCTAGCATTTTTTAATCCCTCTGTGTGAAAGAGGAATTTTCTTTTGTAACAGTTTTTTTTGTTTAATGAATAGAAATTTTCAAAGTGTTGCAACTCTATCCCTGTGAGCAAATATTTTTATTTTCTCTGCGTTAATAAGGAGAGCATTATTCTCTCTGAAGTTTGTTCAGGAATTCTCAGAAATTCCAACAGTGATGTCTTCCAAGGAGACGCCTGGTTTGCACAGAGTTGGAGCTACATGGTGTGTATGTGAAGCTAAATGTGGAAGCGACAATATGTGCGAAGCCACGTAGAAGGTCACCTGCATGATCTGAGTAAAATGAGTGGATTAAAGTTGGACAATTTTCATGATGGTTTTTAAAGAGTCCATTGCCAAGTGCTTTTGGGCTTGAGCATATATATATATATATATATATATATATATATATATATATATATATATATATATATATATATATATATATATATATGATAAACAAAATGACTATAAATATCTAGGACGTGGAGTCTATTTTGTATGTTTGCTTCTGTCGAAACCCAATTGATCGAAATTTGATTGGATCCGCCTCTAATATGAAGGATAAAACCATGGATGTTGTTCAGAAGAATTTAATGTTCAAAGATAAGTGCATTTTGGTGGATGAAGATGATTATATTATTGGGTATCACTCAAAATGCAATGGTGAGTTTGTGTAAGTTGGGTATTTACAAGGTTTTTTTTCATGGAAAGAGGGGAGAGCATGAATTAGATTATGTTGAGGATGTTTCTTTGTATCCTAATCCTGAAGAGGTTGTTGATGTTAAGTACGTAAAAAAAGAGTAGTTTAAGGAGTTCATAATAAAACGAAGAAAGAAAGAAAGGTGAAGATGAAATTGCACTATCAAACATTGAATAAGCATGGACCCTTTAGCAAGAAGACAAAAATGAAATGTATTGTTGTAAGAAGACATGTCAATTAAGAGTATTTTTATGTCTTATGTATTTTATTATAGTGTATTTTGTGTGTCTTCCATGTGGTTGAAATTAAGAGGAATGTTGAAATTAAGAGGAATGTTGGATGAATTGTAATTTCAATTTACCCTGCATACAACATTTAATGCAGGAGTAGGCTCAGACCTTCTCGAGAGTTCTTATCTTCGTGAAGAAGCTATATCCACGGACATAAGCTTCCTTGTCTTGTATAAAAATATTTCTTTGTCAATGGAAAGCGCAAGTTATTATGCTCATTTTGATACTCATGAAATCTAGAAATTGTTCTTTTTATTTATATGTTTTCATGTCAAAATTTCTAAAAAAAATTAAAATGTGTTTTCATTTTAAAATTCCAAAAAAAATATTCAAAGTGATTAACATATTACAATATAATGACCAAAATTTTAAATATAAATTATGATTAAAATTATAAATAAATTTAAAAATTAATAATAAACATCAATTTTTTATTTTTATAATAATAATAAAATTATTTACCAAATTAAAATACAAAAAATTAAATAATTAATAATTTATAAATAAAAAAATTGAGTAGTTCAATTGACTACAGAAGTGATATTAAATATCATGTAAATTATGAGATTCAAGATTATAAAATAGATCTAGTAGTTGTCTATTTTTATGATACTAAATATATATTAAAAAGAGAAAAAAAATTATGAAAATTAAAAAAATAATTATTGGCATGAATACAATCAATAATAAAAAAAGACATTCTATTTTTTTACTTCAATAAGTTCAATTAATTTAGGCTACCCAAAAATAAAACCTACCCACTACCACTATAAACAACCTTCTATTTATGAAAGAGAAATGAAAAATTGCAATCTAAAATTTATCTTAAAACCCTAATAAAACATGAAACACAAACAAATAATAATAATAATAATAACTTAACATAAATCTAGATATTAACATCATATTGATCATTTATATAGTAATTTCATAATTATATTAAGTAAATATAAAAAGGTAAATAATAAAGAAAATGATTTCATCACAAAAATAAAACAACTAATAAAATATTGTATTGTTAAATGGAATCACCAAAAATTAAGAAATATTATTAACTAATTTTCTTATATATGTTGATATATATCTATATTAAAGTGTATATATGTTAATATATACACTTTAAGATAAGTTTATTTATTTTTTATATATTTATTTCTTTTATTTTTTATTAATATATTTTGTTTTATAATTCAATTTATTAAGTTGTGTTTTTAATACAATAAACAATCATTTTAAATTAAAAATTTCTAAAAAAAACTATAATTTATGAAAATGGAATAATAGAAAAATAAAAAATAGTAACTAACATAAATGAAAGTTACTAAAAAAAACCATAATAAAACCTATATCAATAACCTTAGAAATAAATATATTTAAATAATAATAATAAAAAAATAAAATTGAATTCATAATATTAAGCTATGGGTAACTCTTAGTAAAAGACAAATTAATACACAATGCTTTATCAAAATTAAATACATAATAAATTTTAAAAATTAAACATGAATTTGCTGAATAATATTTTGAAATTTCATCTTTATAGAAAATTATATATATTTAAACAAAAAATAATAATAATAAATAAAATAAATACCCATTCTAACATTGTAATATTCCTATTCATTTAATTATTTTCGAACAAAAACATTCCTTGACCAACTACCACCAAGCCTTTAGGAATGAACAGGCTTAATTATTTTTAATTATTATCAAATAAAAGCATCTCACCATTGTTATTTACTTCAAACCAACATAACACCAAGCCTTTAGAACCCAAAGGAAAGAAACATCGGCCTCTTCCTTTAATGATATCGAATCTTAATCCAAACCGGAATCTATTATAAATTATGAGCAAAATATTTGGGAAACCATGTCGATTCATACAAATCAATGGAGTTGAATGCAGTAATGAAGAAATTAAATCAATGAGAGACTGAATTGAGGGTTTACGGCTCCTGATATAGTGTTCGATAGGAGAGTTCTTTAAGGTTAAGCTTCTTATCTTTGAATGAAATTTTTTTGATGATATTCTGGTCCATCCATTCTCTGTAGTCTTTAGCTTATTACTCAAATTGGATGTCTAATTATTCTTTATCTTCGGAGTTACTATCCGTAAGAACTTCATCGCAATACAAATTTATCTCTGGAATATAATGAGGAACCTCCTCGCAGAAGTCGCTAGTACTTCCTTCTTCAAAATTTATATCAGATTCTAATTATATATTTCCTAGAATTTTCTTAGAGATCAGAGTAATTATTATGTTACCGGCGCCTAATTCTGTCAAATCATGACCAACTTTTTTGTCTGGCTCTGTGACCTATGGTGGAGATTCTTATGAATAATAAAGATCACGAGAATAACATTCCTAAAATGAGTCCATTATAGAGAAAAGGTCGTGAAAAAACTGATCGTTTTCATTATTAGAAGGTCTCACTTCCAAATCCCCAATTTATTCGCTAGCATTGCTTCTATTTTCTACGTGGTTATGTCTTTGCATAAAATGAAGGTGCATGGACTCTAGATAATCGGAAGAAATCTCTTGTCCACGCCTGCTAATTCGTTCATCGGGTTCCTACTTCGATAATACCTGCCTTATAAAATCCTCATTCTTTTCATCCTCGCCCTCATATCTTTGTCTGATACTAATTCCCTGGTCAAATTCCCGCCCAGAAAATACTTGCCTACTCAAATCCTCAATTTCTTCCTCTCTTTGTATAAAATCAAGCAATAGACCTCAAAAATCAAACTCTAGGTCTGCAAAATCGGCAGCAACCTCTTGCGCACTGCTAATTTCGTAATCAAATTCTTGCGGCTCTGACAATACTTTCCTGATCAAATCCTCAATTTCTTCACCAGCCTTACTTCAATCCTCCTCCTCCCATATTTGTACAAGATCAGCTAATACCTGTGGAAAATGGGTTGCAACCTCATCATCAAATTTGTCAAAAAATTCCTACTTCAGTCTTATTTGGTTGAGCTCCTCCTCCTCTTGCCTTTGTATAAAATCAACGTGTAGGTATGGAAAATTGGCAGCACCCTCTTATACGTTGTTAATTCCATCATCATATTCTTGCAACGACAATTCTAGCCCCATTAAGTTTGGCTGGAATGCAGCATAGTAATCAGAGAGCATATACTCGCATTGAAATCCTTCACATTCCCATAGGTCTAAGAGCTCGGCAAAGATTGGATCGCAATTTTCTGTGCCCGATGCCATAGCTCGTTCTATGAAGGATATGTTGAAAATATCTTAATACAATAAACAGAGGAAAATGTGTTTCCCTAACAACGCAGAGACTACAACAAATTGCAGAAATTAAACGGCGATACACAGAGGCAGCATAATCCATAGGAGAGGAACAAACTTCAATTTTGTATTCCTTCAGTCTCTCATAATGAAATTACATTTTTCTTATATCAAAATGGATGAAGCCTGTAAAACCTAGATCTAATAAATTCAATTCAATTGTTGAACGGACGTTCAACAACCATTTGTCCTTGGGCTGTTAAAAGACCCATATCCTCCATTAAAAATGATACGCAAACCGTATTATGAACTACATAGGAAACACATAAACATGCGTTCAAAACAAAAATAGGCAGATCTGAAATATTATGCAATATGGTTTTGGTCCACATCGCATCCATGCACATCGGCGATTTTAACTTTAACTCTCGTGCTATTCATTAAACTTTGCGGAGTGCGATGTGTGATAGTGATGTGGTGCATATCACATCGCACCCAAAATAACATAGCCTATCGGTTTTGCTGGAAAACTTAAACGTGTGCGCTTGTGATATGCGATAGTGATATCACATCGCAAAACATATAAGATAACTTGTGGGTGGTGGAAGGTAAA
Organism: Pinus albicaulis; assembly: GCA_034641835.2. NCBI lineage: Eukaryota > Viridiplantae > Streptophyta > Pinopsida > Pinales > Pinaceae > Pinus > Pinus albicaulis. Next base: position 582,896,968 of record CM076576.1, on the reverse strand, counting down.
GTTATAAATTGCGATTGCGAACTTGCGAGCAGTAAAGGTTTAGGTTGGTCTCGCCGATATCGCATTTCAGGAGAAATAAGTTTCGCTACAGGCTTAAACGGTAAGTGGTAAATGTTGTAATGTGCAATATACGGGCAATAAACAAAGGTAAGTGGGGTAAGCGAAATACAAAGGGATAATCGGAAAATACGATGCGGTAAGTATATGTGGCTCTCACCAATATCGCATCAGTAGGGAATTAACCTAATTGCGGAAAGCCTTATTGGTAAACTATGAAATTTGTAGGCAGCAAAGTGCAGGTAAACGGTAAGTCAATGTGGGGGTTGAAAAAAATAAACCCAGAGGATGGATCGGTACCTGGTTTGCTATTGGTTGCGTCGAAGCGTCTCCAAATCTCGGATCTACTGCTTGTTCTTATCTACTGTCAAAAAATTGATGAAGTTGTGAGTTGCACCACTGTTTATTCATGGGGGGTGGTTGGGAGTAAAATTCCAACACTCACCCTTAATCACAACTTTCGCCATCGATCATTCCCAGACATTTTCTAAGATACTCAAAACTCTTCTGTGCTAATGGCTTTATGAGGATATCAACAAATTATTCCTTTGTCCTGCAATGTTGCAAAACAATCTCACCATTGTTAACCAATTCTCTTATAAATTGATATTCTGCATCAATATTCTTTGTTCTCTTGTGGAAAATAGAATTATTTGACAATGTTATTGCTAAGCTATTATCACAATAAATTGTGGTTCCTTTGTCTTTCTCATGACACAAATCTCTGAGCGTGCTTCTCATCCAAATAGCTTGACAGGTTGTTCCTGTTGCTGCTACATACATTGCTTCTACTATTGATAAAGAAACTATTGGTTGCTTCTTAGAAGCCCATGAAATGGCTCCAGATCCCAAATGAAACGCATACTCAGATGTACTCTATCTATCATCTACACTTCCAACCGAATCACTATCAGTGTAACAAATCAACTTAAAATTATCAGTTCAAGAGTATAGAACACCATACTCCTTTGTTCCATTTACATACCTCAATATTCTCTTGGTTGCTTGCCAATGTGTCTCCTTTGGTGTCTCCATGAATCTGGAAATTAAACCTATAGTATACATAATATTAGGCCTATTTGTATTCAAATACATTATACTACCAACTATGTTCTTGTAAAATTTCGGATCGACATTCTTGCTACAATCTTACTTGCTTAACTACAACCCCATGACATTTAGAGTTACTGTTGCTTTGTTGTGTTGCATTTTAAATCTCTTTAAAACTTCCGCAACATATTTTTCTTGGGAAATAAAAATTCCATTTTCATTTTTCTTTACTTCTATAACCAAGAAGTATCTCAATAAACCCAAATCAGTCATTTCAAATTCACTCTTCATGATTGCTTTAAAATCAGCAGTGAGAGAAACTTCATTGGCAGTAAAGATTAAATCGTCTATATATAAAACAACAATAAGGATCTTACCATAATTTTCTTTAATGTAGAGTGTGGGTTCACCATCACATTTTTCAAACCCATTTTCTATTAGGTAAGCATCAATCCTGCTATACCATGCTTTTGGTGCTTGCTTCAGCCCATAAAGCGCATTCTTCAACTTGCACACTTTGTGCTCTTGCCCTTCAATTTCATAGCCATGAGGTTGTTCAACATATACCTCCTCTTTCAACACTCCATTCAAGAATGCTGACTTCACATCCATTTGGTAAATTTTCCACTTTTTTTGTGCTGTTATGGACAACTTTGTCCACATTGTCTCCATCCTTGCAACTGTTGCAAAGGTTTCTTCAAATATATTCCTTGTTGCTGCATGTAGCCTTTGACAACAATTCTTGCTTTATGCCTTTATTTTTTCCTTCAGCATTGATCTTGGTCTTATAGACCCATTTTACTCGAATGACTTCTTTACCTTGTGGGAGGTCCACTAACTCCCATGTATCATTCTTTTCTATTGCACCAATCTCTTCATTCATTACTTCAATCCATTTTTCTTATTTCACTTCATCTTCAAAATGAATTGGGTCATAAACATGACAAAGCAAGGAAAATAAAGAATTCAGACCATTATTATTATCATATTTTTTCTGATAAATTTCACTCAAATTTCTAAATCTTGGTCTTCTTGGTGTGCTTGGAGTTCCACTTGAATTTGAGGGAGCTTCCGATACCTGTGGTGTCCTTGGAGAAGCACTTGGTTTCTCAAGTCTGCTTTGTTTCCTGCTTGTGGTGTGGTTTGTTGTGCTTGTGAAGGTGGATGAGGAGCCACCGTTGAGGAATTATTTTGAGCAATCAATTCCTCTTGAGCAAGAAAATACTTTCATGTGAGTGAAAAACTACTTTGTTCCACTCCATGCTTCTGCCAGAACTCTGTTCATAACAGCTTTGGTTGGGCATCTATTCAAAATATATGCTGCACAATTTACAGCTTTTGCCCAATACTCATTTAGCAATTTTTTTTCCTTTAACATACTTCTGACCATGTCCATGATCGTCCTGTTCTTCCTTTCTTCAAACATTTTTCTATGGTGTATATCTTGTGGTAAAATTCTTGTGTATGCCATTTTCTCTACAAAAACAGAGGAAATATTTGTAGATATATTCTCCACCTCTGTTAGTTATCAGCACTTTTATGTAGTGCCCACTCTGCTTCTCAACAAGAGATTTGAAGTGGTAGAACTGTTCAAATACTTCACTCTTATGTTTCAAGAAATAAAGCCATGTCTTTCTTGTATAATCTTAAATGTCAAGACATAGTGACTTCCAGCTAAATATGGTGTTTGGATTGGTCCACACAAATCTGATTGGACAATCTCTAAGGGTGCTTTTTCCCTTATACTCTTTCCTACTGGAAATGATTCTCTATTTTGTTTGCCCAAGATGCAACATTGACATAGGTTGTATGGCTTCTCTATGAGTGGTAATCCCTTTACCATGCCTTTTCTATGCAAAGAGGTTCAAACCTCCAAAATTGATATGTCCAAATCTCAAATGCCATAACTAGTTTTCTTCTTTCACTTCTTCTTGAAACACCTCTTGTGTGACTTCTACTACCACACCTCCTTCCTTCAAGTTTGTTCTGAGCTTGAGAGGAAACATCCTATTCTTTTTCATATGCACTTCTGCAATGACCCTTTTACTTGGAGGTATGTCCATGATTGTACACACATCATTCTTAAAAAACACATTGTATCCCTTGTTCAAGAGTTGTCCAATTCTCAGAAGGTTACATTTCAGGCCAGGTACATAATAAACATCTGGCACAAACTTCTTTTCTCCCTTCCTTGTCAATATACTAACTCTTCCTTTTCCCATGACAGAGACTTTGCTTTCAGTCCCCATTGTTACTTCAGACTTCACATTTTCATCCAAATTGGCAAACATTGTTGTGTTTCCAATCATGTGGTTACTACAATCTGAGTCTAAGAACCATACATCTTCATCTTTTTCTTATGCTACATTACATGTTAGAAGCATATTACTCTGGTTCTAACTTTCTTTTGCAAAATTAACATTTTTCCTATTATTCATGTAATTCTGTCTCTTTCTACATTCATTGGCATAATTCCCATATTTTTTACAATAATGACATTGGACTTGCGATTTGTCATAACTTTGTCCTTTTGCTTGACTCTGGCTTCAACCTTCACTTTGATTCTAGTTGTTGCCGCTTCCACTTCTGCTTGTTGGGCTGTTTCTTCCACCTATCTATGGGCTTCTTCCTTATCCTCGGTAGTTTGATCTTCCTCGACCTCTACCTCAGCCAAAACAAATTTGTGTTTTGAAAGAATTCTCCAGTGAGGAGCTCCCTATTCTGTTCAGTCTATGTTTATGAGACATAAGCGATGCACAAATCTCATCCATTAAAAATTGTGAGAGATCTTTTGTCTATTCTATTGCCATTACTATGGTGTCAAATCTTGAGGGTAGAATTCTGAAGATTTTCTCCACTATTCTTCTTTCCTCAATTGTCTCTCCATGAGACCTTATCTAGGTAACCAACCCAATCACATGTATGAATAATGAGTCTCTGTTATCCGACTTTTTCATACAGAGAGTTTCAAAATCTCTCCTCAGCATTTGTAATTTTTTTGTCTTCACCTTCTCCATGCCTCAATAGGTTGTCTTGAGAATGTCCCATGCTTCCTTAGAATTTTTTGTCGCTGCAATCCTTGGGAAAATACTCTCATGTACTGCTTGGAATACATAGAAGAGGGCTTTGGAGTCCTTCTTCCTATTATCTCTCAACAATTCTCTTTCTATTGTTGTAAAGTCGCCAACGTTGCTGCGTCTACTGGTTCTTGGAAACCTTGTTCCACCAGATCCCATATATCTTGTGAAGAAAATAGGGCTCTGATTATAATGGCCCAATAATCATAGTTCTTCCCATTAAACTGTGGTAGTTGTGGATTTTTCAGGCTTGTGCCTATTACTGCCATCATGATTGTGTTAAATAAACAATCTTCTTGACTGTATAAAAGAGAAACCTTTTCATTGTTGTAAAATATTTCTCACTCCTAGAGACTTCTACTTCTACAAACAAATCTTACAACTTCTTTAGTAAATAGAGATTTTTATTTTACCAAGAGCCTAGATCTGCTCCGATACCATGTTGGAATATCTGAATAAAATAAACAGAGAAAAATGTGTTTCCCCAACAACACAGATACTACAAAAAATTGTGGAAATTAAATAGTCATACACATAGATGGCGTAATACACATGAGAGGAAAAAACTTCATTTTTCTATTCCTTCACTCTCTCATAATGAAATTACATTTTTATTATATCAAAATGGATGAAGTTTTTAAAACCTAAATCTAATCAATGCAATTCAATTTCTGAATGGACGTTCAACAACCATTTTCCCTTGGGCTATCAAAATACCTATATCTTCCATTAAAAATGGTATGCAAATCATATTCTGAACTACACAGGAAAACACGTAAACACACATTCAAAACAAAAATTGGCAGATCTGAAATATTATGCAATATGGTTCTGGTCCACATCATATCCGTGAAATTAGCAATTGTAACTTTAACTCTCGGCGCTATTCATTAAACTTTGTGGGCTGCGATGTGCGATAGTGATGTGGCACATATCGCGTCGCACCCAAAATAACATAGCCTGCGGGTGTTGTAGGAAAAATTAAACTTGTGCAATTGCGATATGTGACAAGGATATCACATCGCAAAACATATAACATAACTTGTGGGCGGCGGAAGGTAAAGTTAAAAACTTGCGATTACGAACTTGTGGGTGGTAAAGGCTTAGGTGGGTCCTGCCGATATCGCATCGGTGGAGAACTAAGTTTATTTGTGGGATTAAAAGTAAGTGATAAATGTTGCAATGTGTGGTATGTTGTAATATTCCCAAATGGGAAAAGAAGGAATATCGTGTAGAAAACAGGAAATAGCAGTGTAAATCAGCACATCAACAATGGATACCAATATGGAGCCATAAAATTATGTATAAGAACACTAAATCAATACAAAATAGTGAGGCACAGGTCATATGATATGAAGAAACAAGCCTCCCATAAAAAATCACTCCCAAAAGTGAGATATTGCTACAATACAAAATGTCGAAGAGCTGCTACAATGCAGTCATAACATGCATAACTACAGCTAGATATCATAAAATGATACAAATATTATGATATATGCCTCAATAGATGTTATATAAACATATCTAGGCCCTATATCACCTTTCCAGATTAACCCAGAGGGTTTCTAGAAAATGCACACAATGTGCCAATGTAAGCTGCATCCCTAGGGCTGAAGGTATGTTGCAACAACATAAATGAGAGGATATGACTGAAGTTGATGTAGAATTATAAAAATCTTCTCCAATAGATCCTCCAGATGAAAGAATGGCCCCTCCACTGAAGAAATCACCTCCCAAATTAGACACTCCAAGCACTCGTGCAACTCCTCCCTAAAATAATGCAGATATGGACTGAAACTGTGTTGCAGGGGATAAATTATCTTTGGCCTGCTACAAAATATATCAATAAACTCCAAGGTGATTCCTTACTGGCCTCCCAATGTAAGGAAACCTTCCTCCACTACAAAACTAGCTCAGAAAACACCCAATGCAAACCTCCACTACTGCACCCTGCAACACAGCACAACTCTAAGCAGAAATTGCATTGTTGAAGAAAGTTGAAGCTTGGCCTGATGCCTCAATATGGAAATGTAGTGCAATACTCCTCTTATAGGATCCTCAAGGAAATAGGTGGGATTCCCGCTCGAGAACACCCTGTTCTAAATAGCATTGCAATCTTAGCTAAACAGCTGAAGAGAGCAACACATCTAAACAGACCATCAAGAAAATAATAATCCAATAATACCCACAATGGCTGTCATCCTCTTCCTTATATTATTGGTGCGCTTCCTCACCTTGGGCCCCATTCATTAAAGCCACTAATTCCATGCGTGGAATCTCCCTCCAAAACTGCAATGTCCCTCAATGAATGCCACTCCTTCCATACCAACATTGTTTGATTTGGTCAAGGTTGACCCAGTCTTCATGCTCCAACCCATTTTTACACATAAGGGTATCCAATCCAGCCTTTATATGACCTCCTTTCAAATTAGGAGTTTCTTTTATTCCTACTAAGGAGATTTATGGGTCGCCATACCCTCTTACTCCTCTAACTAAGAGAAAAATCAAAATTTAATATTCCAATTAGTTGTGTGCTAATTTTAGGAATATTACAGTCCTCCCCTCCCAAATTTTTCTTGTCCTCAAGCAACTTTAAGGATAGAACTGAAGAGCCTCTCCTCTTCCTCTTGTAGCATCCTCATATGATAATTTCCTCCAATGAACAAGATTCCCTCTCATCAATATGTCCCCAAGTTGCTTCTCCCAAGTGTATAAGCAAGCCTTTGGTGATAAATCCAAATGGATCTCATCATGAAGTAGTGAGATATCCATGGTGGAAACTATATGTGGTATAGAGGCCTTATCGAGGCATGGGATTAGAAAATGATTGTGAACCTTCCTTCCCATGTGAAGCTCCAAACCCCAAGCTATCATCCATACGAAGTGAGTCACCATCCAAAATGGTAACTCATGAAAAATTTCATCCACCTTTGGCTCCTGCAATGTAGGTTACTGAGATTGGGCTGCAATAATGTTGCCCTCAAGATACAAAAGGACAATTGGATCTCCAAAGACCCCTTCTCTAGTTTCATGAGCCCAAACCATCCCATACAAAGTGAATGGTACATCATCACCATGTGGTATCCAAATCAGAAAGAGATTTAATGTTATGTGCAATGTTAGATGGTACCAATGGTTTCTCTAGTGGATACAATGCAATTTTACCAGCTTCTATTTTATAACATCATGTGGCAAGTTATCTCCCAAAAAGTTGCTAGTTGTGCATGTTTTCTCATCTACTAGGAGATAGTAAATGGCATTATATATCAGTTGAGCATAACAATAATAATACCACATTTGCCCAAATCCATGCAAATAAGGGCTATCTCCATCATGAATGTTGGTCCTAGAATGACCATGAAACCCAAGTATAATCTTGCCCTCTTGTGGAGCAATGCATTGTACATATATGGTGAGAGAATGAAAATACTTTGTGAAATGATCAATAAGTACAGAAATACATTTCTTACCATGCATTGTGAGTAGGCTGAAAGTGAGGTCCATGGATGAGCCCTCCCATGTGAATCTCCTCATAGAGGTATGAAAAATGAAGGGATGCATACTCCCCTTCAAACACTCCATCAATAGATACATATTGCCAAGTGACAGTGTTGTTGGCCTTGGGGATAAGGCTCTTTCCACTCCATGACTCCATTCTTTGACATGCCATATGACAAATTCATCCACCATCATGTTGTTATATGTGGGAGACTCCTTCCTATGTGGTAGTACCTCTTGATCCTTCAATGTTGAAGGGTAGCCCCTTTTCACTTTGATTGTACCATCCCTTTCTCCTGAAATATCATGCAAAGTATGGGAGAAATTTAGCCCATACTCTCCCAAGAGTAGCCAAAGCAACAATAGCTCTTGCTGCCTCCTCACACCTCTATCATACAAATCATGAGGTGAAAACATGATGATTGACATGAAGAATGCCATGTCACCACTATGCACCCAAACTACTTGTTGCCATATGATGCAAGTGCCATGCCAAGTCCCAACCACCAACATATCCCTTGAAGTAGGATATGTCACATGCTGACTAAACTCTTTCAAGAGTAGCCAACGTAACCTTGCCTCCTCCTTCCATGTGTCATAGATCTGCAATTGGCTTTCTAGCCTCTTGCTCATTAACATCACCCATCCAACCAATGGTGAGTGTTTATCATCATGCTCAAAATTGGTATCCCTCCAATGGAGAATACCATCCCCCCAAATAAAATCAATATCCCTACACTTCATGGGATGTTGAAGTGCAGCCTCCTGGAGATCTCCAAATGAAGACCACTCATCAATGACCAAATTGACCCCATAAGGATCCAAATATACTGAAGGAAAAATCTTCTCATTCGGGAGTGAAGTGTTGATCACGAAAGATCCATCATAATAATGGGAGATAATATGTCTCTCATCAACCATCTACCTATCCCCTGCTACACATGTCAAATGGTCATTGGAATGATCCAATAATGGTTAGGCCCCCAACTCATCACTACTACTTATTGACAATGTTGCTGGTCTCCATGATGGTGCATCTATTGTCTCATGATTATGTTCAATGTTGAACATATAGTTCTGCATTGGTTTGTTTAGGATAATACTCATCCTATCCTCCAAAAATATACACTCCAACCCCAAGAGTTCTGTGCAGCTCAAGAATTACATACTAGGATGACTATATATCTCCTCCATGAGCAAATCAAGGGTCCTCTGCACAGTGATAGTCTGCTGCTCCAAATTAGCAGTGTGCTTTGACCCTAGGTTGTGTATTTGCCCTGATGGCATGTTTCCAAAATTCTCCATATGATGTGCTAAAATAATGGGAAGTGGAAATATGTGCATACCTTGGTAAAGCTTAGGAAAATCTTGTACTATTACAAGGGTTCCTTCCTCCAGTGTGATGACTTCCCCAACTTCTGATGATGATAACTACCCTTCTATAGCTGCACCAGTGCTAGTATAAGTCTCTTCCTCCTCATGCATCTCCAGAATAGTACATGGGACTTTAAATGTCAAGAGATCAAGAACACTTTGCAAAGGTGCAAGTGTTTTTTCTCCTGATGCAAGTGCTCCTGCGACAAGTGGTGGTGGAAATTTCTCCTCTGATTTATTCTTTTCAAACCTCTTGATCAACCTTTGAGTAAAATCTGCATATGCAGTCACTCTTGCATGACTCAAATGGTTGAACCACCAAATTTTTGCTTCACCCTCAAGGTGCAGTGTTGCAATCTCAACAGCTTCTCTCTCTACCACTGGATGTAGCAGGAAGAATGCATCCAACTTCATTCCCTGAGCCTTTTTTTTGCATGTGGATGACCTATAAAATGTGGACAATAGGAATATATTTCTATAAGGTATTCTTTCTCTTTGATCTGAATAAACTATGGGAGAGTTATATTCTCCTTGAAAGATCTAGGTTGAGACTTATATTCTGCAAGATACTCACTTAGAATCTCATGATCCAAGTGTCCTCCATCTCCATGACTTTTTTCTTCTTCTTCAAAAGAAAAGGGCATACTGTATTTCTTTGGAGCTCTATGCAATACTAGTTTTATCTTCTGCTGATAGGAAGTGCATGGTCCTTCCTCATCTTGAAATCCTACTGTGGCTTCATTTCCTTTCTCCACTTTTCTTTGCTTGACCTCCTTGGTGAGGTCCCTCTTAGATCTGAGAAGAGATGATATAAAATTCATTCCTTCCATAATTTTGATCTCTTTCTCCTTCTTCTTATTCTCCTGATAGCATAATGGCTAAGATCCACAGGGTGAGCCAAGATTATGCTATGATACCACTGTAATATTCCCAAATGGGAAAAGAAGGAATATATTGCACAAAAGTAGAAATAGAAGTGTAAATCACCACATCAACAATGGAGACCACTATGGAGCCATAAAATTATGTATAAGAACAACAAATCAATACAAAATAGTGAGGCAAAAGTCATATGATATGAAGAAACAAGCCTCTCATAAACAATAACTCCCAAAAGTGAGATGTTGCTACAATACAAAATATCAAAGAGTTGCTACAGCAGCGTAATAACATGCATAACTATAGCTAGAGATCATACAATGGTACAAATATAATGATATATGCCTCAATAGATGTTATACAAACAGATCTATGCCCTATATCATCTTTCCAAGATAACCCAAGAGGGTTTCAGGAAAATGCACGCAATGTGTCAATGTAAGTTGTATCCCTAGGGATAAAGGTATATTGAAACAATAAAAATGAGAAGATATTGCTGAAGCTGATGTATAATCCTACAAATCTTCTCCAATAGATCCTCTGGATGAAAGGATGGCCCCTCCACTGAAGAAATCACCTCCCAAATCAGACACTGCAACCACCCCTACAACTCCTCCCTAAAATAACACAGATCTGGACTACAATTGTGTTGTAGGGGATAAATTCTCTTTGGCCTACTGTCAAATATGTCAATAAAGCCCAAGGGGCTTCCTTGATGGCCTCCCAATGGAAGGAAACCTTCCTCCACTACAAAACTAGCTCAGAAAACACCCAATGCAAACCTCCACTGCTGTACCCTGCAACACAACACAACTCTAAGAAGAAATTGCATTGTTGACGAAATATGAAGCTTGGCCTAATGATTGAATGTGGAAATGTAGTGCGATACTCCTCCTAGAGGCTCCTCAAGGAAAGAAGTGGGATTCCCGCTCAGTAACACCCTGTGCTAAACAACACTGCAATATTAGCTAAACAACTGAAGAGAGCAACAATTCTAAATAGACCATCAAGAAAATAATAATCCAATCATACTCACAATGGCTGCCATCCTCTTCCTTATATTCTTAGTGATCTTCCTCACCTTGGGCCCCACTCATTAAAGCCACTACTTCCATGGATGGAATCTCCCTCCAAAATTTTATTTCCCTTAATGAATGGCACTCCTTCCATACCAGCACTGCTTGATTTGGTCAAGGTTGACCTAGTCTTCATGCTCCAACCCATTTTCACACATAAGGCTCTCCAATCTAGCCTTTATATGACCTCCTTCACATTAGGAGTGTCTTTTATTCCTACTAAGGATATTTATGGGTCTCCATACCCTCTTATTCCTCTAACTAAGAGCAAAATGAAAATTTAATATTCCAATTAGTTGTGTGCTAATTTTATGAATATTGCATATGTGGGCGGTAAACAAAGGTAAGTGCGGTAAGCGCAATACAAAGGGATAAGTGGAAATACGATGTGGTAAGGATATGTGGGTCCCACCGATATCGCATCAGCAAGGATTTAACTTAACATCGGAAAGGCTTATGGGTAAACTATAAAAGTTGCAGGTAGAAAAGTGTGGCCAAACGGTAAGTCAATGTGTTGGTTGAAAACAATAAATGCAGAGGATGGTTCGGTACTTGGTTTGTTTTTGGTTGCGTGGAAACGCCTCCAGATCTCAGATTTGTTGCTTGTCCTCCTATGCTGTCAAAAAATTGATGAAGTTGTGGGTTGCACCACTATTTATTCATGGCAGTGGTTAGGAGTAAAATTCCAACAAGATATATGACTTTTTGGAGGATAAGGCGATGGCCCACAGCTCCATCTCTACTTGCAATATGTTATACTCTTGATGTTTATTCTTCTCCAACATGTGTAAAAAGGCGTGATTATGGGATCATTGGAAGGCTAATCATCCCAGTTGAGAATCATGCCTTCCTTCACACCAAAAATAATAGCTATTTCTTAATGGATCTTAAAACGAGCTCTAACCCTGCAAAATAGAATTCCCTCGGTATGAGAAACTATATGTTTGGAAAAAAAGGACGAAAGAATATAAAACTAAAAAAAAGTATATCTTACTGCAACTGCTCTGAAATCAAGATATTTCAAAAGCCATTGAAAACATAGTGATCAGTTTCTTCTTGGTATCAAAAGATGTAATCAAAATTCATGCTCCTCAATAGGGCGGTTTATTGTCAACATCTACAAGGACCTATGAATGATACACTATGAATGCCTCCACCAAGAGGCAACAGATAGTTCAAAAATTAAAATTTAAAATTGCAATCTGACATGAAAAGATTTTGATGCGTATGATATTCAATTTAGCATCGCAACTTGCACTGCAAACTATATAATTGAATATTAATAAATATTTTTGAATTGAAATTATTATATATTATTATTTAAAAATAAGGTTAAATTAGACATAAAATTATTATTATTTCTGCTATTTTGGTTTTGATAGTTTTATTTTTTTTTAAATAAAAATTTGTGTGGATAGTGTAGATTTAATAATTTGAGTTTTTTTGTTGTAATATATATAATATAATGGATAAATCAAGATTTTCCAACAATTTTTTTTTGTTTCAAAACCTATGTTGTTACTTCGCAACTTCCACTTTGTAATGGAGTTACAAATTTTATCTTGCCACGTTCACTTTTATGTTGGAATAAAAAATTATCACCCTTATATTGATTAAATGGCAGATAATTTTACATTTATCAATAATTTAATTTAAATAGCTAATTATTGCGCTAGTAGATGTGTATGCTTAAATATTTAACATTTAATATAAAATTTTAATATTTATATGTCAACTCAATTAAAAATAATAAAAGGTTAAAAGTAATACAAAGATATTGTACTCTAAAGATTTAAATATTTTCTCAATTAATAATAATACGTCAAAATTAATAAGAAAATGTGGTTTGGAATTGAGCTTTGCTATGTTTTTGACAAGGCGTAGGAAACGTGACAGGGATTAGGGATCGAGATAGACCAATCCTACCACCTTGTTGGCGTAGGTGAAGCTAGCAACGCTAACGGCAGCGACGAAGGGAAAAAACATGGGGGGAAGGGGGGTGGGAGAGGCCCCCTCCTACCGTAACGTAGTCAATGGGGAATCCAGCGCGCAGGTAGCGCAAACCATAAATCAACAAAAAACTCATGGGAAAGGTCTGCCAGTCCTAGGGGCTCAATGGCAGAGCCACATGCAAGGGAAACACTTACCACGAGCCTTAAAGAAACCCTTCTTCGTAATCCCAGGAAACAAGTTGGAGTAATATATAGCATACATGAAGGATAATGCAATCATATGTAGGTTCATAGGGGTTTGGCCAATGAAACAAGATCTGGTAAGATAGATTCATAAAAAATGGCAACCGAAAGGGCATGTGGAGTTGAAACTCGAAGCAAAGGGATTTTTTACAACCATATTCGCTAACCTAGAAGGCAATGAGAAGTTTTTCAATGGTGGCTCTTAATTATTCAACAATGGAGGGATATTTCTGCTGCACTAAGACGAATGCTACAATCCAAATAGAGAAACATTACTGGTTGCCCCAGTGTCAGTACGAATCTTCAACCTCCCGATGGACTTCTGGGACCCAAATATCTTCGAGGGTATTGGAAACTCTATAGTCACCCTCATAAAGACCGCAGAATCCACAAGATGAGGTAGATATACGTCGTATGCAAGAATCTATGTTTACATGAACATAACAGAACCACTACCGAAAGAAATAAGGTTGGAATAACACCATGAGGTATGGAAACAAACCATCAATTATGAACACATCCCCTTCCAGTGCAGTAGATGCCATGAGTATGGCCACCTATTTCAAGAATTCCCATTAAAAAAAAATGAGCTAAAGTAGCTAGAGAAAGACAATAAACAAAAGAAACAACAAGAGGATGCGAAGGGCTTCCAAGAAGTTTAGAGGAGAAAGAAGAACCAAAAGAACAACCAATCCCCCAACCTAAATACAATAAGGACAGGTAAAGGCATGCAAATAAAAAATAGGTTTGTAACCCTACAGGAAGAGGATGCAATGGAAGAAATGATAGAATAGCAAGATACAGGTGACCAAGGCAAAGAGATGAGGGAGGAACAAGATAACAGAGAGAAATCGGAAAAATAGAGGGAGGGGACAAAGACCAAAAGGAAGGGGGAAGACGAAACACAGGAGAAAGAAACCACAAAGACAGGACAAGATCAGTCAAATATGGAAATTGATAGCCAAAAAGAGGATCTAAGCAATGAAGAGAGGGTATTGCGGAGACTAGTGAACAAATGGAGAAACCTTGATGAGAGGTTCATCCCTAAGCACAAAAATAGATCTACAAAGAGAAATTTCAACAGTACGCATACAAACAAGGAAGTATAAGAACTGACCAACCGGAGCAACTAGGAACACATAAGAGTCAAGGAGGGGATCAAGGGCCTCTAGGGAAAGTCAGTAAGAAAAGGGGCAGAAAGAACCTCAAAAATACCATTCAGATGATTGGAGAAACTATGGTGAACTCAGGTAAGGTAGTTCTGCTTTCAGCGGTCTTCCACCAACTTAACAAATAATTTAAATGATTATTACAACCTAGAATATTTGTGGCCTTAATAGTAAAGGAAAACAACAGTATTTTAAGGAACGAATAAGGAAAGATAAGGGAAACATTATGATAATCCACGAAACCAAGGTCTCAGAAGCCAATCTCAAAGGGATAGTTAGAAGTTTCAAGCTACCATACAAATTGATTGCACTAGACTCTAGAGGAAGTGCGGGAGGACTAGCCATTCTATGGAACCTCACGGAGTCAATATTTGGTGATTGGGTAAGTGTCCCCTGAATGCTTACAGGGCAATTTAGACACATAGGATCCAATGATTTGGTCCTCCTTACTTGGTTTTATGGGCCTCATACCCTAGGGGAGAAAGAGGCCTTCCTTAACAAACTCACTAGTATGCAAAGAGAATGTCCTGACAAATTTTGGATAGTAGCGGGGGACTTTAACATGATAACATCCCTCGAAGATAAGAAAGGATGAATTTTCCGAAAGGACCCATATATGGAAATGTTCAGGGATGCAATATTGGAGCTCAAACTAGTGGAAATGAAAACCAACAACATAACCTTCACCTGGAACAATCAGAGAGGAGGACAAAATCATATTGCGTCCAAGTTGGATTGGTTCTTGGTCTCAGAGCAGGTAATCTCTCGAGACATATACATGGAAGCCCCCATCCTCCTCATAATGGGCTTTGATAATTGGCCAGTAAGACTGGAAATCAACCTTAAAATAGGGCCAATAAATAGTCCCTTTAGATTTGAAGAATTATGGCTCTGAGACCCTAAGCTGCTGGGGAAACTTGAAGAATGGTGGAAGAACAGTGAAGCGGTGTGCAGAAATCTTATGCATACATTCCAACTCAAGCTAAAACAGATCAAGTAGAGGATCAAGAAATGAAACAAAGAGGAATTTGGCAACATTATAAAAGACTAGTAGGAGTTGAAGAAGAATATGAAGACAATCCAACTCCAGATTATTACATAGAGAAGATCAAAACCTCTAGTAGAAGAAGAGGGGTGGCTCATAACTCAATTGGAAGAATGCAAAAAATAGGAGAAGATACTCTGGAACAGAAATCTTGAGTCAAATGGTTGAGGGAAGGAGAGAGGAACGCTTGATTTTTCCATAAATCAATGGTCCAACATAAACAATGCAACAAGATCTTCTTCCTAAAAAATGAGGCCAAAAATAGAATAGTCTATCATGACGATATGGAAGATTTGGTTTTTCACCACTTTCATTCCTTTCTTACTGAACCAGAGAAGAATTGCTCAGAGGAAATCCATATAATTACCCAAAATATTCCGCACCTCATCACTAGAGATCAAAACCTCGGCCTTATGTGGGTGGTCACAATGGAGGAAGTGGGTGAGGTGGTAAAGGGTATGGAAAAAAACAAAGCCCCAGGTCCTCATGAATTCACCATGGAATTATTTCAAGCTGCATGGAAATTCATAGGACAAGACGTCCTAGAAGTGGTTGAGGAGTCCCAACATCACCAAATGGTATGTTCGAGCCTCAATGCTACTTTCATAATGTTAAATCCTAATTCTGCGAAATATAAAGATTCCCAAGGATTCCACCTAATTTATTTGTGTAACGTCATTTACAAAATCATTGCTACTAGTATGGTGAAGCACCTTAATCCTTTTCTCCCATCCTTTATATCACCTTAACAAACTAGTTTTGTGGAGGGTCGGACAATTATTTATGGTTTTATTACTTCTCGGGAATAAATTCACTCCTTGAAGCATCTGAAAACCCCAGGGATGATGATCAAGATGGACTTTTCTAAAGCCTATGACCAAATAAATTGGACCTTTGTCACCAAATTCCTTCAGGCTTATGGGTTCGATAAGATATGGTTCTAATGGTCCAAGCTATGCTTTCCTCCCCTGTCTATTCCATTCTCCTAAATGGCTCTCCCACCAAATATTTTAACCCTAGCCAGGGGCTAAGACAAGGTCATCCCTTGTCCCCATTTTTATTTATTCTAGTCGTTGAAGGCATTGGTAGACTCCTAAAGAAAGAAGCTCGTAATCTTAAGATTTGTGGTCTAAGACTCTTGGGAGATGACCTCCCTCTTACTCACCAACAATCTGTTGACGACATTATGGTATTCTGCCATGTCTTGCTGAAGGAAGCCAGAAACATTAAAGAAATCCTCCATGTCTTTATGGAAGCCTCTGGAACCCTTATTAATAATTAAAAATCATGCATCTTCTTCTTTAACATGACTAGAAATATCCAAACATTTCTGGAGAGAGTGTTGGGGTTCGGTATTAGCTCTCTTCCCACCAAATACCTGGGCAACCCCCTTGCTACGAGCTCACTTAAAGTAGCATGATGGAGTCATCTTATCCAAAAAATTTAGAGTAAGCTCAGCAATTGGACCTTTAGAGCCCTCAATATGGCTGTTCGCGCCATCATTCTCAAATTCATCATGCAATCCATCTCGATTTACCAGTTGTCTGGAATGGTCGTGCCTAACACTATCTACAACAAAATGGAGGAAATATTTAAGAAAATCCTTTGGGGGGTGTCTAAACAGGTGAAAATATGGTCCTTGGTAGCATGGCAGAACCTCATCAAACCTAAGATGGAAGGGGGATTAGGCCTCGGAGATCTGTTCATTCTCAACTAGGTATTTGGGGTGAAGTTATGTTGGAAATGGGCTTAGGGAGGAGTGCGATTGTGGAAGCAGATATGGATGAGGAAATATGATATGCCCACCCGTATAGAGGATATTTTAAGATATTGTTAGCCCCATAAAGGATCGACAATTTGGAATCTAGTAGCCCAAAACAGAGATCTTATTTTACAACGTTGCTTTTGGGAAATAAGGAATGGCCAAACAACCCTCTTCTAGCATGAATCCTCATAACATAAGGGAAAGATATTCCCTAGACAGGATTTGAATGACTGGTTCACTTATGCTATGAACAACAATTATAAAATGGTAAATCAATATTGGAGAGAAGATACCATTAATAGTGGGTGGATAAGATGGAAAGATAGGACATATTGACCAAATGCATTGGATTCAGATCATGGCACCATTTGAAGAAGGAGCTATATTCGAGAAGGATCACCTTAAAAGAAGGGCTAGACATATTGAGATGGGGTTATGCTACAAAAGGATCATTTACAGTCAGGGAAGCTTACAGGGTGAAATCAAGATGGGGACATGAGAACCAACAACAAATTTTGAGGAAAATTGGGGAGGGAAGTGGTGGCTAAAGGTGGCCCACTTCATCTGGCTAGTGTGTAGAGGTAGAATATTGACTTGGGATCAACTGGTTAAAAGAGGCTTTGAAGGGCCCTTGATCTATGTTCTATGTGGAAATCAGGAGGAAACACTAGAACATCTCCTCAACTCTTGTCATTTTGCGGAGAGAAAATGGAGACAACTAGAAGCACTTTTTGGCAAGAACAATGTAAACTTTGATACAGGAACTGAAATAAGTACCTGCTATTTTGAGGTAGAAAAAAAGTAATCCGATTTCGAAAAGTGCTCATCTAGAATACATTTTTTTTTTAGACCATATTTTTGACTCTTTAAATTTTATTATGTATCAAGTGTGAACAATTTTTTTTTAAATGTTAGTGATTTTAATGTTGATTTTGAAAAGTGTTGATACAGCATCCACCCCTTTTTATAGATGGCTTATTTTTTATACTTTAAATTTTCTAATGTATTAAGTGTCGATATTTTTTTTAAATGTTGATGATTTTCATGCAGGTTTTGAAAAACATCAACATATATATATATATGACATTTTTGACACTTTAAATGTTCTTATGTCATAAGTACACAATTTTTTTTTAATGTTGATTATTTAACAATTTTTCAAGTTGTCTTATGTATTTTTGTGTTTTTCATCCTAGGATGTTAGTTTTTTAATATTTTTCTAAACATGTGTTTTTTTTTCTTTGCAATGTTTTTTTTAATAATTTTTTTTTTTTTTCAGAATAAAAAAAATAACATTTAAAATATGTAAAAAAACAAATATAAAAATATATAAAAAATACTAAAAAAGTAAAAAAAACAGAAAAATATGTTTAAAAAAATTAAATTAACTACTAAAAGATATATATATATATATACACACACACACACACACACACACACACACATACATACATACATAGATATATATTAAAAAAAAAAAATTAAAAACTATAAAAAACAAGTTGCACCATCCTCGGTTAAAAGTGTGACCATTCATATTATGAGTTAGGAATTTCCATTCATTATCTTATGGGTTATAGAGGAACCCTTGATGAGTGCACTCCGCAGAATAATACATCCATATTCCCTCAAGGGACATATGTGGCTAGGATGAAATAAGGCACGTTATCCTCCAACATTTATCTTCTGCATGGGTGGTAAATATTGTGCAATTGCGATGTTGTATGTTTGAAGGATCCATGGTTGCTCACCTTCACTCCAGCATAGGCCCTTGATCCATTTTACAATCTTTGGATCGATGGTGGCACTTAGGAAAGATGTAAAAAAATCCCTAGCACTGCACACACACTTCATCCTTTCCTCCCATTGTTGTCATATAAAACACAATAATATGTTGAAACCCAAATTTTACAAATGAATGCAATGAATAAAATATAAATTATAAAGCAATATATCCTAACTACAATTGTGGTAGCTTACTTAAAGAGAGAAGTGTTTTTTATGTTCTAATAGAAAGAAGACATTAGAAGAAGCCAAAACTTCCCTCTAACATAAAGTATGAATTCCTAGACTGTAAAATAATAAAGATCCAAAACTATAACCCTACCAATTGATGTAGTAAAGGAATATGCACCCGAAAGAGTATAGTTGATATGGATACTTACTAGGCCCACAACGTTTGCATACAAACTCTATTTAAAGTACTTATTAGACCATTACAAAACTTAATTCATACTCTATGTTTTTTCTAAGTCACACTATCAAAAATTTAAACAATGACATGTAAAGAAAATTAGTAAAAAACACAATGAATATTTATAAATTTAATAATAATAATACACAAAACAAATTTAATAATTTCTTATATGTAAAACCATTTAAAACTAGTAAAATGAATATATAACTATCTAAATTTACTAGTTTAATAATTTCCATATACATCTCTACTTTAATACATTTTTATTTTTATTTAGAAGAATGGAAACCTCTATTTATACACATTAATAGTTAAAAAAATATAAAAAATATTAATAATAATAAACATATAATAGTTATTTAAAAAATTTAGCTCAAATTATTTCTATTTGCACATATTTTAAGCCTCTAATTATTCATTGAAACAATAATAAAATGAAAATGATACTTTTAAATTATATATATTGCTTTAGCGTTTAATTGATTATTAAAATATTACCAACCAAAGAGTTATAATAAAAGAATTCCCTCTCCTACCAGAAGGTGCTAGCAGACATTTAAACTATCTTCATGTCCCCTGAAGCACTTCAGCAATAGATAGCTACTACAAGAGAGGCTTGGACCTATCAAGGATTATGTGCACATTGTAGCCTACATTTACGACCTATAATTATCAAATTTAATCTTCAATGTATAACATCCGTT
The DNA here is from genome assembly GCA_034641835.2 of Pinus albicaulis. NCBI lineage: Eukaryota > Viridiplantae > Streptophyta > Pinopsida > Pinales > Pinaceae > Pinus > Pinus albicaulis. The sequence continues at coordinate 582,876,882 of CM076576.1, read as the reverse complement.
TAATAAATAATGGTAAATGTAATCTTAAATGTCAATGTAATATAGGAAGTATTAAGGTAGTGTGACGTATTAAGGTAGTGTGAGATATAATATGAAATATATTAAATGTAGTGTGAGATGTAAGCGTTTTTTATATGTATATATATACATATATATCATGAAAATGTTTTGAATATTTATATCATTTTCATGTATTTTTTTTAATAATATGAATCATATTTATCATGAGATGGATACGATACATATATTATAAATTCATGCCTAAAATTAAACACTTATTTATATTACTATATACTATTTATTATTTTATTTCACATAATTAAATTTATTGTTTCATTTATTAATAATAACAATAATTCCTCTAGTGTCGAGTAGGGTCTTGGTTAAACGGTGACGAGGCGGGTTGTTATAGTACTTATCACGGAGTTCAATTCCCTTCCTTCCCAGGGGTGATGTATACGGACATGTTGAAGAATATGAAGTAAAAAAAAAAGAAAAAGAAAATGAGAAAAAATGAAAGGTACTACCAAAATTACAAAAAAAAACAATAATTCATGATTCAAAATATTATAAGATGAATGAAATACATATATCATGAATTGATGTCTACCTTAACCACCTATTTATATGACTACACATTAATCATCATCAATTATTTTAACAAAATTTAATTTTATTGTTTTTCATCTAGGGAGAGGCGGGCAGTATAAATAGCATAATTTCAGTTCACTAGTTTATATAATTATTTATAGGTTAAACGCATTAAGCAACAATTTATTAATCATTCACATTAAACATTGTTAAATTTTAATTTAAATGGACTATAGTAAGATGGCGCTTACGAATACCATGATCAAATTAGCAGAGCATGAAACTACAAAACAATGATGATAGCGACGACCTCTCCAGTCTTGACAGGGAGCATATCGTCTGTAAGACGGTCGAGGCGCATTACAATTAGTTGGTTGAAATGGAACAGAATTTCCAACCTCCCAGCTTCCTCCGTCAATATACTTCTTTCTTCTCATTGAACCCTGTCATCTTCAGATGCGGAGGTCCCCCAGGCCGACGACTCAAGGAATGCAAAAGCGGAACCCACTGCGTTACCTCGGAGGCGTCCAAATCGATTATTTGTACCACCTTTTCCTTTTCCATGGACTCCAGAATCGTCAAATGCACTGCGTTGAAAGAAAATTTGAGATAGGTAAATAGAGAGAAAAACACTTGGTGGGCGGACACTAAATCCGCCATGGAAGGCTGCAAGTGCGTGGAAACACAATATACAGAGATATTTCTATACATAAGGTAAAGAGGGAAACATTACAATTTTATTACAAATTATTACTAAACTACAACGAAGAAAAACTAAAAAAATAATCACCTCGTTAAACTAACCTATTCCAATACAAATCTATGATTAAAATATTAATATATTTTAATACAGAGAAAATGGATAATACACTCTAAAATTGATATTACAAAAGTCCCGCACCACGAAATCCAAAATCATACGACATCAATGTGTATGAAATGCATACTTGGCACAGGCAAGCAAGAGATGGATGAGACACAACCCCTGCTCCTCCCAGTTGAGCTCTTCGAGCCACCAATTACCAGCGTCCTGGGGGCTTAAAATGGCGCTGCGTATGGAAGCTAGATAGAGTTGAAAACAAGGAGAAAGATTACGCATTGGATTATTTAAAATTCGAGAACAACAATGGAGAATAAAATTCCCCCTCTTCAACACGGAGGAAAATATAAAAAAATTCTTCAACGGAAGCGAGTTTTCCTTCCTTAAAAACTATTTCATTAAACTTAAAAAAAAACTTGGTTACAAAATCTCCTCTTCTGAGGAATACAAAAGAACTTTGAAGCTGGCCCAAAAACACGGTTCAACACAAAACTCACCTCTCTAAAATTTCACTCTATATGTGCATTTTCAACTCCACACTATGTGGTTGAAAAAAAATACTCTTGTCTCTCAAAATGAATGCAACTGCGCGTATACATTCCAAAATACGATACAACATTGCTTCAAATTTTTTACTTCTGCTATGTGTAAAATTCCAACTTACAAATCTGAACAATGCACTGTTGTGCTATACAAGTTTTTTTCACTGTTGTGTGAAAAATAAAAACTTACAATGTCAAAAAAAAATGCACATAGGCCTTTTCCCTTTTTATATGCCTCTGCATTTTTTTACAATATAAAAAAAAACTATATTAAAATAAAAACTTATTTTAAAACTAAACATAATAAAAAAAACTAAAATCAAAAGTTTCGCCTATAACATATGATTCATATATGGTGTAATCTTTAATAAAAAACATACGCCCATTTTAAAATGCTTTGGGCCCCACCATTTCAAAGAGCCCACGCATATGTTATATTACATATGTTGAAAACATATGTTAATTCTTTTTTTTTAACACATCATTCAACGATCAACCAAAAATCATTAAGACCTTGCAATCGAACCCTTTAAACATTATCCGCCGCACTTGAAACAAATAACACCAGCCTGCATAAAAGTTTCAGGTGCCAAAAAAATTTGCAGACGTTAGCAAAGTTGTGATGCGGAATTTTTATTAAATCCGCTTCATGATTTTTCCGCATCCGATTTTTGGGCAATTGTACGGAAGAAAATTGTGATGCGAAATCTCTTCCAATCCGCCTTAGTGAAGTTTCAAGTCCGGAAATTTTCATGTGGTTTGGGACCACTGTCCTTCAGTTTTTTTAAGATCTTGCGCATTTAAAATCAGTCGCTATGCTGTTTAAATTTCTCTGTTTCAAAAATGTTGCACTGAAGTTGACTGCTCGATCAAAATGGCAAGCGGCTATCTTACAGTGTCCTGCAAAATAGAAATGGAAGGTGGCTGCCGAAATATGCACGGCTGAAAGTAATTTTCAACACTCCCGTAATTTCAACACTCCCCCTTACTTTCGGTACATTGGGTTATCGGTCAACCTCGGACATTTCATAAAAACTCAAAACTCTTGCCCCCAATAGAAGCGAGTAGAATGTGCATAGCTTCACTCTGAGTTCTGCAGTGTTCCAAAACAATTTCACCATTGTTTACCAATTCTCTGATGTAATGAAACTTTGTGTCAATGTGTTTCATTCTCTTGTGAAACACAGAATTCTTGGATAATGCAATAGCTGAGCTATTGTCACAATAAATCATTGTTCCTTTTACCTGCTCTTGGCACAAACTTCTTAACATCCTCCTCATCCAAATTGCTTGACAAGCTGCTGCTGTAGCTGCCACATATTCTGCCTCTGCTGTAGACAATGCTACAATGGGTTGTTTTTTAGAAGCCCATGAAATTGCTCCTGAACCCATGTGAAAAACATAACCGGAAGTGCTCTTTCGATCATCTACACTTCCAGCCCAATCACTGTCAGTGTATCCAACTAAATCTGAATTTTCTGAAGTAGTATATAAAATACCAAATATTTTTGTACCTTTAACATACCTCAAAATTCTCTTCGCTGCCTGCCAATGTGCATCCTTTGGCTTCTCCATAAATCTGGAAATTAAGCTAACAACATGCATTATGTCGGGCCTAGTTGCAGTCAAATACATGAGGCTGCCAACTATGCTCTTATACAAGCTAGGATCAAAATCCTTGCTGCTGTCCTCTCTGCTGAGTTTTAATCCCATCACTGTGGGAGTGATCGCTGCCTTGCTCTCTTGCATATTAAATCTTTCCAGCACTTCATTAACATATTTTGCCTGTGAGATAAAAATCCCATTTTCATCTTGTTCTACTTCTATTCCTAAGAAGTATTTCAGCAAACCCATGTCAGTCATTTCAAATTCTTCTTTCATGACTGTTTTAAAATTTTCAATAAGATAATCATCATTACCTGTGAAAATAACATCATCAACATATAAAACTACAATCAACATTTTACCATATTTTTCTTTGATGTAGAGGGTGGGTTCTCCCTCACACTTTTCAAATCCATTTTCTAGTAGATAGGAGTCTATTCTACTGTACCACGCTCTTGGTGCTTGCTTCAACCCATAAAGAGCTTTCTTCAACTTGCACACTTTGTGCTCTTGGCCTTTCTTCTCATAGCCTAGAGGTTGTTCAATGTAAACCTCTTCCATTAACACTCCATTTAGGAATGCTGACTTCACGTCCATTTGGTAAACTTTCCACTTATTTTGTGCTGCTATGGATAGCACTGCTCTCACGGTTTCCATTCTAGCAACCGGTGCGAAAGTTTCCTCATAATCTATCCCATGCTTTTGCTTATACCCTTTGACGACAAGTCTTGCCTTGTGTCTCTCTATTTTTCCTTCAGCATTACTCTTGGTCTTGTAGACCCATTTAACTCCAATGACATATTTACCTTTTGGGAGTTCAACCAAATCCCATGTCTTGTTTCTTTCTATGGCATTAATCTCCTCATCCATAGCTTCTATCCATTTCTTTTCCTTAATAGCTTCTTCGAAATGAACAGGGTCATCAACATGACAATATAAAGCAAACAAAGAATTGATACCTTCATTTGTTGCCTCTTGTGCATAAATGTCATTCAAATTTCTGAACTTCTTACCTCTTTCACTTGATGTACAAATGCTTGAAGAAGCACTTGAATTTCCTCCTTGTGGTGTGCTTGGAGAAGAACTCTCATTTCTTCTCAAGGGTGTCTCTTGCTGCTCTTGTGTTGGTGCTGTTGTTTGGGGATGTATTTCAGCCAATTCATCATCATCTTCATCATGAGATAAACAATGTTTAACATTCATTGTTTTCTCTATGCTTCCATCCCAAGCTTCCTCCTCAATAAACTGAACATCTCTGCTCACAATAAACTTCTTGGTGGATGGGTTATATAACCTGTAGGCCTTGGATTCCTCACTGTATCCAATGAAAATACATTTCTCCCCCTTGCTGTCCAACTTCTTCCTTAGCTGATCCGGAATGTGTGCATAAGCCACACATCCAAAAACCTTCATGTGTGTGACACTTTGATTTGTGCCACTCCATGCCTCTTCCGGCACTTTGTTCATCACTGCTTTTGTAGGGCACCTATTCAAAATGTATGCTGCACAATGTACAACTTCAGCCCAATAATCATTAGGCAAATGTTTTGCCTTTAACATACTCCTCACCATGTCCATTATGGTTCTATTCTTCCTTTCGGCTACTCCATTTTGCTGCGGAGTATATCTAGTTGTAAACTGCTTTTGAATACCATTTTCTCTACAAAAATGTAGAAAATATTTAGAGATATACTCACCTCCTCTATCAGTCCTTAGGACTTTGATGTGCAACCCACTTTGGTTTTCCACAAGTGCTTTGAAATTGCAGAATTTTTCAAACACTTCACTTTTATTTTTCAAAAAGTAAACCCAAGTTTTTCTTGTAAAATAATCTATGAATGTTAACATGTAGTGGCTGCTAGCAAGCGATGGAGTTTGCATCGGTCCACACAAATCTGAGTGGACAATCTCTAAGGGTGCCTTTGCCCTTATGCTTTTCCCGGAAGGAAAACTTTCTCTGTGTTGTTTCCCAAGAATACAACCTTCACAAAGGCTATCCGGCTTCTCTATCAATGGTAAACCTCTTACCATTCCTTTTCTGTTCAACAAATTAAGACCTCCAAAGTTGAGATGTCCAAATCTCAAGTGCCACAACCAATTCTCATCTTTTGGTTCGCTTTGGATAGCCTCTTTTGCCACTGCTGCTATCTTTTCTTCATTCTTCAAATCTGCTCTCATTCTAAGAGGGAACATCCTGTTCCTTGTCATCTTCACTTCAGCAATACATTGTTTGCTAGGTGGTTTGTCCATGATGGTACAAACATCATCCTCAAAAAATACATTGTACCCCTTTTGAACAAGCTGTCCAATACTTAAGAGGTTACACTTCATTCCTGGAACATAATAAACATCTGCTATGGATTTCTTTGCACCTTTCCTTGTTAAAACATTTACATTTCCTTTTCCCATAACAAACACTTTACTATCAGTCCCTAGTGTGACTTGTGATTTCACACTCTCATCTAGCATAGAAAACATTGCTAAGTTTCCTGTCATATGGTTACTGCAACCGGAGTCTAGAAACCATAAATCCTCATTCTTTTCTTCAGCCATATTACAAGCTAAAAACAAATTATCTTGGCTGATATTTTCTCTAGTGAAATTTGCACTAGTTCTACTTCTCATATCATGCTGCTTCTTTCTACATTCATTAGCATAATGACCATATTTTTTACAATAGTGACATTGGACATTGGACTTATCATACCTCTGTCCTTGAGCATTCTGCTGACCACTTTGCTGGCTGTTGCCTTGGCCTTGATGCTGATTTGGATTGCTGCCCCTTCCTTGAGCATTTGCTGGACTGTTCCTTCCACCTCTGTTTTGGCTTCTGCCTCTTCCTCTTTTGTTTCCTCTACCTTGCCCTCTTCCTCTTCCGAAAGACATCTGGGTCTTAAAGGCATGCTCAAGAGATGAATTTTCACTTCTACCCAATCTCTACTCATGAGTCATCAGTGATGCATGTAGCTCATCCACTGTGAACTTTGTGAGATCCTTAGTCTCCTCTATGGTGGTGACAATCACATCGAATCTTGAGGGTAGACTCCTCAAGAGTTTTTCCACAATCCTCTTCTCTTCAAGAGTCTCTCCATGAGATCTTATTTGTGTGACCATTCCTATCACATGAGTGAAGAATGAGTCAATAGTATCTGACTCTTTCATACAGAGAGTCTCAAAGTCTCTCCTCAGCAACTGAAGTTTTGTTGTCTTCACTTTTTCCATGCCTTGATAGGCTGTCTTGAAAGTTTCCCATGCTTCTCTGGATCTTTTGGCTGCTGCTATCCTTGGAAACACTCTCTCATGCACTGCCTGATACAATAAGAAGAGAGCCTTGGAGTATTTCTTCCTATTGCTCTTCAGCAACTCTCTTTCTGCCTGAGTTAAATCTTCAAACTCTTCTTCATTTGCTGGCTCTTCAAAGCCATCCTCAACAAATTCCCATAAGTCTTGGGAGACAAATAGAGCTCTCATAGTTATTGACCGGTAGTCATAATTTTTCCCATTAAACATTGGGAGATGGACATTTCCCATACCCATACCAGTGCTGGCTCCAGCCATTCTGCACTCTTAACTATGATTAAAAAAAACTTGACTGTGTATGTAAAACAGCTCACTGTTCTGCAACAGTGACTCAAAAAATTGTATAGAGAAATACCTTTGGATTCTTTGGCTGAGTCTTCACACTGCTGGAGAAGCTGCTACAACAAAAAACTCCTTTCCTTCAACTTATTTGATCTTCAAAGAGCCTGGACTAGCTCTGATACCATGTTGGAATATTTAAAATTCCAGAACAACAATGGAGAATAAAATTCCCCCTCTTCAACACAGAGAAAATATAAAATAAATTTCTTCACTGGAGACAGAGTTTTCACTGTAAAAACTATTTCATTAAACTTCAAAAATTGGTTACAAAATCACCTCTGACTGAGGGAACACAAAAAGCTTTGACTGCTTCAAAACACAGTTCAAAACAAAACTCACACTCTCTAAAATTTCACTCTGGAAAAATACTCTGTCTCTTCAAAAATGAATGCACTGCTGTGCCATTCAAAATTTTGTTACACTTCTGCTGTGTGTAAAATTCCAACTTACAAATTTGAACAATGCACTGCTGTGCTATACAAGTCTTTTTCATTGCTGTGTGAAAAATAAAAACTTACAATGTTCTTAGTGCACACGGAGCCTTTTCTTTAACTCTATATTTGCCTCGGCACTTTTTACAATATAAAAAAAACTATATTAAAATATAAACTTTTTTAAAAAACTTAAAATAAAAAAACTAAAATCAAAAGTTTCGCCTATACCATATGATTCATATATGGTCGCAATCTTTAATAAAAAACATACGCCCATTTTAAAATAACTTTGGGCACACCATTTTCAAAGAGCCCACGCGTATGTTATGTGCATATGTTGAAAACGAGATGTTGGTTCTTTTTTTAACACAACATTCAATGATCAACCAAAAATCATTAAGACCTGTGCAGTCGAACCATTTAAACATTATCCGCCGCACTTGAAACAAATAACACCCGATGCTTTGCATATTTGAGATGCGATTCTGGGAACGTACGTAGCAAAGTTGTGATCGCGAGATTTTTTATTAAATCCGCTTCATGATTTTTCACGCATCCGATTTTTGGGCAATTGTACGGAAGAAAATTGTGATGCGAAATCTCTTCCAATCCGCCTTAGTGAAGTTTCAGAATCCGGAAATTTTCATGTGGTTTGGGACCACTTTCCTGTCGTTTTTTTAAGCTCTGCGCATTTAAAGATCAGCCGCTAAACTCTGTGTTTAAATTTCTCTTGTTTCAAAATCTTTGGCGGCTGAAGTTGGTAACTCGATCAAAATGGAAAGCGGCTATCTTACGGTGTCTGCCAGAAACATAAATGGAGGAGTGCATTTTGCTGCCGAAATACGCAGAAACCTCGGTACAGTAATTTTCAACATGAGAAAAGTCCCAAATCATACTTGCAGGGTTCATCGTATTTACATTCTAGATTTAACTTGGAAATCAAGAACTAGAGTTTGAAGTTGCAATTCAACTACCACTTTTCAACCTCTCCTGGTATGCGATGCACTTTACTCTATTCGGAAATCTGGCTTTGCAATCTTATTCAGGTATTCGACTCATTTAATCCTACACGTCTTTGGATGCGATAAAATAAATGATTATTTGCAACGCATCACGCGCCTTACTATCTCTACTGCTACGGCATCGGTCATATTTGTGCTGAAACTACGTAAAAGTGCTAGAAATGCAAATTTAATAATTTTGGAAGACATAATGGTATAGACCATCCATTGTAACGTTCTAGTCTTAGATGTAACACATTTTTTTGTTTCCAACATTGGTTCTAGGCTTTGATGTCACTACGCATTTTTGTTTTTTTGTGGGCATTGTAACACTACCATTACATACGGAGTGTGTTATACACGCTTGCAAGATAAACGACGTAATATTATTTTGGAGATAAGCAGGTTGGTACACTCGATGGTACACATTGAAGGTTGAAGAACATTCCATTATGAATTGTAACACATAAATCTATTGTTACGTCAGTGTCTTTCATATCCATAGAGATGTTCGACTTCTAGGTTTGTTTCATCTTTGTTCTACTATGATTGGTATTGTTAGATTGAAATGGTTCGAAGTAGGTATACATAGCAACGCATCACCATCATCTACATTGTTGGAAATATCAATTAGAAAATGAGGTTGGTAAAGCGAATGCGCTCTTTAACTTCTCCAATATTCGGAGTTTTCATAATGTAACCACTATTGCACCATCGCTTCTTTGTTGAGTGCACCGGGGCCTAAAATATGTTGCAAAAAGCTTTGCTCATCATGTATGTGCCACAATATTTAAATAAAGATTTCATTTGTTGCATTGTTATCGGCATTGAATGGATTCTGCTGAAGTTTAATGGCTTGCAAGATCAAATTTTCCCAGATTTTTGAATGTATCTAACATGGGCAACACATGTCTTATACTTTTGTTTTTCTAGAGATCTCTCACTAGTGCGGTGTAGAGCCTAGATTCTTTTCTTAGAAAGTGGTATCTCTCTTACATGATATTGTTGAATGATTGGTATTGTTGCTAGTTCTCTCGGAGAATACGCTCGTCATAGGAAATGCAGGCTGTAGTGAAACTTGTTTTCTAGCTTTAAGCATTGTTACATGTGTCTATTTTGTGCCTAATGCACCTACTCGAATGAATTGATACTCACTATTACTACTATGAGCCTACTGTGAAAGTGATAGTTGATTTAAAAGCAATGATTTTTGGCATTAAATTCCTTCTCACATTCTTTTTCCCAAATTTAATAAGCATGAGCATGCGATTTTATGGACGAGTTATGCTATAATGGATATGTAGGGATTGTAGGGATATATGCCAGTTTTGTCCCTCTTGTTCCTAGTTAGGAGTGCTAATTGATATATGTATACATGTTGGGTGTTTGCCTTCGTTTGTTTTGTAGCTTGAGAAGAACATTACGGCTCATTGCCACTAGCAACAAGTTGGGCTAAACATGTGGAATGATTGGTTCCCTCAAGTTTGTTGTGCTTCGGAGGTTTTTGGTATTTCTTTTTGTATTTAAAGTTTCTTTAAATAATTTTGACATATACACAGCACAAATTCTTAACGAAATTTAAGATGCGAAAATTATTTCATTTTTATAACCAGTTGAACACATTTATAGTTAGGAAAGCTACCTTTTGAGGGAAAAATATATATGTAGGTGAGAATTGAGGCTAAGCATTTATTGGATATTGGAAAGCACAGCATGAGACATTCTAATCTTTGTTGTATTACATGGTAGAACAGTTGAAGAGAGTAAGGAAAGTACCATGTTTCCTTCGATTTTTTCAAATATCTTTGTTCCCTTTCATTATAATGTGGTGGTTATGTGATGTGCTGAAGTTTTTAGTTAATTTTTTTATTAATAAATAATGTTTGGCTTGAAGCATGTTGTGTTTGAGTTGATTCTGGTTTGCAGCAAGTTTTTGTTAGAAATGGGTATGTGAAGAAGGAAGTGACCACGTGAGTTTCATTCTCATCATATAATCCAAGAGTATCTCCAAGTATGACGGTTATGCTCCTCATAGTTTACTCTAAACTCATTGGTATTTCTTGCCTTTTTATTTTAATCATTCATCTTTTGTATCTTGTGCTTTGGGATTCTTCATTGGTTATCACATGGACACATTGTATGGACCCATCACAACTACACTAGTTATAAATTCTAATAGAAGCAGAGTATGGAGTCCGAATCACTACTATTGTGCACCATAATCCCATGACTATTATTACCATCAATACCAATTCTAACTACTAAAAAAGATAGGGGATGGCATATTAGCTTATGTAGCAGACCACCACTTAATGCTTGTTTTACCTTTTCAAATATTATATGACAACTTTGATTGAGAGTATCTATTCAGCAAAACTTTTCCAACTCTGGCACCTCCTCAAGTGAGATAGCCCACAACACCCTAGGGGCTTATTAAGAGTATTTATTCAACCAAATTTACCCTAGACTCTCACTTACACCAGAGACAATTAAGAGTATCTATTGAGCCAAATTTACCTTAAGACTCACACCTACCTAGGTGAGAAATCCCACTAAGGATCGATTAAGTAAGGGTGTCTATTCAACAAAAGTTTCCTAGGGAATTTCACCTTACAAGGTGAGATATTCTAGTAGGAGCAATTAAGCATATGTAATCAAATAAATTTTCCAAATACTTGCATATACCCAGGTGAGCTAGCCTACTAGGGGTAGTTAAGAACATCTACTCGACTAAAATTTACCAAGACTTTCATGTACCCATGGGACTCTAGCTGAGGAACAAAAACACCCTTCTTTCACCACCCATCCATGCCCAAGTTGATAAGCCAGAGGATAATATGATAAAGTAACTAGAACATGCCCATGGGATGTCCTATTAGGGTGATTAAGGCTATCTATTCAAAGAAATTTTCCCAAGACTTGCAGCTACCCAGTTGAAATATCTCACTGAAGAGAAACATGTTTAAGGGAATTTGAACCTTGTTTGGGGACTATCAACACCCCTATTTTACCAACCAAACAAACCCCATTGAACTTGTATTTGGCTATGTGTGTGTATGTGTTTTTCCTTTCAACCCTTTTCTCTCTTTCTGCTTCTTGTGTGTGCTCTTGGCAAGGTTGACACAAGCTCAAACCCAGTGGAACCATCCATGCAAATGTTGTTCAATCCCCATAACCAATAAAAATTGTACTAGATTCATAGAACTAGGAGATATATCTTCTACATGTCTATATTTTACGTGCACATATGGTCATCGATTCAATTTTTTGTTGGTTATCACATTCACTACTACAATATAAAGTCAAATGTTGAAAGAGTCTCGCTATGGAAACTAGATCATTTGTGACCTAAGCAGCTCAACTTATTGTTTTTTTTTCCTAGACTATTTGCAGTCCCTACAAGGATCAAGACAATAATGAGTAGTATCGTTTCATTTCAAGGCTATACAAAACCCCTTGAAGATAGGGATTGAGTACAAGATTAAAATAGTTAATCACCTAGACAAATTAATTCACTAAGATGCCAAGTTTTTTTAAACTCCTACAAAATCCATGATGGTTTTTTTCATTAGGTAAATAGTATGCTGTCATTTTTTGTTTAAAATACCATGAAAATATTCATTAAATTTATGAAAGGGTTCAAAGTTGTGCCACTTTGTAATATTAGGTTTCTAAATACAAGCCATATTCTTGCAGAATATGTTCCCAAATTTTTTTATAAACTACTGAAAAATAGAGGCAACATTATCAATGGGTAATAAATAATAATTTTGCAAGCCCCTCAAAGCGTTTTCAAGGTTTAGTCCCATTTTCCTTCGCCATTCATTTTTTTAGTCAAGGCTAAACATATTCATAAAATTATAAATTGTCTTAGGATAAAAGGGTTCTTTTAGTGGTTAGCATAATTGTAAACTGCAGATTTATCACTCAAAATATTTACAGATGATAGGGCATCTTCTCTACCTATGGAAGAGAAGCTTTGCATTAAATATAGAAGTATCCTTCTAGTCCTATAATATGCTAGAGCTTTAAATATATTAATATATTTACACAAGGGACATTCAAGGATAGGAAGTGTAGCAAGTGTGCCCCAAAATTCATAGAAATAACCTCCTCTTGTTGATTTTTTTTCTTTGACATGTACATTATTTTACAGTTGGCTAACACTACCTATTCCATATTGGTGTAGGATACAATATTCATTGCACAAATATAATTTTAGCAGTCTTGATTTATTCATTAGAGCATATGCATATTTTACATAGAATAGTTAACTTAGTTCATATAGATTACAATCTCAAACTTGTTCTAATATTTCTTATAGAATGGAATAAATGTATTCTACTTGTATGTTTGGTACTTCCCAACACTTCATTTAGACCTCCACCCAATTTTCATAATTTTCATAACCGTTAGGTAGGGACTTCCAACTTCGATGTTATTTTTCTTGTTTAGTAAAATATTTTCCAAGAATTTACAAAGTTTTATAACTTCTCGAAAGTTGTATAATTTAAAATTTATAAAGTTTCAAGGTTTATTTTTTAAAATTCTAGTTCTTTAAAGGGTGCTAGATCAATGGAAGAGCACCTACTTTGCAAGCAAGAGGTTGGTGGTTCGATTCCAACATGCCCTGATATTCATATGGAATGGTGACAAAGGCTCTTTTGACCCTCATCAATGAGCTTATGGTGACATTTTTTGACCTTATCCAATGAGCTCATGGTGACATTTTTTGACCCTCGCCAATGAGCTCATGGTGACATTTTTTGACCCTTGCCAAATATGAAATGGTGAGGGTCAACAAACGTCACCATATATATGCACCAATAGTGATGGTCATGAAAGGTCCATCACAAAAGAACATTATTGTTCATATGAAATGGTGACGGTCACTATCCTTCATTATAATCAATATTTGTGACGGAGCTTGAATGTTACCACAACACATACTTTCGGCGATGCCACCTTTGGTGACGTTCAGTGTTTTGGTGACGTAGGCTATTTTCCGTCACCATTGCTCATATGAAATGGTGACGGTCACTATCCATCGTTATAAATCATTATTGGTGACGAACCTTGAAAGTCACCACAACGCCTATATTTTCAGCGACGCCACCTTTGGTGACGTTCAACTTTTGGTGATAAAGGCTCTTTTGACCATGACCAATGAGCTTACGGTGACAATTTTCGCCCGTCACCAATGTCCTTTTTTCTTCTAGTGAGCCCAATGTTGAAGGAAAATTTTTGTCAATATTTCTTCTATTGTAGCTCCTTGTCATGCATTGAAATGTGTGCAAGAGGTCTTCTAGTAGGAAGGCAAACAACAAGAGGCATGTGATGCTTCGAAGTAAAAGATCATTTCAACTCTTTTATTTTCTATTTTAAACTTGAAAAGGTAATTTGAGTTTCAGGTTGATGCAAGTGACTTTGCCATTTCATTGCATTCAGAAAATTTTAATGGTGCAATGATTAAGGCGCTTTCATTTGATGGGTATTCGTCAACAACTTCACTTGGTCAAAAGGTATAAGAGAGGCATAAGAAAAAAAAATTTGATATGCCTTCTAGGCCTGTTGTTTCTGTCATTATTGTACTCAAGCATCATTTTTTTTTACATGAAAGTTATGTTCAACAATATGCATACTTTCAAGATGTACATTCAAGCTTGAGTCAAGTAAACCAAGTACTGGAATTTCTTTACCATTTGCATCATAATTTGTTGTGTCATCTTGGTAAGAAGAGTGTTGCTTTTGATGGAGACATGGGCATGGAAATGGTGAAAACACTTGGTCAAAGGTCAAAACAAGTACAAGGCAAGACAAGATAAACATTGCCATATCGACAGTGTTCGAGGTGACAAAGTTTTCAAGTTATTCAAGTTTCCTTTGACTGACGACCGAGGTGGTAATAATTTTTTTTCTTCAAGGAAAGTTTTCTATTCCGTAAATTATGGGAAATTTCAAAATCTCGGTGTCTACAACAGTAAGATGGGGTCTTCAGAATCAAGGAAAAATATCATTTTTCATGAAATTCTCAAATTGTAGAATTTAGAAAAACTCTAGTGGATTGAGACTAGAAGGGTGAGGGGACTATACTCTCATCCACATGCTGAGTAAAAAATTATATTTTGGGATCCAAAATCTTCCAATGGGGAGCTGTGATCAGGTGCTCAAAAATTAAAGTTGTCATAATGGTGTTGAACCTAAACGAATGCATAGATCTCCTCATCCTGAATCTGGTATAACTTGTTTCGCGGAAAACCGACATTGTATGCTCCCAAAAATGTGTTCTGTTCATTTTCCCAAACATGCAAATTTTTGAGAAATGGAAGCTAACAGGGAAAAAATTTGGGCTAATGACAAGCTACCATGTGGCCTCTTTTGGTTGGTCGAAATGTAATTTTTTTAATCCTTTCAGGCTTCGCCCACTTGTCTTTTTTTCATTGGTTGTTGGATGGTGTAATTTGATTGGTTGAAGTGATGACAAACCACATGGTGCCACATGGTAGCAAGAGAGGCCACCAAAAGTTTGGCAAGGGTGGAGCAGACTAGGTGGGGATTAAACACCTAACCTTTGTCCAACAAAATACGCCAAATTACGCTACACCAAAGTTCGTTTCTTAATAAAATAAGGTCTGAAATTCTATTTATGGTGTATTCAAGTAGAGTGTGGGGAAAGGGGCCAGGGCTTAGCCCACACACTTACCACCCCCCCCCCCCCAAAAAAAAAAAAAATATGTGTACACATGACCATGTTGCTAGGAACCATGGCCGTGGATCCTAACTGCCCACATAAGCAATCTATTCTCCATGTGACCACAAAGACTGAATCACCAATGGTTAGTCTAACCACCAAATTTTTTTTGTTTAAATTTATTTTTTAATTAACTATAATGTTATGGTTTGAAAATAATTTTTCAAGTGTCATTATGTATTTAATAGGTCCGACAATTTCTCCTAGAATTACGGGAACTTGTCACTTTTTTAGCCAAAAATGGGGTGAATTTATAGGATTGGTCTAGATTTTGTGCGATTTGTGGAGTGGTTAGTGCCAAAACATGGGAAGATCATAAATTCTCTAGTTTTGGGCCAAATTCGATGGAGAAAGAGGTTAGACACAAATGATTGGGCATTTGGACTCATTGGAGCATTTTTCAGAGCCAATATAGCACTTTTAGATATGCTTTTTGCATGATGAAATCTATGGGTGCCATGGTCAACCAGAGGCTGGAATCAGTTTATGGAGGAGTCTGAAGATGGAGATGACCTTGCAAGGCATTTTCCAACCTCCATGTGCTTTCTGCAACAGCTACTCCATCAGTGATGTGGCCTATGTTCCTCTTTTCTCTATGTGTTTTTGAGAGGAGACTTGTTTATGTAGTTCAAGTGGATTGTGGTATTGTTTATGCTCTTTGAGGTTGGGTTATGGGGTCTTGGTGAAATATACTTTTTCTTTTTGAAATTTTACATGTTTGATTGTAGGTTAACATGTGTATGGAGTGATAACTCTAGCATAAGTTTGTTTCTTTGAATGAGAAACTAACCACTCCATTTCTTAACACTTTATGTACTCTTCCTTTCCTAAGCATTGAGCATAATGAGAAGGGGTCATGCCATTAGATATGATCCAAGGAGATGTATCCCAAGAGGGGTGAACTCCTTCAACAATGGCTTGTGTATCACTGATTGATGCATACTTCCATTATGTATATTTAATTCATGTTTAAAATTTTCATGCAATTAAAAAAAACACATAAAACTTATGCTTTTACTTGTTATTTTTTAGTACAAACCTCAAGAAAATTTTTGTATTCGAATAAGGATCTTAGCATAGAAACTAATATTTCCCATTCATATCAGTTTCAATGTAGATATTGATTTCAAATCTTATTTGATTGCTTTCAGTAAATGCATTTATTTTAGTATAGTTGTTTATTTCTATATATTTGATTGTTTTCACTAAATGCATTGATTTTAGTTTAGATGTTGATTTATAATCCTATTTTAATGTTTTCACTAGATACATTGACTTCGGTGTAGAAGTTGATTTATTATTTGATGCAGTTAGATGTATGATGTACATTAATTCAAAGTAATTCGATTAATGTTGTGCATTGATTTTAGTGTAAGCACATCTATGCCCCCTCCATCTGTATCTCTATCTCACATTGTCTCTCCTTCTTTATATCTCTATCTCACACCCAAAACATACACATACTCCCTCTCTCCCTCCCTTTTCCACTCCTTCTCTCTCTCTTTAACATTTATCTCTCCATATCTATATCTCTTCCTCCCTCCCTATCTTTTCCTCTCTCTTCTTCCCTCTCTCTCCCCCCCCCCCCCCCTCCATCTATATCCCTCTTTAACCCCAAAAGCATACACACACTCTCTCTGAGTGTAAGCACATAAACATTATTCTTGATGTGAATTGACCTTTTTGTTAGAATTAAACCATAAATACAATACTTGAGTTTTCATCCAAAATAAAATGTTCACTTACCCAAAATGTCTTATTCCTGAAACTGTAAACTATTTGTAATTGGTTACATTATTATTATTGCCATTTTCCATCATTCAACATTTTTAATCACTTTACATTCAAACGCAGTAATATAAAATAACTAATAGGTGTGAAAATATGAATAGTAGACGAAAATAGTTGATCACAATGAAGATTGTTTGTAATTGACTATATTCTTATTATTCACATTTTCTATCATTCAACATTGTTACATTGTCTCTTTGCACTTAAAATTTGTATTTCATCTTTCAAGTTACTAAAAGTATCTCTCATCTCAACAAATTGAGGTAACTAGCAAAGTTTAAATTAATTTGACCAAATTAATCTTAGACATATTTAGCATATTTAAAATGATCAAAATAATTAGATGTTCAACAAATTTTGTATGACCACACACCACTGAAACCAACCTAGATCCATCTTAACTCCAGATCTATCAAGCGACGAGAAGGATCAATAATCTTGAGGTGCAAACATTTCCTCAAGTTTTGCACTCAAAAAATAGGTTTGCACCTCGAGAGATTTGATCCATCTCGATGCTTAATAGATCTGGGCTTAATGAGATGTGTAATGAGATAAATTTTTTGATACTTATCATGAGTTCATACCTATGCACTTTTAATAGCCATTTAATTTATACGACTTCACTAGCTTATATATAAGCTTATATATATATATATATATATATATATATATATATATATATCATAGAAGAGAATGAAGTGGTGATGGTGGTATAAATTCCTACCACCAATTTTTTAACATAGATGACTAATTAAATGTAATTTCTAATGTTTGATGCCTTGAATTTTAATTTTTGTATATATATATATATATATATATATGAGTTGAACCAAAATGTTTATTTATTGAACCTAGAAGTGCTCTATAGCCTAGTATGGGTTAGATATGTAGGTATAGGAGTTAAATATGTGAATATTTTTTAAATGTCCAGCTAATAAGTATACATATGTTATGTAAACAATTTTACTTGGTCAAATTACTTAAAAAGATAAATAATAATAGTAATAATTATTATTATTAACATAAAATTGAGATAAAACAGTAAATTTACTAGAGGTTTTTGGGCTCCAATTTTTTGCAACCCATGGTATTTCACATGGTATTCTTCTCTAATGATGAAATTACATAAAAATAAAATTAAACTAAATTAAAATTAAATTAAATAATAATAATTAATAATTAATCATTTTAATAAAATTGAAATAAAATAGTAAATTTATGGATGAGGCTTTTTGGGCTCGAGTTGTCAGAGTCCATGGTTTTACCCATGGTATTCTTCATGAAGTGGGACTGAAGGTCATCATGTGCAACATGAGAGAGGAACCAAGAAATGAAGGATGGAGGATTATAGTGAGATACAAAGGGACTCGGGATAGACTCCATGGATGTGATGATGACTCAACTCGGATTCTCTAAACAAGGGTGACTTGATGATGATGCCACACAGTAAAGGTCCCATGGGGACCAAAAAGATTTGAGTACAAGATGGTAACTCATGATGAAAATCAACACGAGTGTGGATGAGTATAGAGGCAAAGTGGTGCCCCAAGTGCAAGTGTTGCAAGTGAAGAAATTCGATTTTGAAGAGTGGTGAAGTGACGCTTCGTGGACAAAATGTGTCCTAGTGAAGTATCAAATCATGAAAAACTAACAGATACCGATTGGAGGGCTCGGTGAGAGCTTTTCAAGGGTATAGACAGTTCGTCAAATTGAGCTACGGTTTGGCCATAGCTAGCGATAGAAAAAATCAGGGGTTTCTCTTTTAATAAGACATTTTCCCTCCAAATTCACTCATTTTCATTTGGAGTTGTGTTGAATGTAGAGAGGAGAGAAGGCCCTAACTCTTGTGGCGATCGTAATGGACAAACCGACTGTTGGAATCGAGATCCATCAATTTCAAGTAAGAGGCCTAACCCTACTCTTTCATTTAAGGGGATCAAAATTTTAGTTTAGGCACCTAGAGCTCGTGAATAGACCAGGTCGCACTTTTTGGGGTCAGTTATGCAACCTGGGTAGTAGGCACTGGGCAAAAAACTACGACCTGTCCGAGGAAATGACTTGAAAAGTGTGATCTGTCAGTGAAAGGGGGTTTTAGTGTTGTTTTTGGCTGAGATATGCGATTTTTATGGTTGAGGGGCATAGGTTCCCCCAAGAAGGTTGTGGCCATGCCAAAATGCATTTAGAAAAAGGGGAATCTAAACACATTTTTATGATGTGGTGTGCCATTTGTTTTCATTATGGTTATGCAGTTTGAGAAAGGGAATGGAGGATTTCCAATCCCTTTTGGTACTGCATATATGAAGCAAATGGACTTAAGTTTTTGGGTTGGAATACATGGTGTCACTATCCCAAAGAGAGGATTTGGAGATAATGAACTGGTGCTCTCCTAGAAATGCTAAAGGATGGTCAACAACAATGTCTAAGGGACAGGGTTGCTGATGTAAGATGAAGGAATAATGAGAGGTATCATCCCTAGAGTGATCTGAAGCAATATGGGACTCTAGAGGTTCTTCTAAATGGGGAAGAATAATGGTACTAGAGTCGACACGACCATATACACTAGGAGTGTTGTGGAGAATTTCTTCTCCTGGACTCTCAAATATGGGTGCCCCCTTAAGATATATTTAGGAAACGTGAGATGTGTAATGAGATAAATTTTTTGATACTTATCACGAATTCATACCTATGCACTTTTAATAGCCATTTAATTTATATGACTTCACTAGCTTATATCATCAAATATAACAAGATTATATATATATATATATATATATATATATCATAGAAGAGAATGAAGTGGTGATGGTGGTGCAAATTCTTACCACCAATTTTTTAACATAGATGACTAATTAAATGTAATTTCCAATGTTTGATGCCTTGAATTTTAATTTTTTTGTATATATATATATATATATATATATATATATATATATAGGAGTTCAACCAACATGTTTATTTATTGAACCTATAAGTGCTCTATAGCCCAATATGGGGTAGATATGTAGGTATAGGAGTTAAATATGTGAATATTTTTTAAATATCGAGCTAATAAGTAAACATATGTTATATAAACAATTTTACTTGGTCAAATTACATAAAAAGTTAAATAACAATAATAATAATAATAATTATTATTATTATTATTATTAAAATAAAATTGAGATAAAACAGTAAATTTACTAGAGGTTTTCTGGCTCCAAGTTTTTGCAACCCATGGTATTTCACATGGTATTCTTCTCTAATGAAAAAATTACATAAATAAAAATTAAATTAATTAATAATAATTAATAATTAATAATTTTAATAAAATTGAAATAAAATAGTAAATTTATGGATTAGGCTTTTTGGGCTCGAGGTTTTCATATTCCATGGTTTTACCCATGGTATTCTTCGTGAAGTGGGACTGAAGGTCATAATGTGCAACATGAGAGAGGAACCAAGAAATGAAGGATGGAGGACTATAGCAGGATACAAAGGGAATCGGGATAGACTCCATGGATGCGATAATGACACAACTTAGATTCTCTAAACAAGGGCGACTTGATGATTCTGCCACACAGTAAAGGTCCAAAGGGGACCAAAAAGACATGAGTACAATATGGTAACTCAGGATGAAAATCGACATGAGCATGTACGAGTATAGAGGAAAAGTGGTCTCCCAAGTACAAGTGTTGCAAGTGAAGAGTGGTTAAGTGATGCTTCTTGGACAAAATGAGTCTGGTGAAGTATCAAATCACAAAAAACTAATAGATACCCATTGGAGGGCTCGGTGAGAGCTTTCCAATGGTATATATGGTTTTTCAAACTGAGCTACGATTTGTTCGTAGCTGGTGAAAGAAAAAATCATGGGTTTTTCTTTTAATAAGGAATTTTCCCTCCAAATTCACTCATTTTCATTTGGAGCTGTGGTGAATGTAGAGAGGTGAGAAGGCCCTAAATCTTTTGGTGATCATAACGGACAAACCGACTATTGGAATCGAGATCCATCAGTTGCAAGTAAGAGGCATAACCCTACTCTTTCATTTAAGGGGATCAAAATTTCAGTCTAGGCACCCAGAGCTCATGAATAGGGCAAGTTTCACTTTTTGGGGTCAGTTGTACCACCTCGGTAGTAGGTACTGGGCAGAAAAATGCGATCTATCCCAGGAAATGACTTGAAAAGTGTGATCTATCAGTGAAAGGGGGTTTCAGTGTTGTTTTTGGCTGAGATATGGGATTTTTATGGTTGAGGGGCATAGTTGCCCCCAAGCATGTTGTGGCCATGCCAAAATGTATTTAGAAAAAGGGGAATCTAAACAAACTTTTATGATGTGGTGTGCCATTTCTTTTCGTTATGGTTATGCAGTTCGAGAAAGGGAATGGAGGATTACCAATCCCTTTTGGTACTGCATATATGAAGCAAATGGACTTAAGTTTTTGGGTTAGCATACATGGTGTCACTATCCAAAAGAGAGGATTTGGAGATAATGAACTGGTGCTCTCCTAGAAATGCCAAAGGATGGTCAACAACAATGTCTAAGGGACTGGGTTGCTGATGTAAGATGAAGGAATGATGAGAGGTATCATCCCTAGAGTGATCTGAAGTGATATGGGACTCTAGAGGTTCTTCTAAATGGGTAAGAATAATGGTACTACAGTCGACATGACCATATACACTAGGAGAGTTGTGGACAATTTCTTCTCCTGGATTCTCAAATATGGGTGCCCCCTTAAGATATAGTTAGGAAACGTGAGATGTGTAATGAGATAAATTTTTTGATGCTTATCATGAATTCATACCTATGCACTTTTAATAGCCATTTAATTTATATGACTTCACTAGCTTATATCATCAAACATAACAAGTATATATATACTAATATATATATGGTGGTATAAATTATTACCACCAATTTTTTAACATAGATGACTAATTAAATGTAATTTCCAATGTTTGATACCTTGAATTTTAATTTTTTTGTATCTATCTATCTATATATATATATATATATATATATATATAGGAGTTCAACCAACATGTTTATTTATTGAACCTAGAAGTGCTCTATAACCTAGTATGGGTTAGATATGTAGCTATAGGAGTTAAATATGTGAATATTTTTTAAATATTGAGCTAATAAGTAAACATATGTTATGTAAACAATTTTTCTTGGTCAAATTACATAAAAATTTAAATAACAATAATAATAATAATAATAATAATTATTATTATTATTATTATTAAAATAAAATTGAGATAAAACAGTAAATTTACTAGAGGTTTTTGGGCTCCAAGTTTTTGCAACCCATGGTATTTCACATGGTATTATTCTCTGGTGATGAAATTACATAAAAATAAAAATTAAATAAAATAATAATAATTAATAATTAATCATTTTAATAAAATTGAAATAAAATAGTAAATTTATGGATGAGGATTTTTGGGCTCGAGGTTTTCACAGTCCATGGTTTTACCCATGGTATTCTTCATGAAGTGGGACAGAAGGTCGTAATGTGCGACATGAGAGGGGAACCAAGAAATGAAGGATGGAGGACTATAGCAGGATACAAAGGGACTCGGGATAGACTCCATGGATGCGATGATGACACAAATCAAATGCTCTAAATAAGGGTGACTCGATGATGCTGCCACATAGTAAAGGTCCAAAGGGGACCAAAAAGACATGAGTACAAGATGGTAACTCAGGATGAAAATTGACACGAGCATCGAGGAGTATAAAGGCAAAGTGGTCTCCCAAGTACAAGTGTTGCAAGTGAATAAATTTGATTTTAAGAGTGGTTAAGTGACGATTATTGGACAAAATGAGTCTCGTGAAGTATTAAATCACAAAAAACTAATAGATACCCATTGGAGGACTCGGCGAGAGCTTTCCCATGGTACAAACGGTTTGTCAAACTAAGCTATGGTTTGGTTGTAGCTGGCGAAAGAAAAAATTAGGGGTTTCTCTTTTAATAAGGCATTTTCCCTCCAAATTAATTCATTTGCATTTGGAGCTATGGTGAACGTAGAGCGAAGAGAAGGCCCTAAATCTTGTGGCGATCATAGTAGACAAATCGACCGTTGGAATCGATATCCATCAGTTGCAGGTACGAGGCCTAACCCTACTCTTTCATTTAAGGGGATCAAAATTTCAGTTTATGCACCCAGAGCTCATGAATAGGCCAAGTCGCACTTTTTGGGGTCGGTTCTGCGACCTAGATAGCAGATGCTGGGTAGAAAACTATGACCTATCCCAGGAAATCACCTGAAAAGTGTGACCTATCAGTGAAAGGGCGTTTCAATATTACTTTTGGCTGAGATTTGGGATTTTTATGGTTGAGGGGCATAGGTGCCCCCAAGCATGTTATGGTCATGCCAAAATGTATTTAGAAAAAGGGTAATATAAACACATTTTTATGATGTGGTGTGCCATTTGTTTTCGTTATGGCTATGCAGTTCGAGAAAGGAAATGGAGGATTACCAATCTCTTTTGGTACTGCATTTATGAAGCAAATGGACTTAAGTTTCTGGGTTGGCATACATGGTGTCACTATCCCAAAGAGAGGATTTGGAGATAATGAACCGGTGCTCTCCTAGAAATGCCAAAGGATGGTCAACATCAATGTCTAAGGGACTGGGTTGCTGATGTAAGATGAACGAATGATGAGAGGTATCATCCATAGAGTGATCTGAAGTGATATGGGACTCTAGAGGTTCTTCTAAATGGGGAATAATAATGGTACTAAATTCGACACGGCCATATACACTAGGAGATTTGTGGAGAATTTCTTCTCCTAGACTCTCAAATATGGGTGCCCCCTTACCCAAACATTGGGTGTCAATGTAATGGCCACAAGTTGTATGTGGTTAAAATGCATGGTTTCGATGTAATGGGGGATAGATAAATTCATATGTGGTGACTACTTCGATGATGTCGTCATCATAATATAAGATGGGGTGACTAGTGGAAGAAAGACCACCTGACGCGGTGAAGCTACCTGAATCATCATCATGAGAAGAGAGGTTCACATGTGCATCGTCACGAGGGGTGATAGAAAAACAAGTAGGTGAAGGATCCACTGATGTTGAGCCCAAGGTGATCATTGAAGGGAGGTCAGGCGAAATAGAAGGGGAAGGCCCAGGGGGGTCTTCCACCGAGGATCTCATAGATGATGATAGGTAGTGGAGAGTGGCCAAAGACTCTATCATTTCAACATCCGAAGGGGCAATGTAAATGGGAGTGGATGTGTCCTCTAGTTCTTCTGAAGAAAAACGTGCAAATAAGGGAGTGGTGGACTCATTGTGCTTGGCCTCGAATTGGTGAACTGCCACTAGAGAGGTGTGGAAATCCTCGAGGCGAGGACAGAGGTGAGTATAGTGGCCATGGAAATCACACAGAGGACAAGGGTGATTTATGCACAAAGACTTGAGTTTCAGGACTGAATCGGGTATAATTACATATACCTTAAGGATGTTAGACTCTGGAAACATCTCATTAACCATGGGCTTGAGGTGAGACAACTCTGGACACGTATGGGTGGCATGACGGACAACATAAAAAAATCACACTAAATAGTATACTTTGGTGGCAGAGGAGGGGAAATTTTTGTGAGGGAAGCCTTATTATTTGATGCCCTCTTGCGAGATTTACCCTTTTTACCCAAAGCAGTCGCAACAAGAGAAGGTTCTTGTTGAGGTGGAAGAGGCACTGTAGCAGTGGGAGAAGTCACGGGGACCAGTTGACCTGGGGTCAAAGCAAGATAAGGTTTGGGTTGACCAGGCAGGGTAGCGGCTGGGGGATCGAGGTACCATACGGGAATCCTGAGGGTCGGGTTAGGAAGAGAGAGGGTAGCCATGACAAGTACCAAGAATACTCCAAGAGGGGGAGCTAGGAACGATATCTAACCGAAGGGTTAATGGCTAGGTAGGATGGCTCCAAGATGGTTAAGGCTTGGAGGAATTGTTCCAGGAGGGTATAGAGGCTCATGGATACCAATTGTATGTGAAAGTCCAAGAGGAGAAGGTCCAGAAGGCTGAATCGAAGGGCTAGGAGTAGGCTGCCTAGGGCGAGGCTACTGACTAGCCAAAGTGGGCTGCTTGAGGGAAGCCCAAGATGATTGCATCATGCAAACATTCGATGAGCTGGGATCAGAGACAGGAGGAGGAATACTAGGGAAAATAGGAGTCTTTTTAGACTCTGGGTGAGACACTTGTCAAAGGATCGACGGTTTGCTTATGGGCCACTAAAGAGATGAAGGACTCAGGGGAGGCCTGAGACTTCGGTTCATAATATGTCAACTGGTCAATGGTGACTATCTTTTCCGTTATGAGGGAAGGAAATCTTGTGGTGAACCGCAGATGGGACACAATAGAATGTTGTAATCTAAGGGGGCATCGATGACTTCTACGTCAACACAAATAGTCTGGCTCGCAAGAGTAATAGGACAATTATGGAATAGGCCAATGGGTTGGGAGGCGTGACCATCCCACACTTGGAGAGTGATCGTGGAAGGAGAAACCTCAGGTGATCCAAGTTGCTTCCAAACCGAAGCAGACATCACACAGGTGGATTCCCCCTAATCAATGATGCATTGGGAAGCGTTGGTGTTCCACATCTTGACTGTGATTTGGAAGGCAACAAAAGTAGGAAGAGGAGGATATTCTAACCGATCAACATTGAACACAATCAATCAATCATTTGAAGGAACTACAACGCCCATGGCCGATAGTAGAAATTTTCATTGTGAAGGGCACCATTGGAGGAGTTCCAACATTGAGATGGCAGTAGGAGATTGCGCCAAATTATCTACTATGTTATACAAATGGGCAGCTTTCCAAGAAGCAGCGTTTCGGCGTAATGGTCCCTTAGGGATCTTGGTAGGAACCTCCGCCTTAGGCTGAGGGATCTGTAAAGAACCATTAGGTGTCAAAAGAGGCTCTGTAGAACCTGAAGAAGGGGGCTCGGGGACAGAAGTAGTGGGAGGCTTTTTGTAATGACGAGACTGAGTCTGAAGGTTGAGGTATACAGTTATAGGTTGGTCAGAATTCATCATGAGAATCTGGTAATTGAAGTTACCATATGGAGGAGGTTGAGTGGCCGCCTGAACTTTAGGTGGTTCGGTAGCCACG
The DNA here is from genome assembly GCA_034641835.2 of Pinus albicaulis. NCBI lineage: Eukaryota > Viridiplantae > Streptophyta > Pinopsida > Pinales > Pinaceae > Pinus > Pinus albicaulis. The sequence continues at coordinate 582,850,596 of CM076576.1, read as the reverse complement.
AATCCTTGCTTAGGGAAAGGATTAGTAAACACAGCCGAATGACTAGGCGCAACACTAGGAGGGACGGAAGGGGAGGCTTGCTATCCTCGCAATGTTGCTTGAGACTCTCACATCTACTGCATCTGTGGTAAAAGAGGAAAATTGTGCGTGTAATGACCATAAACACCACAACAAGAACAAGGCTTATTCTTGCGAACAGGATGGTCCTGCTTGGGCTGAGTGCCATGTTGTTGGCTAGTAGTGTTAGGTGCATTATTTGGAGGATTAGGTCTAGGATTACCAGGGACAGATTGATTTTGTGTGCCTTTCTTCTTATTTTCAGAAGGAGGAGGATTATTCGCGGCCTGCTATGCATACACCTTCCCCTTAGGGGGCGGTGGCTACTGTTGTGAGGGTTGAGAAGGCAAGGGAGGCAGAGGTGCTAATTCTGGAGGAGCTGGAGCACCAGGCTATGGATATGGATAATAAGGAGGTTGGGTAACATTTTCGTAAATAGAAGGTTGTGCAAAAGGAGGAGGCATGTCGTGTTGGCCCCTCCCTGTGAAAAACCATAGCCCATGGGAGGCTGAGCGTATGGATGAGAGAGAGCTCCAACGATAACGTTGACGGTGTGAGATGCCACCGGTGGATTGGCACCACTAGGTCTAGGAAGATAAGATAGAACGATATAAACATAACCCAACTGAGCGTAGATCAGGTCATATTTTAACGCAATTTGGAGAGAAGCTTCTTTGGTTTGAGGGAAATGCAATGCGACATATTTGCCGATAGCAGGCAAAAGAGATCTAAGGAACCAGTCCATGTAGACACGGTCTTTGAAGGTAGGGGCTCGACATAGGATCTTTCCTCTTCGCCACTCCTAGACATCATCGGATAGGCAGGTTGCAGACGATTGACAGAAAGAAGTCAAAAGTTCAGTACCAGTGTCATAACAAAAGGGAAGCTGGAAATAAGACAGAAAATCCCGAGCAAGAGTCACAAAGGTGGTATGAGAGGATGAGGCTTGATTAGCATACCAATTAGAAGCTTCTCCAGTAACTGTACGTTGGAACAACCGAAGATGGATAGAGTCATCGGTAATGGAGTTAGATGAACACCACATGTGGAAACATCGAACATTATTTGTAGGATCTTCTCCGGCAAGGCCTTCAAACTTGCTAATGTCGGAAGGGAGCTTGATAGGCATAGCAGGCCAACTAGCGTCATGGTTTATAGGGTCATTGATCAACTAGTTAAAATCGGGAAGAATGAGGCCTACCATATAGGGGAGCAAGGGAGTAGCCGAGGTAGTTCCTGTTGCGGCCCCACTAGTAGTATTCCCAATAGTAGGGCCAGGGCTACCACCAGCGTTAGGTCCTGAACCAGACATGGTGAAGGTGATAGGGGGAGAAACAAGGGCAGAATTAGAAGGGGAACCCAATGACCCAGAAGAGGAGTCTAAGTGCAGACTTGGTGGAGGCCTAACTCAAATCCTACATGCAGGAGTAAGTATTCCTACCAGAAACTGAGGATGAAGGCCAAGATGTCTCTGAGATAAATGATTTGGTGGCACAATGGTGACAGCACAAACATGGCACAAAGGGAAGAGATACCAACAAGGGCGAATAGGTTCAGGATCAACTGATTACAATGTCGAAACAAGGGTAGAGAGGTACAGGATCAATTTATTTCAATGTTAAATTCTTTGCCTGGCAGTGTTAACCAAGCTCTTCTTCACTTAAGGTGTGTGTGTAAAGTGTGTAAATTTTATTTTTTAAACCCAAACGTTTGTAGCGAAAAAGAGAAAGTGTGTTGTATAAATGTAAATAAACATACAGATAATAGTATATGAAACTAAAATAATAGAAAATAAACAGCTAATAATGCAATATTCTAAACCCAAGGAGGCGGGCCTCTCAAAAAGTAATCTATAGGTGGGAAAAAATCTAGTCAAAACACACCAAAATAGCCAATATATCTAAGGTCGGGAGGGGCAGGGATCTAAAGGCCAGATCTGTTAGAAATAGGTACAGACAAACAACAAAAAATCAGAGGAATTTTTTTTGTAAATGAGGTGGCGAAAGGCTATAACTTGGAGGGAAGCGAAGGGGAACCTAGAGGAAAACCCAAACAAAAATAAAAGGAGGTGATTTGGATGGATAAGTATCCAATCTGAAGTGGATCTGAAGGTAAGGTATTAGATCTGAACAAAGGTTGAACACTCTAAAATTTCAGACAACTTGCAACAGCTAAAACTCTTCCACAAAAGGTGGAGGGTATTGAAGCCCTAGAGGGCTAGGTTCCCACATAGATGAGTAAAATAGAACAATTATAGGTCCAAAATGGGTGGAGATGGAGGTCAGACAACCCTAAATAGAGGCCCAGACAAACCCAGAAAACTTTCAGAAAAACTCCCGCAAAAATTCTAAGTCACAGTTTCTAACTTGAATTCTATAGAGGTGGCAATTTTATACTTGTTTTCTGCACCCTGGAGGTTCAGGTCATAGTTTTTGGCCCAAAAGGTGCAACCTGCACTTCCAGCACTCTCAGGAGCAAGTTTCAGTAGAATGTGTCGTCTGAGCTACGACTGATGTCTGTCACCTGCGCAATAGGTCCGAAAAAACACAGAAGTTAGAATTTTTAATGTTTTAGGGTTTTATAGGTTAAAAATAACATCAAGAAAAGCGAAACAAGAAGCTGAAGATAAATCATATGGTTTTAAGCAGGCGAATATGCAGGATCTAAAAAACGATAGTGGTCATAATTGTAAACCCGTGTGGATTCGCCAGTTGTTAGTATGAAACTTAATCACAAGTGTACAAAAAAGGCTCACTTTAGCCGTGCATAAAAAATAGCCCTAACAGCAAAGATGTCTGCCAATATCTTTAGATTTCCAATTAGGTGACCAAGATAAATGCTGCAAAAATCTAGATCTATGCATTAAAATACATTAAGTAGTAAATAAAAACAAGATTTTCTACATGCATCAAATAGACAAGACAAGAATATGTTTAAAGAATTTTGTATTTATGGCACCTGTGAGGAGAACATAGAAGTATTTTACCAGTCTTCCTCAATTGGATGGGTTCTTGTAATTCCTTAGCACTTCAGATCTAAAATCCCTCTCTCTTGATGGTGTAGAAAACCCAGACAAAAATGGAAATCAAGGGGATCTCACAAGAAAAATGATAGTAGAATATGACAATAATGGTGGATCACCCCGGATGTGGGAGCTTAGCTGTCATGAGATGTGGCGGAGGATGTGGGTCGACGCGTTGGCTCATTACTCCGCCACCCTAACTCACGTCTCTGTCTTCATTTACTCCTCCACATTCACTTTCTCTACCGCATTAACGTAGCACAGAAGCCCATATCTGTGCCTGTTCAACTTAATAATGGCTTCCTCTGGAAGCTTCATTCCTCTTCTGTTGCCTCTTCATTCCTTATGCTCCCCTGTTGCAACAGAGCATAGCTCTAGAGCCTGCACTGGGCATCGCTGCTCCATAGCATGTTGTATCGATCTTTACCCTGGTTTTCACTTCTCGCAGAGCTCACTCTGCCATTTGGGGCTCAGGCCACCCTTTGAGTCTTCCCCTGCTCAGCGAGATTTCCCTCCCCTGACCTCCGTCCCCTTCCACTCTGCTGGCCACTCCCATCACCCTGCTCTGAGAACAATGTCTCAACTACGATAGCGTATGTGTTGCCGTCGAGATTCCAGCCACAGTCGTCTTCCCTGCCAGCCTTTCACTACTACTTCCGGCTCTTCGTCTCTCTCTTCGGATAACTTCTTGTGTCGTTATCCTGATACCAAGAGCGGTCGTGGCCATGGACGTGGGAGTGGGATTTCTCATTCTGACTTGGGCTCACCCCAATTCCCTGTCTCTCCTAGTTTCATCTCTAGACACCTGCACACCACCCATCTTCGCTTTCCCTGCTGTCTCAATCAGCCTACAATTACTGCTACTATTACAATTGAATTCAAGGAGGAGCCCCCTGATTCAGAAGCGGTGCTTCCTAGTGCTAGCGTGGAGCATAGGGTCGCAGAACAGCCTTGTTCTCCTACCAGCAGTACCTTGAAAAGAAAAGCTCCCAGTTGCAGTGCTACGCAGGATACAAGACTTGAAGTCAACCCAGGTGACACCAAGCAAGGCTGCCAAAGCACTGAAGATGACAAGCAGGAGGAGGAAGATGACCCGTATGCCTATGGTTGTCGTGTGGTTGAGGAACCTCCCTCATTCTCTCATGATTCTTAATCTGGTAAGAACTCTCATTCTCTTTCTTCATAGGTTTTTGGATGGGTACACTCCCAAGCTTATTATGTTTACTTGCTCTTTTCTTCATTTTTTCAATTATTAGTCTCTGCTTCTAGGCCGGTTGGGAACACACTTTAGCTCTTCATGCTTACCTACTCTTCTCTTCTGGTTTTTGATAAACTGTCAATGTTCCAAGGCCGATTTCCCCTGCATGGGCGACATGTTTTTGATTGTTAGCAAGATGGTTTCTGTTGGAGTGGCATGTCTGGAAAAATTTCTATGTCTAGTATGCTGTGTTAGAATGCCAATTCTATGGGAAAGATCTTTTGAGGCCTCGGCCTCCTTGTAACTCATTTTTGTACATTAATAGAATAGTCTCATTTAGAAGAAAAAAAAGAAGAAGAAGAAAGTGGATGAAAGTCAGAACAAAAGTATAGATCCAGAGTGATCTTTAGGCAACAAAAGGTAGTGAGTGAATGGAAAAAACCTTATGTTTATAACAAAATATTTGGTTAGTCTAGATATTGGTGCATAATTCAAATATTATTAGCCAATTCTAGATCCAACTTTTATGGAATATTTTATTATGTTTGTTGGATGGAAAAAAAATTTGACTTGGGTCAAATCTCTTTATTTGTAAATAATAAATAAATAAATGATTTATTTATTATTTTAAGGATGTGGTTGAGTAATAATCAAATAAATAATGATTTATTTAATTATTTATGAATTATTTAGTCAAAATTAACAAGGAATATTATTTAAATAAGGTTTAAATAATTATTCCTAGAAAATAATAAAATAAATAATAATTTATCTAACTAATTTTCTTGTTTTGGGTTAAATATGACCAGGAATATCAATTAAACTCTTGTTTAACTAATTATTCCTTGAGTAAAATCAAACAAATGTGGATTTATTTAATATTTCCTCATGGGGTTTCCTGTTTAGACCATAAACAACTTAATAAATGTGGTTTACTAAGTTATTTTCATAGTGAAAGCAATTTTACTTAGGGTAAAATTAGTCTTACATGGTGTACTTAGGTCCATATAATAGTAACAAGTTAGATGACCAAAAAATGGTGTAACGCATGCCATTAGAGATGATCCAATGAGATGTAGCCCAGGAGGGGTGAACTCCTTCAACAATGGCTGGTGTAATACTAATTGATGCATACTTCCATTCTATATATTTAATTCATGTTTAAATTTTTCATGCAATTAAAAAAAAAACACACACACATAAAACTCATGCTTTTACTTACTATTTTTTAGTGCAAACCTCAAGCACTTTTTTGTCTTCGAATAAGGATCTTAGCATAGAAACTAATATTTCCCATTCAAATCAGTTTCAATGTAGATATTGATTTCAAACCCTATTTGATTGCTTTCATTAGATGCATTGGTTTTATTGTAGCTGTTTATTTCTACATATTTGATTGTTTGCACTAAATGAATTGATTTTGGTTTAGATGTTGATTTCTAATCATATTTTAATGTTTGCACTAGATGCATTAATTTCAGTGTAGAATTTGATTTCTGATTTGATGCAGCTAGATGTATGATGTACATTAATTTCACAGTAATTCGATTAATGGTGTGCATTGATTTCATTGTAAGCACATCTATGCCCCCTCCATATATATCTCTATCTCACATTGTCTCTCCTTCTTTATCTCTCTACCTCACACCCAAAACATACACATACTCTCTCTCTCCCTCCATTTTCCACTCCATCTCTCTCTCTCTCTAACATTTATCTCTCCATATCTATATGTCTTCCTCCCTCCTTATCTTTTCCTCTCTCTTCTTCCCTCTCTCCCAAACCCCCCCCCCCCCCACCCTGCGCCCACCTCCATCTATATCTCTCTTTAACCCCCAAAACATACACACACTCTCTCTAAGTGTAAGCACATAAACATTATTCATGACGTGAATTGACCTTTGTGTTAGAGTAATTCAACCATAAATACAATACTTGAATTTTCATCTTAAACTATTTGTAATTGGTTACATTCTTATTATTACCATTTTCCATCATTCAACATTGTTAATCACTTTACATTCAAACACGGTAATATAAAATAACTAATAGGTGTGACAATAAGAATAGTAGACGAAAATAGTTGATTACAATGAAGATTGTTTGTAATTGACTATATTCTTATTATTCACATTTTCTATCATTCAACATTGTTACATTGTCACTTTGCACTTAAAATTTTTATTTCATCGTTCAAGTTACTAAAAGTCTCTCTCATCCCAACAAATTGAGGTAACTAAGAAAAGTTTAAATTAATTTGACCAAATTAATCTTAGACATATTTAGCATATTTAAAATGATCAAAATAATTAAATGTTCAACAAATTTTGTATGACCACACACCACTGAAACCAACCTAGATCCATCTTAACCCCAGATCTATGAAGCGACGAGAGGGATCAAATCTCTCGAGGTGCAAACCTTTCCTCAAGTTTTGCACTAAAAAAAGAGGTTTGCCCCTCGAGGGATTTGATCCATCTTGACGCTTTATAGATCCAGGGTTAAGATATATTTAGGAAATGTGAGATGTGTAATGAGACAAATTTTTTTGATACTTATCATGAATTCATACCTATGCACTTTTAATAGCCATTTAATTTATACGACTTCACTAGCTTATGTCATCAAACATAACAAGTTTATATCATATATATATATAGCATAGAAGAGAATGAAGTGGTGATGGTGGTATAAATTCTTACAACCAATTTTTTAACATAGATGACTAATTAAATGTAATTTCCAATGTTTGATGTTGAATATTTTTTAAATGTCGAGCTAGTAAGTATACATACCTTATGTAAAAAATTTCACTTTGTCAAATTACATAAAAAGATCAATAATAATAATAATAATAAAATTAAGATAAAACAGTAAATTTACTAGAGGTTTTTTGGCTCCAAGATTTTACAACCCATGGTATTTCAAATAGTATTCTTCTCTAATGATGAAATTACATAAAAATAAAAATAAAATTAAATAATAATAATTAATCATTAATCATTTTAATAAAATTGAGATAAAATAGTAAATTTATGGATGAGGCTTTTTGGGCTCGAGGTTTTCACAGTCCATGGTTTTACCCATGGTATTCTTCTTGGAATGGTCAAATTACATTAAAATAATTAAAATTAAAATTAAATTAAAAAAAAAGGTTAAAAAGAAAAAAATAACAAATTAATAATTAATAATAAAAATAAAATTGAGATAAAATAGTAAATTCGAGGATGGAGGTCTTTGGGCTCCAAGTTTTATCAACTCACTGCGATTTTTCTAGTAGTATTATTCTCTAATGTAGCATATTTAAAGGCATTCTTTCCTAATGTGAAACATTCATTGCGATACAAACCTTTAGTTAGATCAAAATAAATCTTAATTTTCCACCACAAATAATCGTGAGAGATTTTCATATCCAGTTTGGCAAAAGTCACTGAATAATTTTGATTTATGTATTTATAGACTCTATTTTGTATAATTACTATTTTTATCAAGCAAAGCTTCTGCAAAAATCACTAAATAATTTTGATTTATGCATCTATAGTCTCTATTCTGTATAATTATTATTTTTATTGAGAAAAGTGTCTTGTAAGAAACATTATGAAAATAGAAGAGGGAAAAAAGAAAAAAGAAACATTATTCATTATAATTTCATAAATATATATAATTTATTTTCTCTTTATCCCAAAGATTTTGATTCATGTAGTTATAGCCTTTATGTATAAAGAATTAGACTTTCTTTTTGTATCATTATTGTCTTATAAGAGATGTTTAAAAAAAAATAGGGAATACAATAATTGTTTATCATGAGATGTATTTTAGCGACCCTTGGGAGATGTATTTTAGTGACCCTTAGAATTTAAAGTAATGATTATGGAGTGGAAGAGAAAATTAAAGTAATGATTATGGGGCGGAAGAGAATTGGTCACCGAGTGACCTAGCAATGGAAAGATGCTTTATTAATGGGACATGAGCCAATAGAGCTAACTTTGAGGTCTAAATATATTATTCCAATAATTTTTAAGTGCTTTAGTAATAAGACTGGGACCAATTAAGCTAAACCTTACAGCTAAATATATTATTATAATATTTTCTAATTTTATTGTTAAGAATTTTGATTTTGATATTAATATAATTTCTTAAAATTTTAAAATTGGTTTTAACATTAAAAAAATCACCAAATTAAAAAATAAACTAAATACTCCAAATTTATAACCCATAAAGAAAATAACATTTCAAAGTTATAATAAATTTGTAACCCTTTTATGAGAATAATAATAAATTTATAAAGAGTTGTATTTAGTGGGAATTTTTGGAGGTTTTTCTGGTGGGTTTTTTTGGTGTAATTTCTCTAAAATCATGCAGGAAGTCATTGAAAACCTAAGTTTGATGGGTAACCTTGCACATTTGAATTGCCCTAGAGGTCTTTTAGGGCGCTGAATCCATATATATATAATTAAAAAACCAATTTAAATGACACAAATCAAAATTTCACCTCAAATATTTTCCCCTGTGATTCTGACACAATTATAACCCCGAATAAATAATAACTTTTCTCAAAAAAATTTAAACATTGAAAAAAAAAATTTCTTTATGCCTTCAAATCTCTTATCATTTTCGAAATGAATGTTGGATATTATTTATAGATTCTGGATTTCACTGTCACGAGCCTCATTTTCGAAATGAATGTTAAGTTGTTATTTATGGATTGTGGGTATCCATGTCATGAGGGTTGAGGCTTGTAGTACGTATCCATGGCATGGGCCTTGTGGGGGTGTTGTATCCATGAAGTGGGTTTCATAAGTCCAAAATATAATGAACCGCACACAATTCAATGACAAAGGAATCGGTTAGCCGACACCTTACCTATAATATTTCTATAAGTATTTATATTATTTCGGATATAAGTATTCATATTCTCTTTATCATGCAATAGCAATAGTGGTGGAGAAAAACAAGTTAGAGACGAATTTGTTTTACAAAAGTATATTTTAAGAAGTTTAGATGGCCAATGTTGCGCGGGGAAGTCAATTTCGAGCGGGAAGGCCGGGAGACGGCGGCGAGCTTCCACTTTAGAGGACGAGGGCGGGGGGAGCAGTAGCAGAGGCAGAGGCCCAGAGCCTTTTCAGCCACATTAAGAAATACAATGTAATGTATTTCTTTTACGTAAAATATTGTTTTGCCAAGCTTTGCATATACATGATCGATCAACCATTCATTTCTTTGTATGCGCATGAATCCATCGAAGACATCAAGTTTTTGCTCCGACGACATTAATACCTAGACCAGCGCACACAAATTTTAGACATCAAGTTTCTGCTCCTCCTCCTTATCAAGTTTATGGTCAGGGTCCGGTTCCATACAATAATAGTATTCCTCTAGCTGCTTTAGTTCCTCGTCCTCCTCATGCTGCTCCTATATATGGTCATGGTCATGGTTTGTATCAGAATATTTCGTTTCCGCCCGTTCCTACTACTCCAATTTATTGTCACGGTCTCTACAACAACATTTCATCTCCAAGTGAATCAATAAAGTTGTATCCTCAGGAGGAGGGGTTTCCTGGACCCAGATTTCCACCACCTCCTTCTCCTCACCATCAGGAAGAGGGAGAGAGACTTACCCAACCTCCGCGTCAAACAGAAAAAGTTGCTCTTACCCCAGAGTTAACAGGATTCACACTGGAGGAAATGATACAGCAGCCAGTGCATTACTGGTTTAGTCCAGAAAATCTACGCAAAGATGATTTTCTGAAAAAGGAAATGGATGCAGAGGGCTGGGTACCCATTTCACACATTATCACATTTAACGGTGTAAGTATCATAAACAATTGCATTACATTACCATACATAGTAAGCTTTTAATTACGAAATGAATACATGGTATTGGGGCTAATACATATATGCACATGGATGGATGGATGGATACATGTATGATGCGGCTAGTAAATATTGAGCACATCAATTGCTCTGGTAAGCGGAGAGTCTCAGATTCACCTTTCGTTGAAGTTCGGGTAATCATTTTTTCTTTTTTTGAAAACGAAAAAACATATTTACTTTCATTGAAAAGGAAGTTAGGGTAAGCACGCCTACTTTTATTCTCCTTTCTGTCTTTTGTCTATTTCCATTCTATATGATATTATTGCGCCGAGAGGCGCATCTACAGCCCAATATGACCCCAATGTCAGGTATGTCATGTCCTCATACAAAATGTCGGCTTAAGTTTTAAATTTAAAAAAAAAACAAAAAAAAAAATTCGCATTGTGCTAGAACATATATCAATTTCTAATACAATTGTGTATTATTTATATAATTTGAATGGATAGTAAATTATATACGTGAATTTGAATGGATCATAAATTTACCTTTAACAAAAAAAATTACCACATTGAATTTCCAAATTAAGTAAAATTTTAAACATCCTTACTCTTTACTAAAGTCAATACCATTTCCTAAATCAAAGGAAAAGAGTTAATTCAACACAAACAATCAAAATCCAAAATATTTTAATATTTCTTTTAATTAAATATTTTTAAAATGAATTTATTCTTACTCCAGAGCTATGGTAAATAAATAAAAATATATATAAACTAGATGTATGGTAAATAAATAAATACTCTTTTTATATTTATTCCATAAACCTTTTTATATTAAAAAAGCTTTAAAAAGAGGTTTTATTTAGATGAAGCCTATGGGATGAATACCATGGGACAAATTAATATTGATACCATGGGCCAAATACCATGGGTAAATAAATAAATATAAAAGAGGTATAAACAAGTATGATCAATAAATAAATAAATATAAAATAGATATAAAGAGGTATGGTAAATAAATAAATATAAAAGAGGCATAAAGAGGTAAGGTAAATAAATAACAATATATCAAATAGGATTATAAATAAAAATCTAATTATATAACAAGCCTATGGGCCAAATACCATATTAAAGAAAAGGGGTATGGTAAATAAATAAAAATATAAATAAACTAGAGGTATGGTAAGTAAATAAAACCTCTTTTCATATTTACTCCATAATCTGCTTTATATTTATGAATATTTATGTTCATTAGTTTACATAACTAAGAAGAAATAGAGAAAGAGAGTGATAAGGGAGAGATGGAGAGAGAGTGCGTATGTTTAGGGGTGAGATAAAGAGACAAAGTAAGATGTATGGAAAGAAGGGGGGAGAGAAGAAGTGAGAAGGAGAGAGGGAGGGACATAGTAATGTAGTTGGAGAGAGAGAGGGGTGGAAAGAGAGAGAGAAAGAAAGGGATGGGGGAAGAGAGAGGATTAGAGAGAAAGAGAGAGAGATATGGGGGAAGAGAGAGGATTGGAGGGAAAAGAGAGAGAAAGAGGTGGGAGAGAAAGGGAGAGAGAGGAAGGAAGAGAGAGAGGAGGAGAGTGATGGGGGAAGAGAGAGAGAGAGAGAGAGAGAGAGAGAGAGAGAGAGATCAGGGAAGAGAGAGGGATTTAGGGGAGAGAGAGAGAGAGAGGAAGGATGAGAGAGAAGACTTGAGACAGAGGAGGAGAGAGGGATCGATAAGAGAGATGGAGTTGGAGGGGGAGAGATGTAGGAAATAATAAATATAGAGAGTGAGAAGGGGAGAGAGAGAAGGAGTGACAAGGGAGAGACAGAGAGAGAGCATGTATGTTTCGGGCTGAGATAAAGAGACAAATAAGGAGAGATGGAGATAAGGGGGGAGAAGGAGATATAAGGAGAGAGGGAGGGATATAGTAACATAGTTGGTCGGTGAAGAGAGAGAGAGAGGGAGAGAGAGATGGGAGAGAAAGGGAAAGAGAGGAAGGAATAGAGAGGACGTGAGAGAGTGGAGAGAGGGAGGGAAAGAGAGATGGACTTGGAGGGGGAGGAGGAGAGAGGTAAGAAGAAAGAAATAGAGAGAGAAATGTGGAGAGAGAGAGAGTGAGTGAGTGATAAGGAAGATGGAGAGAGAGGGAGAGAGGGGGAAGATAGAGATATAGATGGGAGGTGAAGAGGGGGAAGAAGAGAGAGATGGGGAGAGGAGGGGATTGAAAAAGAGATTGATATATATGGATTGCGAGAGTGTGTGTGTTTAAGGGGGTGAGATAGAGAGACATAAAAGAAGAGATGGAGGGGGATATAGATATGGATGGAGGGTGGAGAGAGGGAAGAATATTTCTCACACTAGATGGATTGATATAGGTGGAGATGGTCATTTATAATCCTATTTGATTATTTGCACTATATGCATCGATTTTAGTGTAGATATTTATTTCTAATGATATTTGATTACTTGCACTAGATGCATTGATTTTAGTGTAGGTGGTGATTTCTAATACAATTTGATTGCTTGCATTGATTTTGTTGATTTCAATTTAGATGTCAATTTATAATTATATTTGATTACTTGCACTAGATGAATTGGTTTCAATGTAGATGATTTCTAATCCTATTTGATTGTTTGCACTAAATGCATTGATTTTAGTGTAGATGGCGATTTGTAATCCTATTTGATTTATTTGAGTAAATGCATTGATTTCAGTGTAGATGTTGGTTTCTAGAGAGAGAGAGAGAGAGAGTGATAAGGAAGATGGAGAGAGAGGGAGAGAGGAAAAAAGGAGGAAAGAGAGATATTAATGGGGGAGAGGGAGAGAAGGGTAAGATAGAGATATAGATGGAAGGTGAAGAGAGGGAAGAAGAGAGAGATGGGGAGAGGAGGGGATTGACAAAGAGATTGACATATATGGATTACGAGAGTGTGTGTGTTAAAGGGGGTGAGATAGAGAGACAAAAAAGAAGAGATGGAGGGGGATATAGATATGGATGGAGGGTGGAGAGAGGGAAGAATATTTCTCACACTAGATGGATTGATATAAGTGGAGATGGTGATTTATAATCCCATTTGATTATTTGCACTATATGCATCAATTTTAGTGTAGATATTTATTTCTAATGATATTTGATTACTTGCACTAGATGCATTGATTTCAGTGTAGGTGGTGATTTCTAATACAATTTGATTGCTTCCACTGAATTTGTTGATTTCAATTTAGATGTCAATTTATAATTATATTTGATTACTTGCACTAGATGAATTGGTTTCAATGTAGATGATTTCTAATCCTATTTGATTTTTTGCACTAAATGCATTGATTTCAGTGTAGATGGTGATTTCTAATCCTATTTGATTTCTTTGAGTAAATGCATTGATTTCAGTGTAGATGTTGGTTCCTAGAGAGGGAGAGTGAGTGATAAGGAAGATGGAGAGAGAGAGAGAGAGAGAGGACAAAAGGAGGAAAGAGAGATATTAGCGGGGGAGAGGGAGAGAAGGGGAAGAGAGGGAAGAAGAGAGATATGGGGAGAGAGGGTGATCGACAAAGAGAATGATATATATGGAGTGCGAGAGCGTGCGTGTTTAGGGGCGTGAGATAGAGACAAAAAAAAAGAGATGGATGGGGATATAGATAAGGATGGAGGGTGGAGAGAGGGAAGAATATTTTTTGCACTAGATGGATTGATTTAAGTGGAGATGGTGATTTATAATCCTATTTGATTATTTGCACTAGATGCATTGATTTCAGTGTAGGTGATGATTCTTAATACTATTTGATTGCTTGCACTGGATGTGTTGATTTCAATTTAGACATCGATTTATAATTATATTTGATTGCTTGCACTAGATGCATTGATTTCAATGTAGATTATTCCTAATACTATTTGATTGTTTGCGCTAAATGCATTGATTTCAGTGTATATGGCGATTTCTAATCCTATTTGATTGCTTTGAGTAAATGCATTGATTTCAGTGTAGATGTTGGTTTCTAATCTTATTTGATTTATTGCATTAGCTGCATTGATTTCAATGTAGAAGTTATTTTCTAATCTTATTTGATTTCTTGCATTAAATGCATTGATTTCAATCTATATTTTGATTTATGATTTGATGTAATTGGATATATGATGGTACATTAATATTAATGTGATTGGATTAACAAATATGCATTGATTTTAGTGTAAGCACAAAAAGTTATTAACAATGTAGATTGATTTTTGTGTTATAGTAATTTAAGCTATTAATATTGGAGAGCAAGAGAGACAAGGCATCATGTTTACTACAACAGATCGAGCTAAAGATTTAAATGGTTTACGATTTAAATTTTCTTTTTGATATAATCGATATGAAAAGATAACAAAACTAACAAGGGAGGAAATAAGAATAGTAGAAGAAAATAGTTTGAGATTGATTGTAACATGAGTATGTTCTTATTATTCACATTTTCTATCTTTCAACACTATTATTGTCACTTTGCATTTAAAAAAAAATATTTCATCATTTTTCATCATTATAGTTATTAAAAATAATTATCATCTCAACGAACTGAGGTAACTAAGAAAATTTAAAATTAAAATGACCAAGTTGATCTTAGAAATATTTAGCATATTTAAAATTATTATATTAATATTTGATATATTTACATATTACTGATAAAATTAATCATATCTTTGATAGATTTTCCTTGGCAGCACACGACTGAAACGAGCCTAGATCCATCTTACATCTCAAAAATATACAAAAATTTTAATAATCTGAAAAATGTGACGTTGATGCCTCTGACTGGAACCAGCCTAGATCCATCTAACTCTGGATCTATCATGCGCCGAGAGGGATCAAATCTCTCGAGGTGCAAACTTTTCCTCAAGTTTTGCACTCAAAAAATAGGTTTGCACCTCGAGAGATTTGATCCCTCTCGGCGCATGATAGATCCAGAGTTAGATGGATCTAGGCTGG